>CM030360.1:26353141-26953141 GCA_017893485.1 Hemerocallis citrina
CATATAATCTTTTTCATAGTTCAAATAATTTTTTTTTCCATTTCTTTTCTATAAGTCAATTTCTTACATAAGTTCAACTTCGATTTATATCGTTCTCATTCAAGAAAATAATTCTCAATAATTCCATTTAATTCTCACACGATTATTTCTTTTTCTCCAAAAATCAAAACCATATTTTTCATTTAACTTTCGAATGCATACATTACCCAAAATAAAGAATAAAATCCATAAATGAACACACTTCAAGTTCTTTTTATACAAGATTCTCTTTTATAGTTTAGTATAATTCCTCATGGATTAAATCACTTTTTATACCTTTGCAAATAACAATTTTATGGAGTTCTACTCAATTTTTATTTCTCAAACTCTTTAATTTAAGTCAAAATAGTGTGCAAATATTTTTCATCCAGTCCATATATTTTTATAATAATTATAATAATTTTTCCCGATTTTTTTTTAAAAAATTCAATTAAAACCAAAAGAGAAAACTGTTTTTTTAAAAAAAATTGCCGAACTCATGTTTCGAACCAACGACTCAAAGCCAAAGCCCACACTACAGTGCAGCGCTTTGTGGCGCACGCACTAACCAGAAGGGACAGAGTGCAACCGCGACAAAAAGAGGGGTTTAAATCCCTAAAACTCATCTTTCAGTTACTGGATTTTTTTCAAAAAAAATAAAAACAAGGCTACTGCCCAGTTTCAAACCCGAGACCCAAGACTAGACCCACGCTAAAGTAAAGCGCCCCCGAACACACCCGTTAACCAATAAGTCCAAGTGGCTAATCTGATATGAGTTGGGTTTTTAGGGGTTTTGATTCGAGTTTCGGTTCACTTCGAATTTTTATAAAAATAACTATTTTAAAACTCTTTTCTTCTCCAATTTCATTCAAAATTTCTAGAATAAAAATCATTATGCATTTCTAATATATCAGTAACTTAAAACTTAATTTTTGACACAAAAAGTATAATTTTCCTCTCTAAGTACAATTTTGTTTACAATTCCGAAAATGTGCATAAAAGTGTTGTTTCTTTTATAAGTTTGCATTCAAACTTCCCATAGCTTCTTTTATTATTTTTATTATTATTATAAAATCATTTCGGTAACAATTATCCCTTTTTCCTGCCACTAACAAATGAATTAGTAGAAATCACATTTTTGCATGGTTATCATTTCAATTAACTAAACATACAATAATGTCTTCTTAGTTTAGCACAATCAATCAATTAAAGCATGGCAGCATGGTTATTTCTAAACAAACAATCATAATTTTGCAACTAATTAACATCTTTTAAACATACAATCAAACCATTACAATTTTGTCTCATTTTCACAACACATTGCTAAGTTAACTAAAGTTTCTTCTCAATTTTATCAACCATACCCTAGCATGATGTAACCCCTGTTTTTTCATTTTTCGTATTTTTGATGTATTTTCTTCTTCTTAAGTATTTGTACTCTCTTGTATTTTCTAGACCGTATATTGGAGTGGGTCTTCAATATATATTCATTTTTCTCATTTTTGATCTTCTTCTGATTGATTTCTTTGTCCCTTGATTTGTTCCTGATCGTTATTGTTATTTTTCACTCTTCATTTGGTTCTTGTTCTCTCTATTTTATTCTTGGGTGCTCGTGGTGGTATGGGTGGTTATCCTATTGCTAATTCCATTGCTTTTGATCCTAAATTGATTACCAAAGCCAAATTAACCTACAATCCTATTTTTGAATCCTATACAAATTTTATCCTAATCAACTCATATTAGACTAATCCTATTTCTACTCCTGTTGGACCCATAATACCCAATTACCCAATTACCCAATTACCCATCTCCTACTACAAACCCTATATAATTCCTCTTTACTAAACCCTAACCCGAACCCTTTACTCCTGGCCTCCCTCTCTCTTCCCTTGCGGTGCCGACCACCCCAGTCAGACGCCACCCCCTGACCAGCACACCCCAAAACCCCAGTCGACCACCTCCTCCCGACTGCCCTTCGGCCTGCACCTCCCCCAATCCCGATCGCCAACACCCTAGCCGCAACCCCATACACCGAGCAACATCTCCATCTAGTCATCTTCATCTCTCTTTCCCTCCGGCCGTCCTCCGGCGTGTCGACAGCAGCACCAGGAGCAGCAGCAGCCACCGCTACCCCCACCGTCCAATCTCTCTCTCTTCCTCTTGGTGTTTGCATGTGCATGTAGTTTGCACGTGGGTTGATTGGTTTGTGGATTTTCGTTCTGGGTTTTTGTTCATTGCCAGAAATCCGTTTCCGTTATTCTTGGTGTCATTGTCGTCGTCGGTTAAGGCAAGTAACTTGTATTCAATTCCTTTGCGTATACAAGTACTAAATACTGCTTGTGGTGTAGTTGGGTTCTAGAGACAACTCGTGTGTGATGTATGTTTGATAAGTATTGTCTCTATAGTGCTATTGACCATAGTTGTCTCACGACACAAATTTAACATGAAACAACTTAGGTTTTGATCGTTCTTGATGTGATCATATATGTGAGTTATCTGTGAGAATTGTGTTTTTGTTGGGATCCATGTGATATACTTGTTGTGGACATGCTATATACCCTATTCCATGATATTTGGACACTTAGTAGACTCTGTAACATATTTGGTGGTGTTTGGAACGAGTTTCATATGTTGTATGTTGATTTGTTGTTAAGAGGAAAATTTGTATTTTGTCAGTGATCAGTTTTGATTGCTATTTTAGACCATATTAAGGTCAGTATCTTAATTTCAGTATTTAACATGATTTTTAGAGAAATTCGTATTCTTTCCAAACTCTCTGATTTTGTTCGATTTCGTTTTCGTATGTATGAGATATGATTGTTTTACTACAGGGGTGTATTTCATTTCCAGATTTTGTTTCTTGATGATTTCGATGACTAAACTATTTTGATACTAGTTCTAAGCATATTATTTTGATCTGAAATTTTGCACAGTATTTCTATATCTATTTAGGGATTACCCAGGGTTTTGGTGGATTTTATTGATGAGTTTTATATGCTGGTTCATGCTTGTTTATAAAGACTACACTTGTTGGATTTTGTTCGCTGTTCTGTAAAGGTTTGTATTTTCACTCTAATTCCTTTTCCTGTATGAAAATTATTTATGAAATATGAAAGTTAGCTTATTTTGTCTATTTTCATCTCCCTTTCTAAATGCAGTTTTTATTTTGTCTATTTTGTCTATTATTTATCATGCCATTTATCCTGCATACAAAACTGTGGGTACGTCAGTTTATTCAACCGACGAATATTATATACAGCCATCATCTCTATGCCGGAAATAGTATAATTGATTTTCCATATTTAACAAACACAAACTTGTTCACATATCAAACTAAGGGGAATATCCTATTGATGTCGTGTTGTGATTGTGCACTTAGTCCTTAATGCAGTTATTTATATTACATGACACTAATGCGCACTTGTTCGGATTGTATGCATCCCATACTACATAGGTCCGAGGGCAAACCTCTTAATCATTCTTCATCTTGTAGGGTTCAATCCCTTGTCATGATTTAATCTACTACTGTAACTACAGTAAGTATCCAAGATGATCTATGAGTACGAGCTCATGTACAGAAAAACTAGAGGGGAATCCCACGTCATGTCACGACGCATCGTAAAGACAACCTATGGACAATTCAGCCTCCTTCATGGCACACGATCCTCTCGCAGTCACCAAACACCCCACAAGCGTCGCCAAGACCCCGATAATTCCGGAGTAATGTCCACGTCATGTCACGACGCATCGTGAAGACAAACTGTGAATCACACCCACATCGTAGACTTGAAGCCCTCATACTTGTATTTTTCTCTCACTTTTATCACCTCTTCACTATATACTAATTCTTAATTTAATGAAATCATGAACAAAATCAATCTCTTAGAGTCAGCCCTCTCACCAATACCGGTGTTATTTCTTTCATTTCACAATGACCCAACTTGGTCTTTTCACTTTCAATTGTCATATCTCATTACTTTCAATTGCCGGTGTGAGTTTTGGCTACACCCTAATTTTCAATTTCAATTCACAAATTCACATATTTGAGTTGTCATACTCAAGAACATTTCACTTTTTCAATTACATGATTTCCACCCTTTTCATGAATCAATTATCATACATGGAGTTCAATTATACATCATGCATTCCATAACCAATATTTATTTCCTTATAAAAGTCATCTTACAAAAACATCTAGTCAAAGTGAATATTCGTAATCTCACTATTGTCACGCTACTCTTTAGCAATAATGACCCATATAAAAATTCACATTTATATTTTTTTTTCCATCAATTTTCCTTTCTTAATAGTTATCTTAATCACCTCGTGAAAACACACATTTTAATGAAATTATACGGGCAAGAAACCATAGTTTCAAATACAACTTTACCTCAAAACACACTTTATTTCATTCCGATAACTCCCAATTAATTTTCATGAGTTTTATATGATTTTAGAATAATTACGGTATTTTTTTTGGAATTTTTATACATCAAGAAAACTCCCAAAATCAATTTTAAAAAAATAAAAAAATTCTGGCTAACACCAGAATCGAACCCGCAACCTCAGAGAAGACAACCGCACCTGCTAGCCACTAGGCCAAAGGTGGTCAGTGATATGAATAGGAAGACAGAGAGTTATATACTCTCTGTTCGGGTGTTGGTTAATTTTTTTTTTAAGCCGCACAAAAAGAAGGTGGCCTCAAGGTATCGAACTAGCGACCTCAATTCACGCGCTGCGCTACTGTAGCGCCAGAATGCCAACCGACCACTTGAGCTATAGGCTCAAGTTGTCACAAATACAACTTGAATTCTATTTAACTCGAGTCTCTATTTTATTAAAATGTTTCGATGTTCACAAGCTCTTATCTTTGTTTTGCTTGCACAAAAAACCATGTAAATTTTCAGAACGTATATTTTAACTTAAATTAACACCCCAGTATTTTTAAAAATAATTTTTTTTCAGTAATTAAATACACATACCACATACAATAATTTAATATCCATACTACTCCTTTCATAGTTCAATTTTGACATTTCTCAAATACAAATTGGTATTAAAAATTCACATTATAACTATAACTCCCTGTTTTTCCCTCTTTCATAAACCCAAATACATAGGATAATTTTATTCATTTGAAACAATATCACGATAGTCCATTAAGCACATAAAACAATAATTTCATCTACTAACATTTTGTACTCAATTTTGACATTATCAACAATCCCAATTCAATATTTTTATAACTACAAGCAATTTACACACAAAATTAAGATTCATGACAAGTTAACATACAATCTATCAAGCATTAATCTAATCAACTAGCAAGTCCTTTTTCCAATTAAGTGTACTCTTATTAGTTTCTTTCATGCATCATTACTTCAATCACTCCTAGCATGGCATCTAAATTAGAAATATAGAAAACCACCCACCTTATTTTGGAGAGAAAATCACACAACAACTCCTAAACAAAAAGCCCTTCTCCTCCTAGATTGAGCTTGCCCACACGAGTGTGTCTCCTCCTTGCTTGATGTGCAAACCGAAAGCTCCCAAGTGATGTAGCCGGCCTCCTTGCTTCTAGCACACACACTCAAACGCTCAATCTTTTATTCTCACTTCTTACTAATAATCTACTACTAATAATTGTATTCTTTCACTATAGGTTTGGAAAATGAAGAGTGCAAGAATAACTAGGCTAGGGGGGGGGGTATTTATACAAAATTTTGGGACAAATAGAAGGCTAGGATTGATCTAGGAGTTAAGAAACAAAGGCTAGGATTCAAGGGAAAGTTGTAGTAACCAACCATGATCACAAAAACTACCTCCCACAAACTCCACTCTCTTTTCCCTCCTAGTCCATATCCGGCCATGCAAAAAGGTGCACAAACACATGCACGTGTGATGCACGTGTTCCCATAGTCCCCTATTTTAAAAGTTGAACATTTTATTTATTATAAAAATAATCTAAAAATTTGTCTACATTACAAGTTGTAATAAAAAAAAGAATAAACTCATGGGATTTTATTTAATGGGCCAAAATAGCTTACATTTAAAATAAATTAAGTTGGGCTCAAAATAAAAGAATACTTATGTTTGTTTAAAAATAGGCTTTGGGTAAAAATAATAAAAGACACACACACACACACACACACACATATATATATATTTATACTCATTTGTCTATGAAATGAAAATAATTATAAAATTTTATACCGCAAGATTGCACGTGCACAATAAGTACAAATTAATAATACAAAATAATTATTTTCGTAAATGAAAAATTAGGGTATTACATGTTTGACCAGTTAAGTGGGGCTGCTATTTTTTTGAAGTTGGATCTTCGTTCTGGATATCACCAAGTCAAAGTGAAGGCAACTGATGTGCAGAAGACTGCTTTCAGGACTAGATATGACCACTATGAGTATCTTGTGATGCGGTTCGGAGTTACGAACGCGCCAGCTGTATTTATGAATCATATGAGCCAGGTCTTTTCTCAATTCTTGGATCGATTTGTGGTGGTCTTCATTGATGATATTTTGGTGTATTCTCAGAATCGGGAAGATCATGCTGAGCATCTTAGGGTGATTCTGCAGACTTTGAGAGAGAATCAGCTCTATGGAAAACTCAACAAGTGCGAGTTTTGGCTCGACATGGTTTCATTCTTGGAGCACATTATCTTAGTCGATGGTATTTCTATGGATCCTGCCAAGGTTGAGGCTGTGAAGGATTGACCTGTTCCCAAGTCAGTTTCTGAAGTCAGAGGTTTTCTCGGTTTAGTAGGCTATTATTGAAAATTCGTCCAAGATTTTTCGAAGATAGCAGGACCGTTGACTAAGTTGACTGGGAAGGATCCAAAGTTCTGTTGGTCTGATGAGTGTGGTGTGGCTTTTGTTGAGTTAAAGAACAGATTGACGTCAGCACCTGTGTTGACTATTCCCTATGGTTCAGGCAGATTTATAATTCACTGGGATGCTTCTGGTAAAGGTCTTGGAGCAGTTTTAATACAGAAGGGCCGAGTCGTTGCATATGCATCGAGGTAATTAGGGCCGCATGAGAAGAACTATCCGACTCATGACTTGGAGTTAGCGGCAGTGATTTATGCTTTGAAGCTGTGGAGACATTATTTACTTGGGGACCGAGTGAATATCCTTACAGACCACAAAAGTCTCAAGTACGTCTTTACCCAGAAGGAGTTAAACATGAGGCAAAGGCATTGACTGGAACTTATGGCCGATTATGACATCAGTTTGCAATACCATCCTGGTAAAGTAAACCTGGTGCCAGATGCTTTGAGCAGGAGACCAGCAGTTATGTTCTTGACTCAGCAGAGGGATCTAATTGAGCAGATGAGTAGGTTGGAGTTGGATGTTTTGTTACCGAGTTCTGGTCAGTGATGTTTGGCACTCCAGCTGCAGTCGTCTCTTTTTGATCAGATTAAAGAGGCACAGGTTGGTGATGCGTAGTTGTAGAGTTTTTGAGCTGAGGTTGAATCGTTTTCCAGGACGGACATGGTTATTCATGCTGATGGGTTGCTTCGTTTTGGGTTCAGGTTATGTGTCTCGAAGGGTGAAGTTCGTCAGAGGTTGCTTGAAGAAGCACACCAGTCTTCGTATTCTATCCATCCTGGTGGTACTAAGATGTATCGGGATTTGAAGATTCATTTCTGGTGGCATGGTATGAAGAGGGCTATGGCTCGATTTGTTTCTCAGTGCTTGATCTGTCAGCAGGTTAAGGCAGAGCATCAGAGTACCGTTGGACTTCTTCAACCGCTTCCTATTCCACAGTGGAAGTGGGAACATATCACTATGGACTTTGTGACTGCTTTGCAGAGGAGTCCTAAGGGTCATAATGCCATTTGGGTGATTTTCGACCAATTGACGAAGTGTGCTCACTTTATTCCTTTTTGTGTCGGGTAGTCTACTGAGAGCCTAGCTGAGAAGTATATGCAAGAGATTGTTAGGCTCCATGGGGTTCCAGTTAGTATTGTGTCCGACAGGGATATGAGATTCAGATCTCAGTTCTGGGAGAGTCTTCAAAACAGTTTGGAGAGTAAATTAAAGTACAGTACAACTTTTCATCCCTAGACTGATGGATAGTCAGAGAGGACTATTCAGAGTCTTGAGGACATGTTGAGGTCCTGTATGCTTCAGTTTGGTGGATCATGGGAAGACCATTTGCATCTCATAGAGTTCTCATACAATAACAGCTTTCAAGCTAGTGTTAAAGCTGCTCCGTTTGAGGCACTCTCTGGGCAGAAGTGCAGATCACCAGTGTGCTAGAATGACATTGGTGAGAGGAAGTTGTTGGGTCCGAAGTTGATCACCAAGACAGTTGATGCTGTGTGCAGGCAGCTCAGGATCGGCAGAGGCAATGGGCTGATGTCCATCAGAGGGCTTTGGAGTTTGGTTTGGTGACCAAGTTTTCCTAAAGGTATCGCCCTGGCGGGGTGTCATTCGGTTTGGTGGCGCGGGCAAGCTTGGCCCTAGGTTTATTGGACCGTTTGAGATTTTGGAGCGAGTAGGCAAGGTGGCCTATCATCTTGCATTGTCGCCAGCATTATTAGGAGTGCATGATGTTTTCCATATTTCACAACTCAGGAGATATATCCGAGATGAAAACCACGTGATCGACTATTCTGAGTTGACTGTTCGGCTGGATTTGACTTGTAAGATTCTGCCAGTTGCTATTGTGGATCGGCGGGAGAAAGTGCTTAAGAACAAGGTCATCAAGCTGGTTCGTGTTGCTTGGAATCCTTACTCGCCTAGTGAGTCGACTTGGGAGCTGGAGGAGGGGATTCAACATAAGTTTTCTCATTTGTTTGAGTAGTTTTGTTTTGTTCTTTTTGGTTGTTTTGGGGTTACCCTACATACCTTCTTGTTGAATTTCGAGGGCAAAATTCTTTTTGTTAGGTGGGTAGGATTGTAACCCCTGTTTTTTCGTTTTTCGTATTTTTGATGTATTTTCTTCTTCTTGAGTATTTGTACTCTCTTGTATTTTTCTGGACCGTATATTGGAGTTGTTTTTCAATATATACTCATTTTTCTCATTTTTGATCTTCTTGTGATTGATTTCTTTCTCCCTTGATTTGTTCTTGATCGTTATTGTTATTTTTCGCTCTTGTTCTTGTTCTCTCTATTTTATTCTTGGGTGCTTGTGGTGGTATGGGTGGTTACCCTATTGCTAATTCTGTTGCTTTTGATCCTAAATTGATTACCAAAGCCAAATTAACCTACAATCCTATTTTTGAATCCTATACAAATTTTATCCTAATCAACTCATATTAGACTAATCCTATTTCTACTCCTATTGGACCCATAATACCCAAATACCTAATTACCCATCTCCTACTACAAACCCTATATAATCCCTCTCTACTAAACCATAACCTTAACCCTTTACTCCCGGCCTCCCTCTCTCTTCCCTTGCGGCACCGACCACCCCAGTCCGACGCCACCCCCGACCAACACACCCCAAACCCTCAGCCGACCACCTCCTCCCGACTGCCCTTCGGCCTGAACCTCTCCTAATCCCGATCGCCAACACCCTAGCCGCAACCCCATACACCGATCAACCTCTCCATCCAGTCATCTTCATCTTTCTCTCCATCCGGCCGTCCTCCGGTGTGTCGACAGTAGCACTAGGAGCAGCAACAGCCGCCGCTACCCCCGTCGTTCGAACTCTCTCTCTCTTCCTCTTGGTGTTTGCACGTGCACATAGTTGCACGTGGGTTGATTGGTTCGTGAATTTTCGTTCGTGGGTTTTTGTTCGTTGCCGAGAATCCGTTCCCGTTATTCTTGGTGTTGTTGTCGTCATCAATTAAGGCAAGTAACTTGTATTCAATTCTTTTTCATATACAAGTACTAAATACCGCTTGTAGTATAGTTGGGTTCTAGAGACAACTCGTGTGTGATGTATGTTTGATGAGTATTGTCTCTATAGTGCTATTGACCATAGTTGCCTCACGACACAAATTTGACATGGAACAACTTAGGTTTTGACCGTTTTTGATGTGATCATATATGTGAGTTATTTGTGAGAATTGTGTGTTTGTTGGGATCCATGTGATATACTTATTGTGGACATGCTATATACCCTATTTCATGATGTTTGGACACTTAGTAGACTCTATAACATGTTTGGTGATGTTTGGAACGAGTTTCGTATGTTGTATGTTGATTTGTTGTTAAGAGGAAGGTTTGTATTTTGTCAGTGATCAGTTTTGATTGCTATTTTAGACCATATTAAGGTCAGTATCTTAATTTCAGTATTCAACATGATTTTAAGAGAAATACGTCTTCTTTCCAAACTCTCTGACCTTGGTCGATTTTGTTTTCGTATGTGTGAGATATGATTGTTTTACTACAGGGATGTATTTCATTTCCAGATTTCGTTTCTTGATGATTTCGATGACTAAAATATTTTGATACTAGTGCTAAGCATATTATACAGCATTTCTATATCTATTTAGGGATTACCCAGAGTTTTGGTGGATTTTATTGATGAGTTTTATATGCCGGTTCATGCTTGTTTATAAAGACTAAACTTGCTGGATTTTGTTCGCTGTTCTGTAAAGATTTGTATTTTTACTCTAATTCCTTTTCCTGTATGAAAATTATTTATCAAATATGAAAGTTAGCTTATTTTTCTATTTTCATCTCCCTTTGGCGGATTTGGATTTCGTTTCACGGTTTGCGAGATATTACAGTTTTCGTACAGCAGTGTTGGGAATTCCATATTTGCCAAACTATCGTTTCTTGATGTTTTCTAATTTTTGATGGCTAAACTAATCTTACTGAAAAATTATGAAACTTTATATTCTGATACTAGACATATAGGGAAATACCCTGAATTTTTCCTGGATTTATTTGAGATATTTCGATGTTGTTTTTCTGACTTTGAATTCGATTTACTAATTTCTGGGTGAACGTATTTTCTGGATTCAAATCTGTCTTGAGACTTGATTTTGTGAAATACTATATGCCTTATTTATATTTCCTGGATTCGGTTGGGAGTCTATTTTCTATATCTTTTGACTGATTCAGATTTACATTTTTGTAACAACGGGAATCTCAGTTTTACTGTAGTTTGATCTTGCTGTCCTGAACTAGAAATCTCGAGATTTTATCCTTTTGTGTGTTATCTTGCACCTGTACATGTTTATCTTGCAAGTTGAACTTGTTACTTAATCATACCATGATATACTTGCCTTGTTTCGTGACACATACATGCTTGCTTGTTGACATTAATAATAAATTAACCAAGCCGGGGTTTTAAAGGGGCAGGTCTAATAGTGGATAATTCAGAAACGTGTACTCGGAAGAGAATCTATTGATTCTATGTGATACTTGGCTTGATACTTGAGACTTGACTTGATTACTTGAGGCTTGATATTTCACTACTTGAAGCTTGATATTTCACTTGAGGCTTGATACTTCACTCTTGAGGCTTGTTTACTTGATACTTGATGCTTGATATTTCACTTGAGGCTTAATACTTCACTCTCGAGGCTTGTCCCTGAGTACACTGCCTTATATGGTCCACTATAAAATCTAAAACGAAATTGCATTGACTGTAGCAACCATGTGATAAAAGGATGGCACATGAAGTGCTACCTAGATAGTAATAATACAAGATATTTGATACATGATGCTTGAACTTGATACTTGAACATGATACATGATTACTCGATTCTTGGAACTTGTTCACTTGTACTTGATTACTTGCTACTTGTTACTTGATTACGTGATACTTGATTCTTGATACTTGATACTTGTTTACATGATACTTGATATATGCCACTTGCACTTGTTCATCCTACCATGCTAGTTGTTATGTTTTGATATCATGTTTACTCCATGTTGCTAGTTAATTTTCCCATACTTGTATCCTGCATTACAAGCGGCCCATAACTTGCAATTGACAGGTACTTGTTTTCTTTTTTCTATTCCTGCAATTGTTAAATTGCAGATTATGGAGAACAGATTCCAGATGGTATTGGTGATATGAAGTATTCGTACTGGATTTTGCTATTATTATTTCTTATTTCTTGCTTGAACAATATTGTATTTGATACTTGGATTTATTTTTGTATCTGGGCAATGTGACCCAGGATATTTGACTTATTCAGATCATGACTATTTGAGATTAGTATATTTTGGTTTCAAGTATTCTTGTTGGTATTTGGTTCATATGTGCATGTGGGGTGATTCTTTTGCTTCCGACTCTGATTATTCTTGGGAATGTTGTAAAGATTCTTGAACAGCTTATGGATGATGAAAATTATTCACTGGGCTTTTGTCGCGTATCCGTATTCCGTATTCTCTTTTGGGAAGCGGGGCGTGACACATGATGTCTAACTAGAAGTTTGAGGAAATCTCCCACCTTTGATGGAGAGAAAAACAAACAAAACTCCTAGGGATCTCCTAGAATGAACAAGTGAAGCCTTCTCCTCCTAGATTGAGCCACCAATTGACTTCTCCTCCTTGCCTGCAATGCAACCCGAGCCTCACCCTTGCTCCTTGAAAAAGCCGGCCCCTCCTTGAAGAACACACACTAGCACTCAATCTTTGTCTCACTAATTTGTCTTTCTTTTCTTTCTTTCTATTCTCTTCTTTTCAAAATTTTTTAAGTGTGAGATGAAGAGTGTAGGGGGGGTATTTGTACAAATTTTTAGTGTGAATGGAGGGCTAGGATTAGTCAAAATGGTTAGGGATCAAGGGTCAAGATGAACTAGGGAGTTATAGCAACTGCCGATGATGAAGCAACCAACTCTCCACCTCTCCCATCTCTCCCACTCTCCCATGCATAATCCGGCCTAGGGTAAAAGGTGCGCATTGCACACTCTAGTGCATGCACGTGCCAACTAGTACCCCCCATTTTACAAGTTTGTTCATGTGAATTAATTAATTGTTCACTAAACTTGTCTACACTACAAGTTAGATTAATAAAAAGAAAAATTAAGTTAAATGGGCTCACTAATGGGTCAATAAACCATGTTCTCTACCAATTAAATTAATTAATTAATTAATTAATTAAGAATGGCTAAAAGAGACAATTAGGCCTAGGATTTAATTAAGCTTTTAAAAATAGTCTTTTTGGAAAATAAAGAGAACAATTACTTATTCATGCTATAAAGAAATATATTTTTATAAAAGAAATTATACATATGAAATTATACGTGCAAAGCACGTAAAATCACAAACTCTTCATAATTAAAAGTTTAGGGTGTTACAAAGCGCATCATCGGTGACTCTTATCTTCAACCGAGGCAGTCGGGATGAACTGGCTCCGCGCGGGGCATCAGAAATTTTTCTCCGAAGATGAGCCGCCTCCATGCTTTTCTCAAGAACCACGTTCTTAAGTTCTTCCCTCATAGACTTCGCTCCGAACAGGGAGTGCTGAAGGAATTTAAGCCTCAAACCTTGGTTGACAGCCATCGACGTGCACGCCTCCTCACCTTCTGGTGCCGCTTCATCGATTCTCTCTTCTAACCGCTTCATCTCTTTATCACGGCGGGCCAAGATCAGGTTCAGATGGTTCAACTCCAACTCAGCTTTATAAAGCCTCTCCCGATTTCGAACAAATCCCAACTTATAGATGCCTAGCTCGAACCGAAGATGGGATGCCTCGCTATCCTGGAAGGGAACAAACGAGATATAAATTTCTTAGAAGCAGACTATACCTAAAGCTACAAGTTAGTTTTACGCTAAGTCAGGGACACAGATGTTGAAATATCAAAGCGATTTTCATTACTTAGTATAGATATAAGAGCGGTGGCCAGTCCGCTATTAGGCATCACTACAATCAAACCTACTACTAGAAACAAAAGAAAAGCTACTAGAAACAAAATAAAAGCTACTGGAAACAAAATAAAAACTACTAAGGGAATCAGGGGTCCACCTCAGTGGGTCCAAGCTCGCGACCACACCCCTCAGCTTCCTCTGGAAAGCTTACTAAAGCCATTGCAGGGTCCCCCACAACGAGTTCCTCTTCGTCACCCCCCTCCTCATCAACCCTATCCCCCTCCTCGAGATCCGCCTCAAGGTTTCTTCACGCCTCGTCGGGAAACAGGCAGTAGCCCACGCAATCGAACCTTGGAACTCGTTTGCTGACGTCTTTCAAGGCCGTGTCATAGGCCCTCCGCATGTTGTTCTCTAGAAAGCCAATGGCCTTCTTTTCTGCTGCAGCCTCTGCCTCTCGAACAGCCTCGCGCACAGCCCTGTCTCGCTCTAGGGCTGCCTTCTCCATCTTAGCCGTCCTCTCCCGAGCGGCCTCAGCCTTCTCCAAAGTGGCACTCTCCTTCGCCTTCGCCAACACCACCTCTAACAGGGTTATCTGGGTAGCCTGAGATTCGGCCAGCAAAGCAGTCGCTTCGGACTCTTTCTTTGACCGCGACCGCTCGACCTTCTCCCTTTCGAGGGTTGCCTTCAATTCCTTCTCTTGCTCTTCCACTTGCCTCAGCAGATGGCTGAAGTGGCAAATCACCTGCAAGAAAGGATTCAAGGATGAGAATAAGAAAGTCGACAATCTTGCAAAAGAAAAAGAATAATTCACTTACCGTCATCTGCGCCTTGGCGATCACCAAAGCAGAGTTGCCCACAATCCCATGCTCCATGGCAGCCATGTCTTTGGGAGTGGCCAAATGACGAACAACGTCCATGCTGCTCGTCGAATCCCCTAAGAAGCCGTCGTGCCTCCGAACTTGCCAGTCGGGGATGAAAATCCTCTTTAGCTCGTCGGTCAAAATCGACTCAGCAGTCGCTGTGAGAGGAGGAGCCTCGAGTGCAAGCGTCGCGGAGAGGGAGAGACCACTAGCCGAGGGAGCCGTAGGCACTGCAACCGCGGACTCTAAGTCCACGACGGGTATGGCGCCACTCTCACTTCTAGTGGCCTTAGATGGCGGCGGTCAAACAACCGTGCGCTTCCTCTTCTTCTCATCGACCCGCCTAGCGCTCAATGACGAACGCTTGCTCATAATGGTGTGGAAGTCCATGCTCGGATCTCCTACAAACAAAAGAAATCGAATGTTAAAAATCTTAACTCTTACAAGCTAGGAGATAGAGATAAACACAAGCAAAATGCGTAATAGGGTTCATCAGGCTTAGGCCCCCCCTCCCCCCAAAGAGACTCTTCTCTGAGATCTCTCTCCAACTCAACGTGGGCTGATCCAAGAGAATCCCTACCATCCTATCTTCTTTCGGGCTAAGAAACAGCTCTGCTTTCGCTCTCCTCGGCACATCGTCCCTCCAAACGGTCGGGATATCCCACGACACTCTACTTTGAATCAAAAAGTATTTTTACCTCCAAGATTTCACAGAGTCCAGTTTGTGGACTAGTGTGACGCCCTTACGAGCATTGAGATAGAACCGGTACTTTGTCCTCATCTTCTGGAGAACCTTGTACAACCTACGGAGCACGTTGAGGTGAGGCTCGATCCTAGTGGCCTGGCAGTGAAGTATGAATCCCGTTACGTGTCTCCACATATTCGACATCAATTGGATCGGGCCCACGCCAAACCACCGCAACACTTCCCTCACGAACGGGTGTAGGGGAAGTCAGAGACCCGCATTCAAAGCATTGTAGGGAAACACACATACATCTGGAGGGAAAGAAGAACACGACCTCACGCTAGGACTAGGGAGGAGCAGCTCGAACTTCTCAGGGATTATGAAACATGTTCTAATAGTACGAAGGTCCTCCTCGCTAAGCACGAAGAAAATTTCGTTCGCCTCAGTATGATCTCGTGGTTCGCTCTCTTCGTAGTGCCGTGCCATGCCATGCTCGACCCGCGCTAGCTCTTCGGCGCTGTACTGCCGAATCCCCTCCAAGCGAGATACGGATATGGAGTGCCTCCCAAACTTGCACATCCTTCTCTTTCTCTCCACGATCGTCTCTACCATGGCGATGACTCGACCAACAAACCTTTCCCCTTGTCGACCCTAGGAGTTGCTGTTGGAGGAGTCGCTTCGACACGATCTGAGGGAGAGGTCTCTTTGCAAGACAAAACCCTAGACACCTCTTTAAAACAAAAATAAATTATCTCTGATGTGACGTGCACGGTCGGAAAGATCGCTGGAGTTCGGAATAACACACCGGAATCTTGCTCTATAGGGAAAGTAAATTTTTTCTTCAGATGGTGAAAGTGAAAGAGTGTGACGAAAATGAGGGGGGGGGGAGGATTTATAGTTGCGCTTAGTGGGCCTGGGCCGGAAGCTCAAGAGGCCTTTGAGAAATCCCAAAAGGCGCAAAGTCCTAACGGTTAGTGTAGGATCCTATAGGCCAGGCAAATAACACTAAGAGGGGGGGGGGGGGGGGGTGAATAGTGTTGTACAAAAAATAGTTAAGAACTTGAACTTTTTGTACTGTCCAGCCGATTGAAAAATGAAGTACAGTTGACTGTAGCATCAGAAAAGAAGAGTATTTTATACAAGTCTGATCAGTCGACTTATAGCGGAACTTCAGTCGACTTACTAGACAAGTTTACGAATAAAACACAGAAAAATAGAAATGCAAGTTGAGAAAATACAAACCACTACAAAGAGTCAAGCACAGAGTACATAACGATATATCCTGGTTCGGTCCTCCCGACCTACATCTAGTCCCCAAGCAACCCGCTTGAGATTTTCCACTATTCTTGAAAAAATACAAGAATATCCTACGGCATTTTGACAACAACTATGTCAAACCCGTAGACCTCTCTCACCACTAGAGAGAGCAAACCCACTCTACACCCAAGAGTGAAAAACTAACTCTACAACCAAGAGCTCTACTCTCCAACCGAGAGGACCACTCTCACTACCCGAGAGTGAAGAACAACAATAAAAAGAGTTTACAATAACCTATATCTTTGTTTGTGATATGTGATTTTTTATAGTGGCTATTAGGTTAACTTCTGAAATCAGTCAAACGAAATTCGATGTTATACTAGACTGAATTTCAGAGAACTAAGACTTATGGTTTGTAATAGTGCTTTTGAAAGACTTGTTCTTGTTGAAAACAAAAAACTTGAAACTTAAAGAAATGCTTGGAAATGTTGTCAACCTTTGCCAAATGCCCTCTATACTCTTTTTATAGAGTTAGAGACGTTTGAACATTGAGAGGTTGAATTCCAACTGCCATACGACAGCAGTAAAAAGATTTGATTTTGAAAAACAAGTTTTAAAATCAGAAAACTGTCGAAACGGCTTGAACAGTCGACTGGGTTGCCATAATGAGTCGACTGGCCAGAGCTTGTATGAGTTCAGACAGTTTCATACTATGATAGTCGACTGGTTCCAAGGAACGGTCGACTGGTACTCAACAGGTGAACTTATTCAAGCTTGTTTTAACCATTTAATTTTGTAAAATACTCAGATTATTTAAAGTATGTGTGAGTGTGTGTGTGACAAGGCTATTACAAGTTTCTAAGACTCAAAGAATGAAAATTACAATATTACAAGACACTTTTTACAAAATATTTGGAGCACTTGAATCTTGTCATCAACTTGAGTCTTTGACTTGAGCTTGAGCCTTTGTCTTTTTGTCTTGAAGCTTTCTTGATCAATTCTTTTTGAAAGCTTCATTAGATTGTTTTGCCTTTGTGTATTTCACCATGGTATTGACTTTGATACACCCTGTAAGATATATGTAATAGAACAACTTTGTATTGTGTTCTAGCCATCAAAACCAAGAATCAACAGTTAGAAATACCAAAAGGCGACGGTCAAATCACCAAGAAGTCAATCTGTCAGGAAGTCCAACCACCCAAGACTTCAAACGTCCCCTGGTCATTCGACACGTTCGACACGTTCACTGCTGGTCATCGAACAGACGTGATTCCGATCGAAAAAGGTGCAAAATGCGTTGACCAGTCAACGCTGCCAGCGCCACGTGTCGTCCCCTGGTCGTTCGACACGTTCGATGCCTTATTCACCATTGGTCGTTGAACAGACGTGATTCCGATCAAAAAATAAGCAAAGTGCGTTGACCAGTCAACGCCACCAGCACCACGTGTCGTCCCCTAGTCGTTAAACACGTTCGATGCCTCATTCGACACGTTTGCTGCTGGTCGTCGTACAGACGTGATTCCGATCGAAAAATGAGCAAAATGGGTTGACCAGTCAACGCTGCCAGTGCCACGTGTCGTTCCCTGATCATTTAACATGTTCAACGCCTCGTTCGACACGTTCACCGCTGATCGTTGAACAGACGTGTTCCCGAACAAAAAAGGAGCCAAATGCATTGACCAGTAAATGCTACCAGTGCCACATGTCGTTCTCTAGTCGTTCGCCATGTTCGACGGAACATTTGACACGTTCTGTAATGCCCCGAATTCCAAAATACACTGAATTCGAGATTCCACAGGATCTTTACACTTCATTTAGTACAATTTTATAAGGAAATTAAAACTTTTCACTTTACATTAGAGTTTACATGAAAACTTTACACTTTACATTTTACAGCAGAAGTAAATTTACAACATTTAAGTAAATGTACAACAACATTGAATAATCTCTAAGCATCTGTGCTTCTTTAATCTTTATCATGTCATTTACCCTGCATACAAAACTGTGGGTATGTCAGTTTATTCAACCGACGAACATTATACACAGCCATTCTCTCTATGCCGGAAATAGTATAACTGATTTTCCATATTTAACAAACACAAATTTGTCACATATCAAACTAAAGGGAATACCCTAATGTTGTCGTGTTGTGATTGTGCACTTAATCCTTAATGCAGTTATTTATATTACATGACACTAATGCACACTTGTTCGGATTCTATGCATCCCATACTACATAGGTCCGAGGGCAAGCCTCTTAATCGTTCTTCATCTTGTAGGGTTCAATTCCTCATCATGACTTAATCTACTACTGTAACTACGGTAAGTATCCTAGATGATCTATGAGTACAAGCTCGTGTACAGAAAACCTGGAGGGTAATCCCACGCCATGTCTTGACTCATCAAGCATGCATTCTGTGGCGATTCAGCCTCCTTCATGGCACACGATCCTCTTGCAGTCACCAAACATTCCACAAGCGTCGCCAAGGTCCGATCATTCTGAGTAGTGCCCACGCTATGTCTTGACACATCAAGCATGCATTCTGTGGCTCACCCCCGCATCGTAAACTCGAAGCTCTCATACTTGTGTTTCTCTCTCACTTTCATCACCTCTTCACTATGTACTAAATCCTTAAATTTAATAAAATCATGAACAAAACCAATCTATTAGAGTTAGCCCTCTCACTACTACCGTTCTCATTACTTTCATTTCACAATGACCCAACCTGGTCTTTTCAATTTCAATAATCATAATTATTCATCACTTTCACTTGCCGGTGTGAGTTTTGGCTACACTCTAATTTTTCAATTTCAATTCATAATCTATATGTTTGAGTTTTTCATACTCAATAACATTTCTCTTTTCCAATCACATGATTTCTAAATTATTCATGAGTCCATAACCATACATGGAATTCAATTATTCATCAAGTAATTCCTGAAATATCATCTTCACATTAAAATCACATCACTAATTATATAGTCAAAATGAGTATTCACAACTCATAATTGTCACACTATTCTTCAATAAGAATAATTCATACTACTTCACTTCATATAATTTCTTTCTTTATTATAATTCTTTTCTACCACTTCATTTCAAGTTCCTTTGCGAATTATAAACTCCACAAAATATAAGTGTAGAACCATAGTTCTATTTATACATTTGTTCTAAAAAATATACTCTATTTTATTTTGGTAACTACCAAATTATTTTTCATAAGTCCCACATTTTTTTAGGATAATAATTATATTTTTTCCTAATTTTTAACCAACAAAAACCACTTCAAAAAAATATTTTTTTCACAAATTAAACCCAGGCCGAGATTGGGTTTCGAACCAACAACCCGAGGGAAACAAGCCGCAAGCGCTGGCCACTAGGCCGTTCGCGCTAAGCGATATAGAAAGGGGCTGAGAGCTATAAATGCTCTCAGCAATATCCTTATTATTGTTTAAATGTTCAAAACAAAATATGTGATGCTACTGGGAATCGAACCATCGACTTGTAAGACACCCCACCCACTGTAGCGATTAAGAGCATCCCGACCACTCGAGCTATAGGCTCGGGTTGTCTCAGAGACAACCCGAAGTCTACTTAAATCAATTCTTTCTGTTTAATAGAATATTTCGATGTTCAAAAAGCTCTCATTTGATTTTGCCTTTAACTAAACTTACTGTAAATTTCCAGATTAATTATTCCCATCATAGTTTATACTCCAGTATATTAAAAATAATTTTTCCAATAATTAAACACATATTTTCCATACAATTTGGTTAAATTGAAGGCTACTACTACCACATTTCTTTTTCGACATTTCTTATCAAATTTTGATTTCAATAATCTCTATATCAATTCTCTGTTTTTATTCATTTTACAAACACACAAATTATATCTTTTAAGTCATTCATTATAACATTATCGCAAAAAGTCCATTTAAGCATATAAAGTAACATTGTCATCTACTAACTTTTGCAAATAGTTCTTAATGCTAGTAATGAATTTTCCTTCAAACATTCCATAGCTATGATTAATTTACACACAACTTAAATTAAATGATGGAAACACATACAAGCCATTTATTAACATTCCACTCCATTAATACGCCATTTTTCCAATTAAAATGTACTCTTATTAATCTTTTTCATGCATCATCAATTCAATTTAATTCTAGCATGCTTCCTATTTAGAAATGTGGAAAATAACCCACCTTGATTGGAGAGAAGTACAATTAGCAACACCTCCTAAACAAAAGTCCTTGCCAAGAGAGCGATCCTCCTCCTCGTCGATGCGCACACGAGCCTCCAAAGATGCCACCCGAGCTCCTTTGATGCCGGCCTCTCCTCTTTGATGCAAGCAAAACTCCCACACACAACTCTCAATCTTTTAACTCACTTACTAAACTACTAATAATGTATTTTATACTATAGGACTTGGAGAATAATTAGTACAAAATAACTAGGCTAGGGGAGGGGGGGTATTTATACTAAAAATTTGGGAAAATGGAAGGCTAGGATCAAACTAGGAGTTAGAAACAAAAGGCTAGGATTCAAGGAGGAGTTACAATAACCAACCATGATTAAGTAACCACCACCCATGACTCCACTTGAATTTTTCATTTTCCCTCCTTGTAAAATCGGCCTACACCATGTGCATTTGCACGTGTACGTGCAATGCACGTGCATGCAATTGTCTCCATTTAAAAATTGTACATTATATTTTCTATAAAAATAATCTTTAAAATGTGTGCTACATTACAAGTTGTAATAAAAATAAAAATAACTCATGGGCTTTAGTTTATGGGCCAAAATAATAGTTACAAAAAAGATAATAAATAAATTAAATTTGGGCTAAAGAAGAAAGGCTTATGTTTATTTGAAAAGGGCCTTTATATAAAAATAATTAAAGAGCACATATATATATATATACATACACTCACCATAATAAAAATAATTATAAAATTTAATACTACAAAAATTGCACGTGCACACTACGTGCAAAATTAAATAATTTTCATAAATAAAAATCGGGGCATTACACGTTCGCCGCTGGTCGTCGAACAGAAGTGTTTCCGAACGCAAAAGGAGCCAAATTTGTTGACCATTCAACGCTGCCAGTGCCACATGTCGTTCTCCAGTCGTTCGCCACGTTCGACACGTTCGCCACTGGTCATCGAACAGAAGTGTTTCCGAACAAAAAAGGAGCCAAATACATTGACCAGTCAACGCTGCTAGTGCCACGTGTCGTTCTCCAGTCGTTCGCCATGTTCGACGGATCGTTCACCGCTGGTCGTCGAACAGACGTGATTCTGAACGAAAAAGGAGTCAAACACGTTGACCAGTCAACGCTGCCAGTGCCACGTGTCGTTCTCCAGTCGTTCGCCACGTTCGACGGATCGTTCGACACGTTCGCCGCTAGTCATCGAACAGACATAATTCTGAACGTATTGTGAGCGAAAGACGTTGACCAGTCAACGGCCCCAGTGACATGTGTCACTCCCCTATTGTTCACCACGTTCGACGTCATGTTCGACACGTTCGCCACGTTCGACACGTTCGCCACCGCTCGTCGAACAAACATGGTCCTGAACAGAAAATAGGCGAACTGGAAGCTCACGTACACCGTCAGATCACCTCAAAATTCGCGGCACAATCTGATCAACGTCCCAGATTCAGCCACGTCTCCAAGCACTGATCTACCATCTGATCGTTCAGATATTTACGCCGATGGTTGATGGACGCCCCAGATCGTGCCACATCATGAATACGGTGATTAAATCTTTTTTTAATTTATGAATTCGAATTATTTATTTAAAAAATTGCAAAAGATTAAAAATTCAGGAAAATTAATTAAAATTTCTAAAAAATTATTATAAATTCGGAAAAATATTTTTGAGCCCCTGGGTAAATAATTATTGGTTAGAATAATTAAGTGGTGCTCTCGAAAAATAAATCATCGCTTTGCAAAGTTGAATAAACGATTCAAAAAATAATTTAAAAATCGGGAAAAATCAGCAAGAGTCCAGAAGAGCCTAAGAACAATCTTGGGAGTTTCGCCAACTCAGAATAACACCGTTACTCCTCAAACAAAGATTCAAACACCCTTTAAGAACTCCGAAAAATTCCCATACGCCCTTGAAATGACAAAACTACTCCCCAAAGGCTGTGGCTAACAGTCTTTGGGAGTAGGGGCCTCGAGATATGGCTAAAAATGGGATTAAATTAGGACCGTTCAGATCGGACACGAATCTTAAAGTTTACAAGGGCAAAATGTAATTTCACCTACAGACGGGTCCGAAATGGGAAATGGGCTTCTCTTCCGAAGCCTAATAACCCATAAACGGACCCATTTGACTGGGTACGGGTCTCAACCCGTTAAGGACCAGTTCAGCAGGATATGAAGAAATCCTAGCTCGTCCTTATCTATAGGAGGTGGTTTTAACAAATTCTATCCATTCACACTGGGAGATAGGGATTTGTTCTTATCCCAAAGCAGATCCCCACGGCGACTATAAATACCCCCTACTTCCTACGATTACAAGGTGATCACTTTTCTCCTACCTTAATCTCTTACATATTTAGTTCTGAGTACTGACAAGAGCGTCGGAGGGTTCGTCGCCGGGATCAACCCTGGTGTTTCGAAAGTTTGTGCAGGTCAACGAGAGCAGCAAGGAGCCGACTTATCAGTAGTGGAAGTGGTTAGGTTTGACCTCTTTGATTCCTCACGAACCTACAAGTTCATCTGATTGCCCCCACACCAAAATCAGCGGCAACACAATGTTTAGCAATATACTGGTAAATCTCATGTCTTAATTCCACTAATAACATATTATTTTAATCAGTTAATAATGACGATATACTTTTAAACAATAATCCGGAATTAAAATGTTACAGTACTAAAAGCAGGATATCTTGCACTCTACAAGTCTGATTCATATCTGTCAGTTGTTCTGGATTTTAGACACAGAGAGCTACAACTTTCATGTATAAAGTTCTCGATTTCAGTATCGAAAACAATGTCAAATTATCAGTATAATTTTGGGAAAATGTCAGGGCAGAACTTTCGAGTATTCGATAGCACGATAGGAAATGTGTTAATGGTTCAATATTTGAATCTATGATATGGCACGATAAACTCAACTATTAGTCCAATTCGCCGATGAATGAATAATAGTTTTCCTTGAAATACGACAATTCGATGAGATATGATAATCAATGTAAAGAACTAATTGTGGAGATCAATAAATGTTTCTTGAACATGAACAATAAAGAAGTTCTAGAGATGCTTGCCTTATATTTGATGAGTACGGGAGTGTGAGTACTCTGGCGGTGGCACGACAACAGGGCAATAATGACAAGAATGGGGATGATGACAATGGCACCAACAAAATCAGTCACGAAAACCAGCCAGGGTAGTAACAATGAGCAAGAAAGACTACAACAGTGAGCACGGTGATGATAATAGCGAGCAAGGGAAATGACAGTAACTCATGACATCAACAATGTCTTGGTAGCGTGGTGCTGTGCAGTTGTGGGCTGCTGTTGTTGGGTGTGCGGGATGCAGTAAGGTCGAGGCAGAAACGGTGGAGACGTAGGGAAGCAATGGTGAGGTGAGGAGCTGCGTCGGGTTCGGAGAGCAACAATGGTGGTGACTCGGTTGTGGAGACTGAGTGGAGTTGCCGGAGTTCGCAGTGGAGATGAGGTGGTCGGTGAGAGGTCGAGGATGGGGCTGACTTGGTGCTTCGGTGGTGAAGTTGAGTTGTTGGCAGGGGTGTTTGGAGGGCTGCAATGGAGGTGAAGGAGGAAGAGGGATGGTCGCGATGGTGGAGTGGAGAACTTTTGCAGGTTGAGGGTGCAATGAGGGTTGAAAGCTCGGGGTTAATGGAGAAGTGGGTTGCGATAGATGAAGAGAGGAAGAAGAAGTTGGGGATGGCTGAAGAGATGGGTTAGGAGATGATAATTAGGTTAATTAATAGATAGTTAGGGATATAAATAGGGGATTAGGATTAGGGTTTAGTTTGTGTCACACCCCTCTTCCCAAAAAGGAAATACGGAATACGGATACTGTCATGCCCCGCTTCCCAAAAACATGGAATACGAGCGCATGACGAAGTCCAGCGAATGATTTTAACATTATCCATAAGCTGTAGGATCGACTCAGCATCATAACAAGAATATAACAAAATTTATATATAACCAAGCATGCATGAATAATTTATTAAGCAACAGAAAACAATTGAAAATAAATAATAATGTCCACATAGTTTTCAAGTCTGGATCAAATGGTAAAACTCGGGAATATCAGCCCGTTACAAGTCTTAAGCAACAACAAATGAAATAATTCAATTACAAAACGAAATGATTAAAGAAAACTTTTCCCAAGAAAGGCCTAGAACGTTTGCTCACCGATTCCAGCAGGCAACTCGTCACCAAAGCCTGCTTAATAAATATAAAAGGGAAAAATAGGAAAAACAAGAGAAAATGCCCTTAGTGCAAGTTAGGGCCATAAATAGTAAAAACGAGTACAAGTAATGTGGAACAAGAATCGGGATCAAGAATGTCACAAGGATACAACAAGTAGTGGGAATTTATGAAATAACTAGCAAGAAGGACAACTCAAGTAAATAGGCTGGATAACAAATACTATTGGAGAAACAAGTGACAAGTGAACATGTAGGGGTATCTAACCTCAAGTGACAGGCATCTAGTACAAGTGTCAGGTAACATGTCTCAAGTCTAGTATCAAGTATCAAGTCTCAAGTCTAGTATCAAGTATCAAGTCTCAAGTCTAGTGTCAAATATTATATTCGAGTGTCAAGTCTCAAGTAACAAGTTGTCAAGTATCAAGTAACATGTATCAAGTTCCAGTTTCATGTGTCAAGTTTCAGGTATCAAGTAGTCAAGTATCATGTAAGCATGTATCATGTTCAAGTCTTGTAGTTATTACTATCTAGGTAGCACTTCATGCATCCATACTTTTACTACATGGTTGCTACACTCAATACAATTTCGTTTAGGTCTAGTAATGGAGTCTATAGGGCGGCGTACTCAGGAAATAATATTCGATAATGACCGATGACCGAATCAATCAAGATACTGTAGTCAGTAATCTACAATTATTCGATAACCGATATGACCGATAGACCGATAGACCAATAGACCGATAAATAGGGAAATACGGGCCCCTCTTCCGAGTACACTTATCTATATTGTCCACTACTATGGTCTTTCCCTTAAACCCCGGCTTGTTACTTTTATTAATTTTTATTAAGCAAGCATGCAAGTGTGTGAACAAGTCAAGAAATCATAGTCATGGACATGGGACAAGTTTAAGATATTTATATAATATAATCGAGGGTCAGCATGAATAAAAATAACACGAACAACGAAAATCTCAAATCTGGACAGCACGACGTTGCTGCATCAAAACTGTGATTCCCGTTGCTACGAGATAGCAAATGTGGATCCATCAGAAGATCTAGAAACTAGACTCCTTCCCGGTTCCAACGCATATAATTAAGGTATGAGAAAGTGGTAGGAACATGTGTCAAAACAGCGAACTACACGGCTAATGTGTTCACGCAGAATTTGTGTATTTGAATTCATACAGGTGAAACAGTGTTAAAATGTTGTTAATTAATTCTAATAAAAATTGGGAAGGTTCTCTAAGGTGTCCAGCAACAGCATCTAATATTTCAAGTCAAACTCTTACTGTTAACATAGTTAAATTAATTCGCAAACTAAAGGTGTGCAGCAGTTTTGCGAATCTGCGACTAACGACACAACTGCAGTAAAACTACAATAACTCCTAGACCGTAACTCAAAATTCAAAAATTCTGGAGGCTATCGACATCTAGACATCCAGAGCTACATTTACTATTCAGGGATCGGGTTCCGATTCTGATGCTAAAGGGGTCAAAACAGTATAGCAAGGTCCAAGACAGAAACATGTGGGAATGTCTTGCGTGTATAGGTTGCATGAAAATTGGTTATTAGGCATCTAGGTTAATGTGTGATATAAATACGGGGTAATGGTTATCAAAAAAGCAAGTAATATTTATTTTTCAACTCAAATGGGTACAAGTTCATCACATACAAGATATAACACGCATCTACAAATCTAGGATTACTTAATTTCATGTGTTCATGTGTTCAGGGGATAAAATGAGTCCAAGTAGTTGTAATATAATACAATGAAATTGTTGTGACTCTTAAGATTATGAAATTTATGGAGATTAATATTTGATCAACAACGACGAGTCAAAAATGAGTCACAACTTCTAACTATTTGTGGTATTTTCAAATTAAAGCTTGTACTAGAACAAAAATATGTATAAGATGAATACTTGCCTTGATTGGATGAGGGCGATTAAATCCGATAATTGAGGAAAATAGGATCGAAAAATTTCGGGCAAATCTCCCAAAAGCACGTGTGAAGCACGCGTAAGAATTCAACAGTAAGAGGTGAATCCCCCACACCAGATCCGCCCGAACAGCGAACAGCGGTTCGGGATCCGCTGCACCAAAACACGGGACAGTGAGCGCAGCCAATGGGAGTTTTTCCCCACACCGGATCGAGGCGAACAAGGGACAGTGGATTCGGATTCGCTGCGCCAAAACACGGGACAGCGAGCGTAGCCAATGGGTGTTTTTCCCCACACCGGATCGAGGCGAACCCTGGACAGTAGATTCGGATTCGCTGCGCCAAAACACGGGACACCGAACTGATCAGACCTTAGTTGCGCGGATCTTGATGCGGTCCGACGTCTGAGATTCAATCCCGCCCAAACCTGCTTCTTCTTCCTTCTTTTACCGAACGAGAGAGCGATCGAGAGAATGGCGACGACACTGGCGAGCGGCGACCGGTGGTGCGATGCGAGGCTCACGATGACGAGGAGGACGTCGACGGATAGCGACGCTGTCGTCGAGGGCGTCGACAGCAACGGGGACAGGCGCGATGCGGCGACTCTGTTTGGGTTCGAAAACAGGGGAGTGAGCGGAGGAGTGGGTTCGGGGTGTCGACAACGCGAATGGAGGTCGGATTGAGGAGGAGACGGCGAGGCGATGAGGGGTGCGGCGAGGTAATGCGATGGAGATTTGGGTTTGGGCGATGGATTGTGAGGTTGAAGAGGACGGGAGTTTGGGTAATGGAGGAGTTGGGTTCGAGAGGATGATGGCGGTGGTGGTGATGGTCGTGGAGGCGAGGATGGAGGCGGCGATCGGAGGGGACGAGAGGCGATGCGTTGGTGACTGGCGAGGCGAATGGAGGTCGATGGTGATTGGAGTGGGTTTTGGCGTGGACGAAGGGAGAAGGAGGTGGGAGCGATGCGAGGAAGAAGGAGGGTAGGCGGACGGTTTGTTAGGGGGTTGCACAATAGTCGGGGTTTAGGGTTAGGGTTAGGGGTGTTTAGGGTTAAATAGTATAGGGTTTGGGTTTTGGGTATTAGGGTACCCGAATTGAGTAGGATCCAACTGGAGAATTGGTCAAAATGTATTAAAATGGGGAATAAAGAGATGAATGACATCAAACGACTCACTCTTCATGAAGAACGACAAAAGAGCACAAACAATTGAATTAGATGAAGACACCAAAAATTTAGTCGAAACAAATTAATGGTTTTTTTTAATTTGAACCAAATAAAATACAGGATCTCAAATTGATAAAAGAGTATAGTGGGGCAAAATACAGTATAAAAATACCGATACGGGAAATAGGAGTTACAGATACGTAACTAAGCCTAGCGTATGATTTTCATCATCCATAAGCTGTTATGATCTTTACAACATTTCACAGGAATAATCAGAGTTGGAAGCAAGAGAAGTTAACCATGCATGCATAAATGAGTCAATATACCAACAGGAATTTTACTTGAAACAAAATGTAATAATCTCAAATAAATCAGATCTGGAAACAAGTCAATAATCCTTGGTCACATTGCCCAATACAAATAATCCAAGTAACAGATACATTTATTCAAGAGCAATAGGAAAGTAAATTGTAGTAAGAACTCCAGCCAGCTAGAATCTTAGATCACCTACTCCATCGGGCAGCTAGTCACCAAAGTTTGCAATTCAACAAATTGCAGGAAGATGGAAAAGAAACAAAATGCCCATCAATACAAGTTACGGGCCGCTTGTAGTGCAGACAACAAGTATAGAAAAGACAAACAGACAAGAATAAAGCAACAGCGGAAGCAAGAATAGCATGGAAAGATGTAACGACAAAATAGAGCAACTAACTCTAGTCAAGAACAGGAACAACTAGCATGGCAAGATGAACGAGTACAAGTGACATGTAGCAAGTGTCAAGTAAACAAGTATCATGTAAACGAGTAACAGGTAACATGTGTCAAGAATCAAGTATCATGTACAAGTAACAAGTAATAAGTGTCAAGTATCAAGTGATCATGATCAAGCCTTGTATCTAGTCCTATCTAGGTAGCACTTCATGCGTCCCAGGTTTTTACCACATGGTTGCTACATTCGAACAATTTCGTTTTAAATTTCATAGTGGATCATAGAGGGCAGTGTACTCAAGGACAAGCTCCAAGTAATCAAGTATCAAGCTCCAAATAACCAAATATCAAGCTCCAAATAACCAAATATTAAGCTCCAAATAACCAAGTAGGATCTATGAATCATCTTCCGAGTACACATTTCTGTATTTTCCACTATTAGATCTTTCCCTTTAAACCCCGGCTTAGTTTCTTGTTATTATTATCAAACAGGCATGTGCGTGTACAAAACATTGCAAGAATAACATGGTATGAACAAGTAACAGGTTCAGGACGAAAGATAAACATGCACAGGTGAAAGACAACTCTTAAAAGATTAGGATAACGAGAATTCTAGTTCAGGACAGCAAGACAGTACTGCACCAAATCTGAAATTTCCGTTGTCACGGACATGAAAATCTAGATCTGTTAGAAGATCTAGAAAATAGACTCCCGACCGAATCCAGCAAGTATATATAAGTCATATGGTATTTCACAAAAACATGACTCAAAATAGAATTGAATCCAGAAAACGTGTTCAGCTAGAAATCAGAAGTTTGTATTCATAAACAGGAAAATGGCATAAAAACTTACTGATTAAATCCACAAAAAATCTGGAGTATTTCCTAGTATGTCTAGTAACAGAAAATAAAGTTCAACAATTTTCTAACATAGTTAAAATAGTCAAGAAAAAATCAGAAAGCAGCAAGATACAGCAGTTTTGCAAATCTGGAATCATAAACACAACAGTACTAAAACAGCAATATCTTACAGAATATAAATCGAAATCCAGATCTGTCAAAAGAGTGATAAAATAGATACAGTAGGATACAATTCATATTCACAAATTTTTTATAGACAACAAATAGAATCAGGTCGGAATTATGTTTTTTTACTGAACAGTATGAAAATTCTGCAAGTAAAGTAGTTGTTTGCAAGTATATAATAGTTTATAAAAGTTATCAATTAAATCCACAAAAATTAGGAGTTAACCAAATCAAGTCTAGTTGTAATCAGAAAAATATTGGATCAAAATATTATCTTTAGCATCAGCAGAAAAATAAATAGTCATACAGAATTCATATAAAACCGAATCTGAAATTTTCCTACATATCTGTAGTAAAACAGTAATATCTTGCAACTCACATATCGAAACTGAGATCTTTCAGAAATTCTGAAAAGTAGACAGAATTCTCTATAATTCATATTCACAAATAATTTTCATATACTGAACTTAATAGGGTCTAAAATACTGCACAAAAACGGGTAACAACAAAAATTGAAATCTTCTTTATGCATAAAACCATCTAGATCATATGAAACACATCCAAATCATAACAAAACATGACATAGGGTATACTAGATGTCTAAGCAATATGGTATAGGGTATTTTGCAAGCCTACAACAAGTTATACTATGACTAACACAAGCAAGTATACAACATCATACGAACAACATACAGGTATAGATCAAGAAGTGATCATCTCTAAGTTATTTTATATTGTGTGTGTAATGTGACAATTATGGGCGGGTCAACACAATAGAGACAAGATATAAAAGAGGTTTTGCACAAGAATTGTCTCTAGAACAAATACAATACAGGCGGTATTTAGTACTTGTATTACACAAAGAAAAGAATACATGTTACTTGCCGGAGTGTCACGCCCTGCTTTCCAAGAATACGGAATACGAGTACATAACAAAATTCCAGCGAATAATTTTCATCATCCATAAACTGTTCAGGAATTCTTTACAACATATCATAAAATAATCAGAGTCGGAAGTCAGAAAAGTCAACCACATGCACATATGAACCAAATACCAACAAGAATACTTGAAATAAAATATATTAATCTCAAATAGTCATGATCTGAAATACACCAATAATCCTGGGTCACATTGCCTAAATACAAGAATAAATCCAAATATATGAATACAATATTGTCCAAAATAAGCAACAAGAATAATAATAGCAAAATTCCAGCATCTAGTACATCATGTCACCAATACCGTCTGGAACCTATTCTCCAAAATCTGCAATTCAACGAATGCAGGAAAGAGGGAAAGAGAAAAACAAGTACTCGTCAATTGCAAGTTACAGGTCACAAATAATGTAGGATACAAGCACATGAAAATGGGTGAATCTAAGTAACAAATCTAGTATGGTATAATCATGATGTCCAAAATAAACAACTAGTATGGCAAAAGTGAACAAGTGTAAAATGGCTTAAATCAAGTGTCAAGAAAATCAAGTAAACAGGTCCACATGTAATAGGTATCAGGTAACAGGTATACAGGTAAACATGTAATCATGTAACATGTATCAAGTATCAAATCTCATGCATCATGTAGTCAAGTATCAAGCAAGCACGTATTGTATTCAAGTATCATGTTCAGGTCTCATGTGTCAAGTCTTGTAGTTATTACTATCTAGGTAGCACTTCATGCATCCATCTTTTTACTACATGGTTGCTACAGTCATAGCAATTTCGTTTTAGATTTCATAGTGAACCATAGAGGGTAGTGTACTCAGGAATCAGAATAGAAACAGGTAACAGGTTCATGAAGCAACAGGTACACGAATCATCCAATTCATGCCGCAACAGGTTCATGAAGCAATAGGTACACGACCAACAGGTCCGTGCAGCAACAAGTAACAGGTACATGAACCAATAGGTCTATGCAGCAACAAGTAACAGGTACATGAACCAACAGGTCCATGCAGTAACTGGTAACAGGTACATGAACCAATAGATTCATGTAGCAATAGGTTCATGTATCAACATGAATCAAAATGGGAAACACGGGCCCCCTTCCGAGTACACGTTTCTGAATTATCCACTATTCGATCTTTCCCTTAAAACCCCGCTTGGTTACTTTTATTATGGTTATCAAACAGACATAAATGTGTACAAAATAGTGTCAAGTTAACATGGTATAATCAGTATTAGATTCAGGGAAACAAATCAGCGTGCCTAGATAATATACAGTCACATAATCGACCAAAAAGGGTGTAGGTTCATAATCAGGACCGCATGACAGATCAGTACTAAAATAGTGATTCTGGTCTCTACAGAAATGCAAATATGGATCCTTCGAAGGATCTGAAAACTAGACATCCACACGAATCCAACGAGTATAATTAAGTCATATACTAGTATACAATAACTTAGCTCAAAACTGATTTGGAGACAGAAATCATGTTTAGTCAGAAATCAGGAAAACGAATTCAAGGGCATGAAAACAGCATGAAAACACATTAAATAAATTCACAAAAAATCTGGGGTATTCCCCTATATGTCTATAATCAAAATAACAAGTATCATAATATTCCAGTAAGAATAGATATGCCATCAAAAATAAGGAAGCATCGAGAAAACATAGTTTAACGAATATGGAAATCTCAACACTGCTGTACGAAAATTAAGATATCTCGCAATCAGTGAATCGAAATCCAATTCTGCCAAAGGAATATGAAAATAGATAGATTTTACTAACTTTCGTATTTTACAAAGAATTTGCATACAGTATAGGGAAGTATAGTAAAAATAGAGTTCTTTACTAAACAGTAAGCAAAATACAGCATGAGAAGATTTTAGAAAAGAGCTTAAAACACCTTTTCTTTAAATTTCATCAAAAATCTAGGTAGTCCCTAAATCATAAAGAAACACTGACCAAAATATTAGATCGAGATATTATGTATAGAATAGTTCTTGAAAATAGTTTGTTAACAAAATTAACCCAAAACAGAATCTGGAATTTATCGACACGTCTGTACCAAAACATTCATAACTCAGTCATACGAAATCCAAATCAAGCAAAACTAGTGAGGTTTGAAAATAGAAAAAATTATGTAATATTCATCTTTTATTTTGGAATCAAGATTCGGACTGTAGCATGGACGAAAACAGCAATCAAAACAGAACACCCAGTAAATACAGATTTCAAAACTACAACACATGTGCGATTTACCGGAGTATATTTCCCGGCATTTTACCATTCGCACCGGGGTAGGGAGGGACCAGGAATAGGGCGTTAGATTGGATGGTTATACACCGGCGGCCTCTATAAAACGCCGGTGAATCATGATATTCGCCGGCATTTTATTTAGCAATGCCGGTGAAGGGTATTATTCACCGGCATTTTAATAACACACGCCGGGAAATATACAGATACATTCACCGGCGTTTGTAATTTAAAACGCGTACCCTAACATTTCGCTTGCTAATTTCCCAAATCCAATTTTCACGCCTTCGTTTTCCCTCCTCCCTCTCTCTATTTCGCGCGCTTCGCCTCCGTCCCTTCGTCATCTTCGATAGCCCAATTCAATTTCCCTCCTCCCTCTCTCTATTTCGCGGTGAATTTGCGATCGAAAACCACCGCTCGTTGCCCCGCTCTCTCTCTATCTCCTACGCCACCGCTCATCGCCCCGCTCGTCGCCCCCCTCTCTCTTTTCGGTAATTTCTCTTGATTTCTCACCTTTTCACTGTCAAAGATGCTGAATTCATGCATCTGATTGTCATCTTAGCATGATTTTTTTACCAAAATGGGTTCACTGTCAACTAAGGATGCTAGCTGTATACCAAAATCCTCCAAATTTGTACAAGAATTGGGTGAGAACAAACCTTGTGCAGGCTTCTTTTGTAGCCACAAACATCAATAGTTTAGTTGGGATGAAGAATTAATAGAGAAACATATATGCTTAGATACCGGAAATTTTCATTTTCTTTTACTGCTAAAGAAGCTGAATTCATGCATCTCATTGCCATCTTAGCATGATTTTTTTACCAAAATGGGTTCACTGTCAACTAAGGATACTATATGTATATCAAAATCTTTCAAATCTGTACAAGAATTGGGTGAGAACAAACCTTGTGCAGGCTTCTTTTGTAGCCACAAACATCAATGGTTTAGTTGGGATGAAGAATTAATAGAGAAACATATATGCTTATATACTGAAAATTTTCATTGGGCTGTGATTAGATTGTTTAGTGGCCGTCGTCTATGTTCTTAATTGGGCTGTGATTAGAAAGAGAGGGCTCGAGTGGAGATCTGGAAATCCATATAGAGACATCTCGTTTATAATAATTTATTAATATTATTGTTCTTGTCGCTCTTGCTGTTGTTGCTGATGTCTCTTTGTGAGTGTGTGCTGAAGGGAAGGAAGGGATGAGAGAGAGATGAGGAAAATGCCGCTATGTTAGCCTGGTGTATCCTCATTCTCTACCATTTTCTGTTTCCATTTCTGGTTTCTATATTTGGTTTTCTTCCACGATGACAGTTCCTTAAAACTACACTTGATATGAGCCCCTTCTTATTTTTCTTATTTTTCTTATATTTGATTTTCTTCCACAATGACAGTTTCGTGGATTGTCTGAACAATCCACGAAAGACATGCTTAGATACTGGATTTTTATTTGTTTTACTGTTTTAGATACTGGATATTCCTAATCAGAGCAGAATATAAAGGTTTTAAGTTAGATACTTGATTTTCATTTGTTTGGCTGTTTTAGATATATTCAAAAACAAAATTAAGTACAAGCTTTTTAGCACTGCAATATAATTATTTTACCTCTCTATATATCATTAACAATTCCAATTGCAATTGGCACTTTGATCTTAGAATTTATGAATTGGGTAGATCTTTTTGCAAGCTTAAAAAATATGTATATTCTGTATTGTGGTCTACTGTTGAACTAAATTATTATTTTTTTCCTTCATAGAGCGGTTTCCAAGATGAAGGAAATTCTGATGATCAGAACTGAAGATACTCGAGGGATATGAATCTGTGGTCGGCCTATCCTTGCTGTTGTTATGTCCTCCTTGCTGTTGTTATGTCTTGTATTATTGTTTTAAGTTTTCGTTGAGATATTTGGGACGTTCGTTACTGTATTTGTATTTGTTAATTATGACACTGTGTTAATTTTGCGGTGGATTTGGACGATGATATAACACGTGTGAAACTTTATTATCTTTAATTCTTGTGTTTGGTTGTGATTTGCACAATAATATCCCTGAAATTGGTTGAATCAGTTGTGAATTAGTTTACAGGCTTTTTTAAATGAAATTGTGAATTGAAATCGAATGGAAAACTGAAGCAGGAAAAACAAACGGGCATACACTGGCGTATGAAATTGTGAATTGAAATCGAATGGAAAACTGGAGTAGGAAAAACAAACGGGCATACATCGGCGTTTCATAAAACGGCGGTGTATCTAATTGTTCAGTTGAAAATTTCGTTAGAGAGGCGTTTCCACACACGTCGGTGTACCAGTAAGTTGCAACAGTCCTAAGAAACACCGGCGTTTTACAAAACGTCGGTGAATAACTCTATAGCGGCATTTTACAACATGCCGGTGCTTGTAAGTAGGGAAAGAAGGGCGCTCAGAAACATGCATACACCGGCGTTCTCTTACCGCCGGTAAATATTACACATTCACCGGCGGTTGTACAATCGCCTGTGAAAAGATATATACCGGCGGTATGTGACCGCCAGCGAATGTATATTGGGAAAAGAACGGCACCCAGAAATTGGCATATACTGGCGTTTGGCTGGCCACCGGTGTATTTTGAAGATATACCGGCATCCAGTATAAACGCCGGTGAATACGCCTATCTTTCCGCTACGCTCGATTCGGGGGTATTTGCACCGGTGTTTTTATAAACGCTGGTGAATGTTTCACCAGCGTAAAAATCCACCGGTGAAGGTCAAAAAAGCACCGGTGAATAACTTCTGTGTTGTAATGCACACTTCTAATCAAGAACATCATAACTTCAAGAATATTGATCCAAACACAACCAAACTTGAAATACAACCTACCAAATATCTAAACATCATGTTTTAGGGTTACTAACATGTCCACTCCTATTATTTCACATGGGTATTCATCCAAACATCAATTCACACAAATATTCACATACATGACTAAAAATCAAGATTTGGCCAAACCTAGGTTATCTCCTATCAAAATTGGTGTCATAAATCATCTATTGGCAAATGATCACAATAGAGATAAAACTCATAAAAAAAACACAATTTTTTGATGTCTCTAGACCCAACTACACTAGATGTGAACTTTTTGACTTGTATCAACCTAATGAATTGTGGTACAAGTTACTTGCCTAAAAGATGACGAATCCAACCAAAAGAGAGAGAATAGCGGGAACGGATTCCCAGGCACGATCCAAACCGAACGAACAACCACAAACCACCACGAACACACGAACAACCACGAACGAAGAACGACGATCCCCACAAATCCAATACGAGCCCGCGAACACAACAATGAGCACAAAATTTCAATACCCACGAGCCAACGAACACCGTAACCACGAGTACCTGAGATCCAATACACCCAACAAAGAACCAACACACCGAACAATGAACCAACACTCAAAATAGCACGTACAAACCCATGCACGTGCAAGGGAGAGCGAGCGGAGAGACAACGGACGGCCGGGGATCACGCGACGTCGAACACAGCAGGGTAGTGGCTGCCGCTGACGTCGGGGCTGTCCACAGTCGGCGGAGGGGAAGCACGAGGAGACGCCGGCTTTGGAAGAGCGACTGCACGGCACCGGCTGAATGGCAACGGCGCTGGACAGAGGGCTGTCGCTACCGCAGTTGCTGGGAAATGGCAGGGAAGGAAGAGGCAGCACTGGCTTGGTGCGGAGTTGCGCTGCGGCTCTGTGCTGCTGGCGCTGAGGTGCTGCTTGCGGGGGCGCACAGGCGGGGCTGCAGGCGTGCTGCAGTCGCGCGGAGGAGATGACAGGGTGCACAGGTTCAGGAGGTTGCTGCTGACGTTGGGTTGCAGCAGTGGTCGTCGACTGGAGCCGCCTTGCTGCCGCAGGTGGCTGCGGTGGCTGAGGAGAGCCGAGAGGGGGATGCGAGGTGGAGAGGAGCACGGGGGTCGGGATGGATTGAAGAGGCAGCTGAGGGATGGGAGCAGATGAAAAGGCAGGATACATGGTATATATATAGGTTGGGTTAGATAGGTTTAGGGTTAGGCTGACACATGGGTTTCGGGTAGGGGTTGTGTAGGGAATGGGTTTGGGTAATACTAACGGGTTTGGGTCTGATAGGGTATATAGGGAATTGGGTATGGGTTTTAGTTGGGTATTGGGTTTGGTTATTTAGTAAATAAAAAAACAGGGTAGGGGTTTTTATATAGGGTAAATGGGTATGTATAGGGTTTGGGTATTAATCCAACAGTGGTAGGTTGATGGATTTAAAACATTGGATAATGGGTTGGGTATTAATATATATTGGGTATTAGGGTAAGTTATAAACAGGGTATGGGTTATTAAAAATCCAATGGGTATTTGGGTAATAAATAGGGTTTTAAAAATTCAATAGGAAAAATAAATTAACCAATAAAAATATTGTTCATAATAAAAATGCAATTTGCATTACAAAATATAATTTATTTAAAATACTACAAATACAGTTAGAAGATAAAAGTAAATTTTTAATAACTAGTCGAAAATAACAATAGTACTAATAATAACAATAATAAGAGAAATAATAAAATATAAGAATTGTATTACAATATAAAAATCGTATAAGATAGTCACAAATAAAATTTTTGAACGAAAACAAATTTGAATAGGAGATCCACAATATAGTTTGACCAAAGAAATTTGAAAACCGGAAAAATAATTTGGAAAATTTTTTAAAATACAGAAATACACAAAAATACGTTTTTTTAGGGAAAACAGGGGTTACACGGAGAGACGACGAAAATGACAAAGCAAGAACAAGAATAACGAAAACGGATTCCCGGGAACGATCTCAACGAATAACTAACCACGAACCACTATCGAACACACGATTAAAATCGCAATCACGAACACAAAGCACATATCTCGATGATAAGAGGATGATCATGATGATGAAGATCAAGAGATCCAACAGCTTGATCCAAGAGCGATGATCAAGATCAACAAGATCGGATGACCAAGATCAAGAGATCAAGATCGAGATGTGATGAAGATGATCGGATGGTCCAGATCTGATCCATCAGATCAGATCCCAAATCTGATGAGATTCAGATGATCGACGATCGGACCGCCGAGATTCACAGTGGCACCAACAGGGAACTTGGCAATGACTGTGGGCTCGGCCAGATGGCAGGACCCAGGCGACGGGGACAGGCAACCGGCGGAGCGACGTTGACGGCAAACAGGCAGCGTAGTGGCAGCGACAGAAGGGACAGCGACCAGGGGATTGATGCTACTAACGTTGCTGGCTGAAGGCGCTGCTATCCCGTAGTGCTGGCGAGGAGCAGGGCAATAGGGGGCTGGCGGCATTGGATGGCGGCACGATGCAGGGCATAGGGCATCGGGGAGACTGCAAGGGGAGCTGCTGCGGCTACTGTACTGTCGACGAAGGAGCACAGCAGTCGGGAGAGGAGCACGGGGAGATGGTGTAATACCCTGATTTTTCAATTAATGAAAAATTATTTTTTATTTTGCACGTAGTGTGCACGTGCAATATTTTGGTTGAATTAAATCTTATAATTATTTTATTATGATGTGTATAAATATTTAAATATGTGTTCTCAAATTATTTTGTACAAAAGCCTTTCTTTAAACAAATAGAAAGCCCTATTTTAATTTAATTAAAAGGCCTTTTTCTTAAAGCCCAAAATGTATTTTATTTATTTTATTTTTAATAACTATTTTGGCCCAAAATAAAGCCCATGGATTAACCTATTTTTTATTTAACTTGTCATGTAGAAAACTATTTTAAAACTATTTTATTTTTGTACAAAATTAAAATGTACAATTTTTAGGCCTAGTTGCATGCACGTGCACTATACGTACACGTGCAATGCACACTTCTCTTATGGTGGCCGGTTTGCATCTTTTGGAGGGAGTTTTGAAAATGGTCATGGTGTTCATGGAGGTGGTTGTATAGTTGTGGGTAGTTTTTATAACTCCTGCTCTAATCTTGGCCCTCCATCCCACAACCAACTAGTCAATCCTAGCCCTCCATTTCACTTGATTTCTAGTATAAATACCCCCCTCCCATGGCTATATTCATATGCAATTATATCTTTCCAAACTATAGTCTTATTTTAGTAATAGTGTGAGATAAAAAAGAGTGAGAGTTTGTGTGGGATTGCTTGCATTTTCCAAGGAGGAGAGGCCGGCCATTCCAAGGAGGAAGCATTCGGTGGTGGTGTTGTGGAGCTTGTACGCGCATCGTCTAGGAGGAGGTGCATTCATTCGCAAGGACTTTGTTGCTATTGTGTTGTTTTCTCTCCATACAAGGTGGGTAGAATTTTCCTTATTTCTAACATAGAAATATATGCTAGATTTAATTAGCAAAAGTTGCATGGAAATGATTAATAAGAATGCGCATTTAATTGAAAAGATGATCTCTAGTTGATTGAATTATTGATATGTGAATTATGTGTGATTGTGTGCAATAAGAATGTGGCTATAAAGTGGGTTTGATTTTCTTTATTTTTAATTAGAAATGATGCATGGAAATTATTAGTAAGGATACATTTTAATGGAAAGTTAGTTCATAAATTGATTGGTATGTTAATAAACAATTTGCATGTGGTTCTATTGTTAAATTAAGTTGTGGGTAAAATTCTCCATGCTTATTAGAATAAATGAATGATAGTGGTTAAATTTCCTTAAGAATGATGCTAGTATTGATGCTTGAAATTACTAATAAGAATGCTAGTTTAATTGAAAATTAGAAGCATGAAATTGATTAAGAAAGAGCATGCTCTTTGGAAAGAGTAACTTCTTGAATGTTTGAGTTGTGAGCATGTTAATTGATAAGTGGCTATTTATTTGGTGATGTACATGATTTGACTAGAAGCATTGTTGATTTAAAGAAAATACATTTATTACCGTCACTAATTGTATGTAAAGGTTAGTACTTTGTTAGTGCTAATTTATGTTTTGAAGAGACATTTTTGAGTTATTGTGGGGTTGGATAAATTCAAAAAAATGTATAGATTTGTATGTTGAATAAAAGATTAATATCAGGGAATTTATAAGAAATTGTGGATAAAAAGATTTGAAGACCTATTGTTATTCAATGTCGAAAATGAAAAATATAGTGATTATAATGAAAAGATTCATTGAATGGGGTGAAAAATATATTTTTATTAGTGCAAAAATTATTTTATACATGCTGATATGAAAATCATGTGAGGGGGAGTTAATCTGGAATTTTTCAGTAACTTTTACAAAGGCAATATGAACCAAGATTAATTGAACATCGAGTATTTTTAACAACAGTGGCAAAATGATTCAAAAAGGTTTTAATTTTGTACTGTGACAACCTGAGCATGAAGCTCAGGCGGTCACTGTGTGCGGTTGTGTTCTCGGGGGTGACTGGTTCAAACCCCTGTAGCCGCATATATATTCCACAATTTTTTGTGAGCATATAACTTCCGACCCGAGAGTAATAAATACCCTTTAGCCCTTCTTTATAGCGCTAGCACAGATCGGCCTAGTGGCGGGTGCTCTTGGCCTTGTTTCCCGTGTGCCTGGGTTCGATTCCTACCTTCGGCATATATAAAAAATATTTTTTTTGGGGTTTCTAGATGTCCAAAAATTGTGAAAAAAATATGGTTATTCTCATAAAAATGTAAGGAATTTTATAAGAGTGATTTGGGCATTATTTGAATGAATACACTATGGTTTGTGAACAAAAGACATAATTAGAACTATGGTTCTAGATTATGTATTTGTGATAAAGTATAGCTTATAAGAATAAATAACAATGATGTATTAGAAAGTGATTTGGCAAAAGAAACTTGGTGGTGTGACTTAATGCAATTTATTTCTCATTGTGGAACAAAATGAAGTATGCACATTTGTTAATAAAGTAAAATTTGATTCGTTGTGCTAATTGACGAAGTGCATGAAATTTATGTACAGATATGGACTTGTGAACAAATTAGGAATCATGAATTGAAAAGAGAATATACATGTGAGTATGAGAACTCGACATGGAAAATTTATAAGTTGAAGATTGTGAAATGAAAATTGAAATAGAGTAGCTAAGTCTCCCCCGGCATTGAGAAATGAAATGAAATGAAATGAAATTAGACCAAGGTTGGTCATGTTGAAAGGAATGAATAAGTCCGGTTAGTGGAGAGGCTAACTCTAGAGATTTAATTTTTGTTCATGATTTTTGATAAAATTAAGGATTAGTTCATAGTGGAGACGTGATGAAAGTAGAAGAAAAACATGGGTATGGGGGCCATCGGATAGCGGTGTGAGAGCGATCCACATGCTGCCTGCTTGATGCGTCAAGACATGGCGTGGGCGCTACTCCAGAATTATCGTCCCGGTGGCGATGCTCGTGGGATGTTCGAGTGGCTATGGGTGGTGCCATTGTTCCATGGCGGAGGCTGAATTATCCATAGGTTGCCTGCTCGATGCGTCGTGTCAGTGCGTGGGATTCCCCTCCAGGCTGCCTGGACATGGGCTCGTAGATCATAGGACATCTAAGACACTACCGTAGTTACAGTAGTAGACTAAGTCATAACGAGGGATTGAACCCTACAAAGATGAAGAACGAATAAGGGCTTGCCGTCGGACCTATGTAGTATGGGATGCATAGAATCCGAACAAGTGCGCATTAGTGTCATGTAACATAAATAAATGCATTAAGGATTAAGGGCACAATCACAACACGACATCAATAGGGTAGTCCCTTTATTTGAAATGTGACAAGTTTGTGTTTGATAAATATGGAAATTTGAGTTATACTATTTCCGGCATAGAGAGGATGGCCGTGAATAATGTTCGTCGGTTGAATAAACTGACGTACCCACAGTCTTATATGCAGGTAAATGACATGTTAAAGAGGAATGGATGCTTAAAGATTGTACCATGTTGTTGTACATTTATTTAATTATTGTATTTTACTTCCACTGTGCAAAAGAAAAGTGTAATATTGATGTAAACTCTGATGTAAGATGAAAAGTTTAAATTTCCCTGTAAAATTGTACTAAAGAAAGTGAAAAGATCCTGTAGAACATCTCGAATTCAGTGTATTTGAGATTCGGGGCGTTACAGATGGGGTCGGCAACTGGGCTGCAGGTGGCTGTCGACGAGAGGCAGGGGCTGGTGTCGCACTGTGGTGCAGTGCGGCTGCTGGCAGCGCGATGGGAAGCAGGGGAGATGGGGGGGTGCTGCGGTGCAGGATGGAGCAAGGGACGGCTTTGCAGGAGGCGCGTCGGGGTCTGGTGTTGTGGTCGACGCAGGGGGCACACATGGAAGGGTCGACGATCGGAGCCGTAGGGGCTGAGAGGGAGGATGAGCACAGGGTGCGGGGATGGGTCACACAGGATGTGGGGGGGGGGGGAAGGGGGGATGGTGAGAGATGAGGGAAGTGGAGTAATGCGGCTGTACGGTAATAGAAAGGATGGTTAGCGTTTAGGTTAAACATGATATATATAGGGATTAGGTTAAGGGTAATGGGTATGGGTGTTGTTATTGGGTTTCGGGTTTACAAGGGGTTAGGCTAAAGGGGTTGGGTAATAGGATATTTGGTTTCGGGCTAATGGGTAGTGGATCAATAGGGTATTTAGGTGGGTTTGGGTTTAATAAAAAATTCAAGAGAATTTATAAAATAACCAATAAAAATATGATTTATAATAAAATGTAATTTGCATTACAATAGAATTTATTTGAAATAACTACAAATACAATTAGTACATAGAAATTGATTTATAATAACCAGTCCAAATTAATAATAATAATAACAATAATAAGATTTGTATTACAATATAAAAATCATAGAAAATAGTTACAAATAAAATTATTGATAAAAAAAATAGATTTTAATAGAAGATCCAACAATACATTTTAACAAAAGAATTTGAAAGCGGAAAAACAATTTACAAAAAATTTAAATTCAGAAAATACACAGAAAAATATGCATTTACAAAAACAGGGGTTACAGTTTGGATGGGATATGGGCTTCGGGTACAGATATTAGATTTGGGTTTAGGCCAAACAATAATTAAATAATAATATACATTTATTAAATACTCAAATACTAAGGAAATGTAATAGAGTGGATTAAAATTCTGGGTTCACAAAATAAATAAGATTGAATTGAAATACAAGAATACGAAGAAAATCAAAATGAAAATCCGTACAACCAGAAACGAGGGTTACACGCTGCCCTTCGTACGAAGTTCACCTACCGCGAGGCACTTTGTACCTCCCGATGATATTTGAACGTCACAACTTGCTTCGATGATTTTAGTGGCGGCAAACTAGATGACACTTTAGGAACACTAGGCTTAGAAACACCTGCATAAGATTTCATGTTCCCAGAAATCCTGTAGAGCTTGTGCTAACCCAAACTGATAGAACTCCACATCGAGTTGTATACCTATAACCCCGTGTTTCTTGAGTTTCCAAGGATATTATATTCTGTTTTAGCAAAGTAATATGCATGACCTCCTTTAGTGTGTACCTTTTTCCATTTGGCATTTCCAACTCAACTGTTTCCTTACCCACTATGTAAAAATCTCACTAGTCCCTGTTCACACACAATGCCATATTGTAAACTTGTAAGTAGAAAACATCTCTTTCGTAGCAAATATTAGAAGAACTACCCAAATTAAGAAACCAGTCAGAATCCACATATAAAAAATTTGTAACAAAAAAACTATCAAAATTTTCACCTGATTCAGTGGCACTGACTAAGTTGGCGCTCCTCTAGTTTAACAACTTGTATAATCCTTCTTGTAATGCGCTTTCCTTTTGAAATGGTGGCAACAGACCACACTCTTATGCAAATTTTCTCTTTCAGTTGAAGTTCCACCTACCGCCAAGCAACTCATGGAAGTAGACCCTGATTTATGAGTCTTCTTCCTAAGTTCCTCTTCCTTCAATCCCTTAATTACACTGGCCACAGAAAGATTGTCCTTGGAAAATTTTTCATGTAGCATGGTAGTTATCAAATGCTTGTACGAATCTGAAAGTGAATATATCAAGTTGAAAGCTTTATCCTCTTCGCTTAGATCATCTGCATTTATCGCCATATTGTACTCTATAATATAATCTTGAAGAGCGCTATCTTTCTTCATTGAGAAATGAAACAATTTTCTCTTCTAGTACATCTGATTTAGTAACGACGATCCCAAGTAGTCAATTTTGAGTCTTGCACCAGACTCGGCACACTTTTCTCCTCGAGGAACTGACAATAGACCTCGTCCGCCAATGACAGCCAGATAAAACTCAAGATTTTCAAACAAATCTCTTTCCACTTATCCTTCTTCATGTCAGATGTCTTTCCTTTATCTCCATCTAGGGCATGGTGCAAGCCCTTTTGAATCAATATGTCGTATGTGTCCACCTTCCAGAGAATAAAATTGATCTCCCCCCAAACAGCTTGATCTTCATGAAACTATGATATGTCTTCTTCAATAAGGTGTTAGGTTTCGAGGGTAATTTCAGATTAAATACACAGCAGAAAAAATTACAAAAAATATCAAAACTTAGCCATGGATCCTTGCAAAAACCATAAATCGTGTTTAGAAGTTATACCTTGAAGATGGATCTGCTGTCCCCACAGTATGCTGATCACAGCACTACAATATTGTGGTGCCTTTACGGTATCCACACGAACGGATCAAATCAAGTTTTTCCTCACGCCGCGGTGCTAGCTGCAGGAAAGAGATGTTCCTCACGATCTCTCTCTCTCTCACAATTTCTGTGGCGACTAGTTTTCTCATGGTCACTTTTCCCCAAATACGTATCATATATATAGATGCAGAAAATCAATCCTAAGAGAGTAATGAGGCTGTTGGACTCACAATCTGACTTGGTTCAGAATCGTGTGGGACTTTGAACTTTAGTCAGCCCATTTAATCTAATTAAATGTCCAACCAATGTCAGGAGTCTAAGTCTTACTTGGATCCCCAATTAAATTTATCTTATGAATTTAAATCTCAATTTCGATCCATTATAAGTGTGTGACCCTGTAGGTTCTCATTACGTTGACAGTAATACTAAAATCACAAACAGTGAGCGGTATCTAGCAATACATCACTTCTACTCATGTAACGGGAATGTCAGTGATTTGACGTAACCTATTTGTGACCAATGTTACCATGTAGTCTAGTCCCTTTGACCATATATCTTATTGACCACAAGGCATAGAGCGTTTCATCCTTGTATTGTTCAGTCTTTGGTTTCTTGATGTTCGAGTAGACATGCTAAAACAAATGAGCTCAATATCTCTTATTGACTCATTTGAGCACGGCTATGCATTTTGCAGTCTGACTCAATCAAGGGGGCCATAGATATCGCTCCTGTTATGTAAGAGGGACAAATCCTATCTAAGTCACTCACATCCTTCCGCATGATTTGTAGTATATCCAATAGTCGACTTTATAATCACTTTTTTACAGGTAACGTTTGACGACATTAAAACATATAACTTCTCATGTAGGAATCCGTAGTGACTTCACGTCAAAGGACTACATACACCATAGTCCATGTAAGAACCACTTATGACATTCATGTAACAATCTATACAGCGTTCTCTTGGTGTATCAATCCAATACATTATTACTCTAATATGTACCCATGTGAAGACTTGATATCTCATATCCATGATCCAAGAGATATGGTCATCGGTCAATGCACATACTAGTCTCTATGTATTATTGTTGTCCTAATTCACAATAATACTTGATTAGGGAGATTTAAGAATAGTGTTCTGATTACAGCCAATAGGATCTCACAATGAAGTCATGCACTTGATATCTCATGGTACTGAACCTACTATTCTAAGAACTTTATTATGTTCATTTAATCACAATAAATAACACAATAAATGAAATGCCTCATATATGAAATAGATATCATGATACAATATAAACTAGTAATGTCAATATACAACTGGCCTGTACGGCATACACCAACAATCTTCCACCTGCACTAGAGCCAATAAGATATACATCTAATTCCTATAAATCTAATGTGACCCTCATGCTTTCGCTGTGCAAGAAGCTTTGTCAGTGGGTCAGCAATATTATCATCTGTCGGTACTCTGCATATCTTCACATCTCCTCTGTCGATGATCTCTCGAATGAGATGGAATCGCCTAAGTAAATGTTTGGACCACTGGTGAGGTCTAGGCTTCTTTGCTTGTGCAATGGCCCCATTGTTATCACAATAGAGGTCCACCGGGTCCATAATGCTAGGAACCACTCCAAGTTCAGTGATGAACTTTTTGATCCAAAAAGCCTCCTTTGTTGCATTGGAGGCAGTAATGTACTCAGCCTCTATGGTAGAATCGGCTACTAAATCTTGCTTCGAACTTTTCCAGCTCACAGCTCCACCATATAGGTAAAACACAAAACCTGATTGTGATCTGGATTCATCCTTATCGGACTGGAAGCTAGCATCAGTGTAACCCTTTACAACAAGCTCTTCCTCGACTTTATATACTAAGAACGAATCCTTAGTCCTTCTTAAGTACTTAATGATGTTCGTGATAGCAGTCCAGTGACTCTCACCGGGATCTGACTGGTACCTGCTCGTCATGCTTAAAGCATATGAAACATCTGGATGAGTACTTAACATGACATACATGATAGATCCAATTGCAGATGCATATGGAATCTTAGTCATGTGGTCTCTTTCATCTTGAGTGGAAGGACATTGAGCGTTATACAGGCTTACACCGTGCGACATAGGGAGGAATCTTTTCTTGGAATCTTGCATATTGAAGCATTTCAATACTTTGTCTATGTATGTACTCTGACCCAGGCCAAGCAGTCTCCTTGATCTATATCTATAGGTATTCTACTTGGGGTGCGGTGAATATTACCCAAACTATGTTTAGGGAGCGGTGATTATTACCCAAGTTCTACTTGGGGTACGGTGTATTCCCTCGCTGGCATAGGCTGGGAGGAAGACATAGCCACGGACGTGTAAGACCCTTGGTGGGCAGAGGTCCGCGTGTTTACTGGGCTATCGGCTTTCAGTATTTAGGATACTGTGGCTCACCGATCGATAGATTAATAAAATGAGTAAATATGAAAGGAGAATAAGAAAGTAAAGAAAGTATATGTTGTGAAACGAGAATGGGAAAGTAAAGAAAGTATATATTGTGAAATAAGAATAAGAAAGTAAAGAAAGTATATGTTGTGAAATGAAGATGAAAAAGGAAATCAAGTGGATGATTTGTAAATAAATATGAAAAGTAAAGAAATTAAGTTATGCGAATATATATGAAAAGCAAAGAAATTGTGTTATGTGAATATATATGAAAAGTAAAGAAATTGTGTTATGTGAATATATATGAAAAGTGAAGAAATTATGTTATGGGAATAAATATGAAAAGTGAAGAAAATTGTGGCATGGGAATGAATATGAGAAGTAACGATAATGTGTTATGCATTATACAAATGAAAAGTAAAGTAAGATGTATTGTGAGAATGAAACTTAAAGTAAAGTGTATTATGTGACGAATAATAAAAGTAAGTGGTATTAAGTTATGAGAATGGTTATTCACATAAAACATGATATGATATGAGTTTGGTGAGCCTTGGAATTGTGTCGAGGAACTACTTGCCCGCTATTTCAATGGAAATGGTGGGAACTACCTGCCTTGACACAACTCTCAGGGTGGATCGGTGGAAACTACCTGCCTTGAATGAATGCGATGTTATAAGCCGTGAATGAATGTGAATAAAATTAAGATTGAATGGATGTGATGTTATGAGATGTGAATGAATGGTAATGTATTATGAGACGTTATGATATGTGAATGAATATAATATTATGAATGAGAAGGAAGGTGAATATAGTATAAGAGAGTAAGGAATATTAAAGTAGAAAAATGATATGACATGGTAGATAGAATGGATGTTAATATGGTAGATTGGTTGAAGACTAATAAATTATCTTTGTGCAATATCCAGTTTCATTTACTATGTTTTCATGTTTAATCTCAGGTTATGTTTAACTATCAGCATGTTGGTAAGTTCTTTTAATTTTTTTAATACTATTTTCTTTAGTAACTAACCTTGTTGATTATACTCACACTGGTTTTGGCTGACCCATGTGTTTGGGGGTCAGAGGAGTCCCCCCTTCGGGTGGACGTTTTTGACCCTCTTTGCAGGTTTTCATTTGCAACAAGGTGAGATACCTTAGTGTTACCTAGTTTTGTAGTTATACTTTCCTCTTAATAGAGTTGGTGATATTTGTATCTAGTATATAATTTATTTACCTAAGTCGTGAAGAATGAGGGAAAAATGTTAATACGTGTGTAATAATTTGTATTTTTGGGGAGACCATGTATATTACTGTATGAGATAACGGTATATAGTGATGTGGTGAAGTATGCTTAACCCGTACCCGCCTCGTTGTGGAGTACTGGGTTCTTTGGGTTTGTTTTTGAAATATTTTTCAAAGCTTTTCTAAAAACCCTTTATGTTTTCAAAGGAATTTATGGTTTTTAATTTGTATCTTACACATTATGAGATATGCCCCTAGAGCCCTACATATATATTGCATGTGTGTTGTTGCTTGGATTGGCCTAAGGAGGATAGATATATATTTCCTGTGATGTGTTATATGTAATTGTTTACAGAATTCCGTAAGGAATCTCTGTAAAAGGGCTATATTTCGGGGGAGACTCTGCCGAAATTTTAATTGAAGTTTATAAAGGTTATTCTAAGTAAGAAATAGTGTAAGTAAGAAGTAGATTAAGTAAGAAATTGTTTAAGTAAGCATTGGTTAAAAAAAAAATTGGGGTGTTACAGGTCAGCCTTCCAAAGAAGAATCTGGCGACTCAACTAGATCCAAGGGGAAGGACGACCAAGTCCTTTGCCGCATCCGAGAAGTAGAAGATTGCCTGAAACAAATGAAGAATGAAGGGAACTGCTCCAGCATGACCTACCGCCCAGTCGACCTCCTTTCAGCAAAACTATCCTTGATGCACCCTTCCCAAAGAGCTTCAAACCTCCTCAATTCAAATCATACGATGGAGAATCAGACCCAACCAACCACATTGAGAGTTAAAAAACTCTCATGATGGTCTACAACACCACCGATGCGCTCATGTGCCGAACATTCCCCGCGACACTGAAAGGATCAGCAAGGGATTGGTACACCCGCATCACTTCAGAGTCAATATTCTCCTTCGACCAATTTAGGAAACTCTTCATAGGGCAATTTGTTACTAGCCACAAGGCTGAAAAAACAAGTGTCACTTTATTAGAATTAAAGCAATAAAACGGAGAACTGCTGAAAGACTATGTCAAGTGCTTCATAGCCGAAGCACGGTCCATTTCCTCCCTAGACTCATCAATGGCGGCTGCCACCTTTTGCCACAACGTCACTAACAAAGACCTGAAAGCCTCCGTCACGAAAAAGCCTCCTAATGATTACACTGAGCTCCTAGAAACGAGTGACAAATAAATCTTGTCCAAGGAAGCTTTTTATCCTCATGACAAGAATGATTCATCTTCCGGGAACAAACGGAAGAATACAAACAAGGAAGGACCCAAGAAATTTTAGAAATACAACGTCGGTCATCGCTGTCCACCTCCAGCACCACGCTTCGACAAGTACACTCCTCTCAACGCAAGTGTATCAGCCATCCTCATGGAAGTTGAGAAGGACAGAATAATCCATCCTCCGCCCTAGATGTCCACAGCTAGCAAGAGAAGAAACAAAAATAAGTGGTGCACATTTTACAGAGATCATGGAGTGTAACGCCCCGATTTCCATACACTGGAAAATCATACATAAGCCAGAATCTTTTCCTTCAATTAGCCACAATATACAGAAAGACTTGAAAATTTAAAACTTTTTATTTAACACAAATGTATTACATGCCCGAATATTATAAAACTGCAATACTTACATCAATGTTACAATAATGCCATACAGGTCCAAGTGTTACAAACTTTCACTGAAAATTACATCAGAGTACAATGAATATTATACAACACTTGATACTTTCACTTGGATACCTTTCAACATAAATAAATTACAATAGATATTACAATGGTAACCAACATATATTACAATTGAAATCAGCACTTTGCTTCTCTTGCCTTGGGTCCTCCTGAATCCTGTAACTGTAGTTTTGCAATCCAGTACCTGTAGTTTTACAATCCAGTAACTATTGAAATGGGGACGTTAGTACATATACTGACGCTTTAAGGCTGATGACTAGCAGCGATTCTCAACTTTAAACAAACAGATTGATGAAAAGAGAAACATGTATATATATAATTGATGTGTCAGTGTATGCTATGACTTAGACTCTAATGCAAGATTTACTAATGCAAGGATGCTCTTATTCTAAGGCAAGCAAGTCTCAAGAACAGTATGCGTCCCATACCACATGTGCCCATAACAAGCCATTTCTTCATACATAGGGATTTGAACCCGCACCATGAATTCTACTCTTATAATCAACCTGTTTCTGAACATACAGCGTGACTGATGAGGTTACAGACGTGGTCAAGTTCCACCAATGCAGTCAGCTCATGGTGTCTATGTTTGCCACTACTACCCGGTGTACCGGATCTCACTCAAAAATCTTACGAACGTAGGGTATCCGATAACACAGGTTAGCTCAAAGCATCTCCTGTGGCCCCCAGCAGATAAACCGTAGTCTATGGATTGTTTGCCCTTCTTGATATAGAGCATGACGGAGTTTCGGGGGTCCATCCCTTAGCTCTGACAGGAATCGCTCCCACCCTTATCATGACACTTCAGAAATTAACAGACGAGATACGGATCCCGTGCTCCCAACTCGTGAGAAGGCACAGAACATATCCCTTTGACAAGATGGGTACCACCAATAACACCACCTAGTGTTGGCCTATAGAATAAGTTGGATCATAAGGTATCACCCTTAATACCAACTCTTTTCCTTCAGCGAGAAAATGATAATAAATAAAGGTTAAGTAGTAATAGGAATAAGTTACAACCCTAACAATGTCACTAACCCTAAACAATCTAAGGGATGACATCAGTACTAACACAACATGCCAGGTCTTAAGTTAGACTTCGCAAGATAATTCTACTAGGTGCTCAACCTAGACTTATCAGAATCCCTAAGGATCCTGTTCATAGCCTATCTATCCAAGACCCCGGCAATACGAACGAATCTGCATGCCACTGCCCTGAACCTGGATTCCGTCTACACTCCCGGCCCGCGATCAACCTACACCGGTTAAGATCTGACGGTGCACGAGGGGTGACTCGTCCACAGTACACGAGGAGTAAAATAAATACACGTCTTGATGGTCGATGGCTCCTAGGGTAATGATATCACCCTAGACGAGCACAATAACTACGTACTAGCTAATAAGCTACATACGAATAAAACAACATACATACGAGCCGACTAGATACGTATGAGCCAAACGAATTACATACGAGCCGACTAGCTACGTATGAGTCAAACGAATTACATACGAGCCAACTGGCTATGTATGCGATAAATGAATCATATAGAAGCAATCATAAAAGTCTTCTAACAACCTAGAAGCAAAATAACATGCTACTAGAAAAACTTGATCTTTTATAATTAGAAGCAACAGAAGAATCATCTAACAGCCTAATATAAGCATATTACTAATGAGTACACAAAAGCGACATAAAAAGCCTTCTAACAACCTAGAAGCAAATAGTGCTGTGCTTATCGGAATTCAACAAAATTAGACATTTTAAAAATGTGAGAACATCTACTACAACTCTCTAGTTGAACACTTTTTCAGATTCAGTAAGGAACTCAAAATCCGGTCCGATAAACACTATTTCAAACAATAACAGTACAACCAAAAGCTGAAACTTTCCAAGCTCATAACTTTTTCTATACTTGTCGGAATTTAACGAAATAGGACATTTTAAAAAGGTGAGAACATCTACTACAACTTTGTAGTTGACCACTTTCTCAGATTCCGTAAGGATCTCAAAATCCGGTCACTTGAACACACGCAGAAGTTAACCAAACTGCAGATTTTCAACAGAAAAGTTGAAACTTCTAATGCTTGTAACTTTTGCTCTAATTATCGGAATCTAACAAAATAGGACATTTTAAAAATGTGGGAACATCCACTACAACTCTCTAGTTGATCACTTTTCCAAATTCAGTGAGTAAGAGGTACAAAAAACATCAAACATTCTAAACAGCGAGCTTTCAGCCAAAAGCTGGCTGCTGTGATTTGTAAAAGCCATAACTCCTACTCTGCTTATCGGAATCTAACCAAATAGGACATTTTAGAAAGGTGAGAAATTCTACTACAATTCTAGTTTATGAACTTCTCAGATTCAGTCACTAAAAGGAACAAAAACTCCAAACAATCCAAACAGCGAGCTTTCAGCCAAAAGGCTAGCTGCTGTAATTTTGTAAGGGTCATAACTCTCGCTCCCCATATCGGAATCTAACCAAATATAAAATTTTTGAAAGGTGGGAACATCTAGTACAACTCTCTAGTTGATGAACTTCTCAGATTCAGTCATTAAAATGTACAAAAACTTTGAACAATCCAAATAGCGAGCTTTCAGCCAAAAGCTGGCTGCTATGATTTGTAAAAGCCATAACTCCTACTCTGCTTATCAGAATCTATCCAACTAGGGCATTTTGGAAAGTTGAGAATATCTACTATAACTCTCTAGTTGAACACTTTCCAAAATTCTGTAAGGAACTCCAAAATTTGGTCCGTTGAACACACTACAAAAGTTAACCCAAAACAGCAAGTTGCTGTTTTTGCTAAACTTTCGCTGTTTTGGGAAACGGTTTGTTTCACCCATCAAACTAACTCAAAAATATCTATAAAAATTAGAGCGTGCTAATAACGCATATGAGAACCCCTAAAATTAATTTGGGCTCAAGATTCTACCTTTAACATAGGTAATTAATTCTAAACCTAGAACTACAAAGATTGAATGTTATTCGCCTTATTTATGTCCTACCACTTCAATCTTTGTGTGCCCTTTATTCTAGTCCATAAATATGATTATGCACATGAAATTAGTCCAATTTCTTTAACAGTAATACCAATAATAATAATTAAAACAAGCATGAGAATGAGAAACCCCCACCCAAAAAGTGTAGGAAGAACTAGCTTTTCCCTTCTCCTCCTTGCTCCTTGTTCTTGCTCCTCTTCAAGAACACCACAAAAGAACCCATTCTTTGTTTTTGATCTTGATCTCCCTTTCTTTTTCTTTCTTCTCAATTTTTTTTCTAAATAAAAGTAAGTAAAAAGAAGGAGAATGAGATGAGAAGAGATGGAGAAAACCAAAAAATGAAAAGGGCTTCTAGCCCTAAGGTTGGCCGGCCAAGGGTAGGGTGGGGGGGGGGGGGGGGGGGGGGGGGTTATAGGAGAAGGGGGAAGGGTTTAGTGGTTGAGAAGGGAGACAAGTGTCCTCTTTCTCATGGTTAGAACAGTTGGAGTTTTATTTGCAATTTTATGTTACAATCAACACCCTAATCCAATCCCTACCTTCCATTTGATCATGATGGATAAAAAATAAGAGGTGTATTTTCCCAAAATCATATACTACATGATTTCGTACAAACGTACGAAATCGATACAGTACATATACGTACATATATCTGTCTATACAGATAATTTTTATTAGTTAAAACGAATAATCTCTACCAAAAATATTTTAATTCAGAAATAATAATAAAAACAATTTTATTACCGGCTCGGAAGATTTCAGTTCCAATTTGATACAATACAGATGTATACAGATTGGTATATATAGATATAGATAATGTTTATCAGTAAAACCGGGTAATATCCACCAGAAATATTTCAATTCTGAAAATAAAAATAAAATAATAATAAAATAATAATTTTTAATATCAGCCCGGATATTTCAGACATTTTCTCAAAAACGTATTTTACAGGATTTTGTACAAGTGCATAACACCGTTACAATACATATATATACTTACTCGTATATATATACAGATAAGTTTTTATTAGTAAAACCAAGAAATTTCCATAAAAATATTTTAATTTTAAAAATAATAATAATACAAATATAATATCCAACCGTGATATTACAATACGTTATGTCCTAAGAATAGTTATGTCCTCAGAACTACATTTAGTTAGGAGAACAGAAAAATATTCACACTAAATAACTCGAGGAAAGAAAGCTTATACGGCTTTCCGGCTCCCAAGTGACTCCTCCACGAAATGGTTCTCCAAAGAACCCAACCTTGATCCCAAAGCTGCCTGCAGACTCAACAAAAATTGAGATGTAACTCTTGAATATTAGTCAGAGTCACTGTTACTGGTATTCCATGCTGTCTCCTTATGCCTTCAGTGTAGAGTTCTGCTAATTTCTCTAGCGACTAAGTCATCTTCATCGGAAGAAAATGTGCAGACTTCGTTAACTGACCCCCAATGACCAAAATTGAGTCATTCATTTCAGAATTCCTGGGCAATCTTGTGATGAAGTCCATACTGATGTTCTGAGATCCATTTGCCGCTTCGGTGCTTCGATCCCTGCATCTCCTACCTAAGTCTTCTAACTTGCTTACTTAGTCTTGGTTGCAGCTTCCATCGTGCCAAAACTGAGCTCTAATCTTGAGTAATCACTTCAATACTGGCTTGCCTGAGCTCATCATTTAGCTTCTTACCTCCATCATGGTCTTTGGCTAAGGCTAATACTTTACCACCTCGATCCTTTGCAGTTCGGTAGCCACTCCCTCCTTAGAATAGGACATGGCCTACAAACGCCACTTCAGATTTCCAGAATTCACTTCGATAATTTGCACAAAGTTGATGCTCCTGTAGTTGCTCTGAACTGTAGTTAAATGCTCACTGTGCCCTTCTTCTGTTCTTGCTAGGTCCAACTCTAACAAATTTATACTTAGGGTCTTTCCTCCGATTTGGAGTTTACAGCCCTTATAGCACAAATTTGTAATGAGGATTGCTCCAGATGGGGTAATCAACAAAACCAAATCTAGAGTTTCCTCCCACACACATCTCAATTTCTTGAAAATAATTCACACAAAGAATATGATGAACCTAAAATTGAACAAAACGGTTGCCTGGATTTCATATATATATATATATATATATATATATATATATATATATATATATATATATATATATATATATATATATAAATCCATTCAGTTACAAAAAGTGTTACATCATATATTACTTCTTAGTCCAAAATAAATTTCAAAATACAACTTTTAAACTTAGTTGCAACTCCATATGCATATACTGGTAATGGCTCTCCTGCCTTCTTCAGCTTGCCATTATTAAGTGCGAACTCTTACTATTGGTGAACGGCTCCTTTCCTTTGTTGTTCATCTTCGGGGCTAATTTGCCCTCATTTTTATGAAGCTGAAAACAATTTGGCCTAACATGACCAATCTTCCCACAATTGTAACTTGTACGGGTCTCCACCTGAGGATCCTTCCTCGGGCACTGGCTCATGAAATGAACTTGCTCACCACACAGGAAACAACTTCCTGGCTTGGAGCCTCCAAGTTTGCCGTCTGTTTTCTGAATCTTCTACTTCTGACCTCGGTTCTCGAACCCTGATGCTTGTGCAGATATTTTTCTTTGTAGTTGTGGATAAACTTATTTCTAGTGTCCAACCTCCCTACAGAAATAGCATACCACAAACTTGGTGGTCTCCTGGACTTGCTCCCATTCATGTTGTAGTCGTGCCAATCTGGAATTAAAGTGTTCCCACTCTTCCACTAGGCTTGCTAATATAGCTCTGGAAGCATCACCCAGTTGCTTGGCTCGACGACCTTTCCCGATCCCGCACTTCCTCAGCTTCCTTATTTCTCGATGTATGCTGGCCGCCGCCGCTATGCGTTGATCCACACTTAGCCCCCGCGGTGGTGAAATGTCCTTCGGCTCCTTGCTCAAGATCATCGGATCATCCATTGAAATTGGCTCACTCTCTTCTATCAACACATTCTCGGTTAGGATATCCTCGAATACCATCCTTCAACCACATATACTGGAATTAGTTCAGATATAGAAAAATTATAAAACATAAGTTGAAAGAAACAATAATATGAATTATAACAGTCTACACCTAGCTAAAACCCGACTCCTAAAAGGCATCCAAGTTTAATTTTCCTACTGTATTGGACTGAAAATTGAAGTCGGCTCTGATACCACTCTGTAACGCCCCGATTTCCATACACTGAAAAACCGTGACATAAGCCAGAATCTTTTCCTTCAATTAGCCACAATACACATAAAAACAGGAAAATTTAAAACTTTTTATTCAACACAAATGTATTACAAGTTCGAATGTTATAAAACTGCAATACATTACATCAGTGTTACAATAATGCCATACAAGCCCAAGTGTTACAAACTTTTAATGAAAATTACATCAGAGTACAATGAATAATATACAACACTTGGTACTTTCACTTGGATGCTTCTCAACATAAATAAATTACAATAGATGTTACAATGGCAACCAACATATATTACAATTGAAATCAACATTTTGCTTCTCTTGCCTTGAGTCCTCCTGAATCCTGTACCTGTAGTTTTGCAATCCATTACCGGTAGTTTTGCAATCCGGTACCTATTGAAATGGGGACGTCAGTACGTATACTGACGCTTTAAGGCTGATGACTAGCAGTGATTCTCAACTTTAAACAAACAGATTGATGAAAAGAGAAACGTGTATATATATAATTAATGTGTTACTGTATGCTATGACTTACACTCTAATGCAAGATTTACTAATGTAAGGATGCTCCGATTCTAATGCAAGCAAGTATTCGGAATAGTATGCGTCTCATACCACATACGCCCATAACAAGCCGGTTCTTCATACATAGGAATTTGAACTCACGCCATGAATTCTACTCTTGTACTCAACCTGTTTCTGAACATACAACGTGACTGATGAGGTTGCAGACGTGGTCAAGTTCCACCAATGCAGTCAGCTCATGGTGTCTATGTTTGCCATTACTACCCGGTGTACCGGACCTCACTCAAAAATCTTACGAACATAGGGTATCCGACAGCATAGGTTAGCTCGAAGCATCCCCTGTGCCCCCCTAGCAGATAGACCATAGTTTATGGCTTCTTTGCCCTTCTTGATATAGAGCATGACGGAGTTCCGGGGGTCCATCCCCTAGCTCTGACAAGAATCGCTCCCACCCTTATCATGGCACTTCAAAATCAACAGACGAGATACGGGTCCCGTGCTCCCAACTCGTGAGAAGGCACAGACCGTATCCCTTTGACAGGAAGGGTACAACCAATAACACCACCTAGTGTTGGCATATAGAATAGGTCGGATTATAAGGTATCACCCTTAATACCAACTCTTTCCCTTCGACAAGAAAATGATAATAAATAAAGGTTAAGTAGTAATAGCCATAAGTTACTACCCTAACGATGTCACTAACCCTAAACAATCCAAGAGATGACAACAGTACTAACACAACATGATAGGACTTAAGTTAGACTTCGCAAGATAATTCTACTAGGTGCTCAACCTAGACTTATCAGAATCCCTAAGGATCCTGTTCATAGCCTATCGATCCAAGACCCCAGCAATATGAACGTATCCGCATGCTACTACCCTGAACATGGATTCCGTCAACACTCCCGGCCTGCGATCAACCTACACCGGTTAAGATCTGACGGTGCAAGAGGGGCGACTCTTCCACAGTCTATGAGGAGTAAAATAAATACACGTCTTGATGGTTGATGGCTCCTAGGATAATGATATCACCATAGACGAGCACAATAACTGTGTACTAGCTAATAAGCTACATCTGAGCAAAACAACTTTCATACGAGCCGACTAGCTACGTATGAGCCAAACGAATTACATACGAACCAACTGGCTTTGTATGCGATAAATGAATAATATAGAAGTAACCATAAAAGTCTTCTAACAACCTAGAAGCAAAATAACATGCTACTAGCAAAACTTGATCTTTTATAATTAGAAGAAATAAAGGAATCTTCTAACAGCCTAATATAAGCATACTACTAATGAGTACACAAAAGCGACATAAAAAGTCTTCTAACAGCACTTATCGGAATTCAACAAAATTAGACTTTTTAAAAAGGTAAGAACATCTACTATAACTCTCTAGTTGAACACTTTTTCAGATTCGGTAAGGAACTCAAAATCCGGTCCGTTAAACACCATTTCAAACAATAACAGTATAGCCAAAAGCTGAAACTTTCCAAGCTCATAACTTTTGCTATATTTGTCGGAATTTAATGAAATAGGACATTTTGAAAAGGTGAGAACATCTACTACAACTTTCTAGTTGACAAATTTCTTAGCTTCCGTAAGGATCTCAAAATCCGGTCACTTGAACACACGCAAAAGTTAACCAAACTGCAGATTTTCAAAAGAAAAGTTGAAACTTCTAAAGCTTGTAACTTTTGCTTTACTTGTCGGAATCTAACAAAATAGGATATTTTGAAAAGGTGGGAACATCTACTACAACTATCTAGTTGATCACTTTTCCAAATTCAATATCTAAGAGGTACAAAAAACATCATACAATCTAAACAGCGAGCTTTCAGCCAAAAGTTGGCTGCTGTGATTTGTAAAAGCCATAACTCCTACTCCGCTTATCAGAATCTAACCAAATAGAACATTTTGGAAAGGTGAGAAACTCTACTAAAACTCTCGAGTTGATGAACTTCTCAGATTCAGTCACTAAAAGACACAAAAACTCCAAACAATCCAAACAGCGAGCTTTCAGCCAAAAGGTCAGCTGCTGTAATTTTGTAAGGGTCATAACTCTTGCTCCGCTTATCGGAATCTAACCAAATATGACATTTTGGAAAGGTGGGAAAATCTACTACAACTATCTAGTTGATGAACTTCTCAGATTCAGTCATTAAAAGATACAAAAACTCCGAACAATCCAAACGGCGAGCTTTCAGCCAAAAGCTGGCTGCTGTGATTTGTAAAAGCCATAACTCCTACCCTGCTTATCAAAATCTAACCAAATAGGGCATTTTGGAAAGTTGAGAATCTCTACTACAACTCTCTAGTTGAACAATTTTCAAAATTTCGTAAGGAACTCCAAAATTTGGTCTGTTGAACACACTACAAAAGTTAACCCAAAACAGCAAGTTGCTATTTTTGCTAAACTTTCGCTGTTTTAGGGAAAAAATTTGTTTCACCCATCAAACTAACTCAGAAAAATCTATAAAAATTAGAGCTTGTTAATAATGCATATGAGAACCCCTAAAATTAATTTGGGCTCAAGATTCCACCTTTAACATAGGTAATTAATTCTAAACCTAGAACTACAAAGATTGAATGTTAATAGCCTTATTTGTGTCCTACCACTTCAATCATTGTGTGACCTTTATTCTAGTCCATAAACTTGATTATGCACATGAAATTAGTCCAATTTCCTTTATAATAATACCAATAATAATAACTAAAACAAGCATGAGAATGAGAAACCCCCACCCAAAAAGTGTAGGAAGAACTGGCTTTGCCCTTCTCCTCCTTGCTCCTTGTTCTTGATACTATTCAAGAACACCTCACAAAAGAACCCATTCTTTCTTTTTGATCTTGATCTCTCTTTCTTTTCGTTTCTTCTGAATTTTTTTCTAAATAAAAGTAAGTAAAAAGAAGGAGAATGAGATGAGAAGAGATGGAGAAAACCAAAAAATGAAAAGGGCTTTTATTCCTAGGGTTGGTCGGCCAAGGGAGAGAGAGGGGGGGGGGGGGGGGGGGGGGGGGGGGGGGGGGGGTTAGGAGAAGGGTAAATGGTATTGTGGTTGAGAAGAGAGACATGTGTCCTCTTTCTCATGGTTAGAACACTTGGAGTTTTATTTGCAATTTTATGTTATAATCAACACCCTAATCCAATGTCTACCCTCCATTTGATCATGATGGATAAAAAATAAGAGGTATTCTTCCAAAATCACATACTACATGATTTCGAACAAATGTACGAAATCGATACAGTACATATACGTACATATATCTGTTTATACAGATAATTTTTATTAGTTAAATACGAATATCTCTACCAAAAATATTTTAATTCAAAAATTATAATAAAAATTTTTTTATTACCGGCTCGAAAGATTTCAGTTCCAATTTGATACAATACATATGTATACAGACTGGTATATATATATAGATAATGTTTATTAGTAAAATCGGGTAATATCCACCAGAAATATTTCAATTATGAAAATAAAAATAAAATAATAATAAAATAATAATTTTTAATATCAGCCTGGATATTTCAGACATTTTCTCAAAAATTTATTTTACAGGATTTTGTACAAGTGCACAACACCGATACAATACATATATATACTTACTAGTATATATATACAGATATGTTTTTATTAGTAAAGCCAAGAAATTTCCATAAAAATATTTTAATTTAAAAAATAATAATAATACAAATATTATATCCAACCGGGATATTACATGGAGACACTACTGACAACTGTCGAGCCCTCAAAGAACTTGAAGGCCCAATTTGACGGGGCTATCTCTCTCAATTTGTCCAACAAAACAACAATACTAAAACCCCTCCGGCACGGGGGGTTAATAAGCGTCAAGAGAGACCCTCCGAATTACGAGACTCAAACGTATGACTATTTTCCACTCCATTCACGGAGGCCCGATGGGGAAAAATTCCAACTACTCTCGCAAAGGCTTTGTCAGAGAAGTCAAGTTAGTACATATTATCCCACCTGCCAAGAGGGGGGTCCCGATATCTTTCTCTGACAAAGACTTAGAAGATGTCCAAATACCTCACTGCAATGCATTGGTCATAAATATTTGTATGGTGAATCAAGAGGTACGCCGCATCCGGGTAGACAATGACATCTCTGTAAACATCTATTTCATGAACACTTTCAATGGTCTGAAGCTCTCCCGAGACCGACTCAAGCCATCCCATTTATACACTCCACGGATTCTCTGGTGTACCCGTTCAAGTAGAAGGAATCGTCACACTTGATGTGATAGTAGGAAAAGCACCTGATATTCAAATGGAAGCACTTGACTTTATGGTTGTCGATGTCAAAGCCGCACACAACACAATATTCAGCTGTCCCGGCCTTGTGGCCTTTCATGCAGTTGTTTCTGCCTACCACATGAAAATGAAGTTCCCAACAACAGCTAGCATAGGACAAGTTGTAAGAAGCCAACAGGCAGCACGAGCATGCTACACCGCTACAATGGGGGGCTCAATTTTTTCCCTCGACGCCATAGAGCTACCACAAGAAAGCAATCATATTAACATTGAGTCCGTAAACCAGCTCTAAGTTATTGCACTAGATAATCCTGCCAAGAACATCCAAACTTGCCAAATCATCTCCCACCAGTTCTAAGCTCGTCCTCATCAGAATGCGACAACAGACTTGAATCCCCCTCCCGAAGCCACTCCGCTCATTCAACGGAAAGAAATAGTCCAGATTAAACACATTGACAAATATGAAGATCTCTCACTCTCTATGCAAAATAATTGGAGGCTCGTTCCAAAACAGGCAAGTCCAGACAAGGTCTACCAAGTTGTTCGCCTAATAGCTCATCAACTTGAAGACCCGGAGGGCAAGTAGATATCAGTATGGACTTGGAAAGTAGAACACCTTATGAAGTTGAACGAGGGCATCTAAAACATCCTCTTTTAGAGCATCCACTATCGTTCGTGCTATATTTTAGGTATTTGGCATTTGGCTTTTAGAATTGAATGGATTGTGCCACTATCGTTAAAGCTATAATTTGGAAAAAAAAATTGTAAAATATAAAGATGGAATAACATCTTCTGTCTAACCAAAAAACTAATTTTTTTAATACCCGAAATTGAATGGACAGAAGATCAAGTTCTGTTTTAAAAAAAAAATTATATAATTAGACGGAAGATCTACTTTTGTCTCGTCGCAAATTGGGGAAAAAAATTAAATAGGTCAGACGGTCAATGATCCTCCGTCTGAGGATTTTCATTTTTTTTTAATAAAAAAGACACACCCAGCCGAAAGATCATCTTCCCTCTGGGTGTTTTTTTTAAAAATAAAAAATAAAAAAACAACTACAGGTTCAGTTACACAAACCTCCAAATTCCACGCATAAATGGTCGTCCTCTTCTCCATCTCACTCCAGGTTCAATCACTAAGATTCCTGTGAATCCGCTTTTGTTTTTAACCCCATATTCCCAAAAACAACTTCATATAGAGGGGGGAAAAAATTTAAAGAAAGGGACGGAAGAACGGAGGAACATATTCCGTCTATTTTTTTTATTTTATTTATTTTTAAATAAAGACATTTTGAGAGACGGAAGATTTTCTTCCGTCTTTCAAATTTTGACCATTCAACGCTACAGACGGAAGATCTTCTTTCGTCTATCTGAATTTTTTATTCGAAACAATTCCAAATTTTAACAGACGGAATATCATCTTCCGTCTTCTATATTTTGCATTTGCTATTTTACTCTGCTATATATGGCAGTCTACTGTTCACGTTTTGGCCATAAAATAGGTTTTTAGCCAACGATAGCGGTGGATTTTTTCTCAAATTTTTCATTTTTAGGTTTATAACAGACGATAGTGGATGCTCTTAGTAGTAGTAGCAAATTTTCTCAATTTGTAATAAAGGTCAGCCACTAGAGCAGTCATTTAGTTTTACTTTTCAATAAAGACGCTTTCACTACCGGTCACTGCATGTAATAACGGTCAACCACTGGAGCAGCTGTGTAGTTTGGTTTTCCAATAAAATTTAGTATTATATTTTGCAAAATTGTTGTACAACTCTATAGATGCACACAATGAGCTAAATGCCAAGCATATCCCTTAAAACGGCACAAAAAACTCATTAAAAGCTCCTTACAAGACGGGTTCGGAGTCCATACCCATGGGTAGAAGTTACTCTAGCAATTTGCAACAAATCAAGTTCAAAGTTCGCTTTGCCATTTAACGCCTCGATGACAGGTTCGGAGTCCGTACTCATGGCTCGATGTTACTTTAGCAACTCGTAACAAAGCAAGTCCAGAGTTCAACTTGCCATTCGATCTGCTCTTGCAACTTGTTAATACCTAAACTAACAAGTTCGGAATCCATACCCATGGTTCGGAGTTAGTTTACCAACCTGCAATCAAGCACGTTCAGAGTTCAACTTGCCATTCGATCTGTTCTTGAAAGTAGTTAAAACCCCTTAAAGATACATTAAAGATCCAAAATCGTTGATCGTAGTTTACTCTAATAAAACTTGCAAAAGCTACATTTGGAGTTCAACTCACCACTCGATGCGACTCTCACAACTTGTTGGAGGACTCATACAGCAAGTTTGGAAAATAGCTCTCCCTCAGAGTTGCTCCTACAACTAGCTGAGTACAAGACAGATAAGTTTATAAACTTAGTTAAACATTGCAAACATCGTCGACAGTTCGTTAGCTATACTCACCAGACTTGAGGCCTTATTATTTAGCTACAAAGAATCCAGTCGATAACTCATCAATCTCAACAACAATTCTCATTACAACTGCAGAATTACAATGAGACTACGTTTAATGCCTAAGAATTGTTACAAAAGACTTGCAAACATTGTACAACAAACTGTCCTGCAAGACATCCTTTGTGGGTCGATTATTTTGTGCCACAACCAAGATTTGGTGAAGGAAAATTTCGTCATTCTTTATCAACCCCTATAAAACATTTAGTCATTCTTTCTTTCTTTCTTCATCAATCTCTTTTAGTCATAATGGATCCCAATGAAATTCCTTCATCTTCATGGTCTTCAAGCGGTATCATCAATTATTATGAAGATATTTTGGATGCGCAAGAACAACAACAGCAATTGTTACTTGTCATGATTGCTAGTAATAATCAATTTTTGGCGGATCATCCGAGTGACAAAGAAGATGATGCTCAGTCAACCCAAAGAGGCTCAGTTCCAGGATATTGTGTTATCAACCGTGATCATGAGGCAGCTGCACATAATTTGTGGGTCGATTATTTTGTGCCACAACCACGATTTGGTGAAGGAAAATTTCGTAGACGTTATCGGATGAGTAGCAGATTATTTCATCAGATTGCAGACGCTGTCAAAAATCATGATAATTACTTTGTGCAAAAGCGTGATGGCATGGGAAAACTTGGTTTGTCAACTTTTCAGAAACTAACAGCTGCTTTCAGAATGCTTGCGTATGGTGTTGCAGCAGATTCTACAGATGATATCTAAAAATTGGTGACTCAACTGCAGTTTCTTGCTTGAAAAAATATTTTCGCGCTGTCGTAGAGGTATTTGGAATGGAATACCTTAGATCACCTAATGCCAGTGATGTTTCTAGACTCCTCCACATAAATGAAGAACGTGGATTTCCCGGAATGTTAAGTAGTTTGGACTGTATGCATTGGAAATGGAAAAATTGTCCAACTGCTTAGGCATGCCAATACTTACACAGGAGTGGATCCCCAACTATCATTCTTGAGGCAGTAGCAGATTATGACCTTTGGATATGGCATGCATATTTTGGCCTACCAGGTTCTAATAACGACATCAATGTGTTGGAATCTTCACACTTATTTGTTGATCTTGCTGCTGATAAAATAGTTCCAGTTAGATATAATATTATGGGAAAGGAATATGACACAAGTTATTATTTAGCCGATGACATATATCCTAAATGGTCTACACTTGTTCAGACCATTCGTGATCCCCAGGGGCCTGCTAAGCAGTATTTTGCTATGAAGCAAGAATCAGGTATGAAAGATGTCAAACGTGCATTTGGAGTTCTTCAATCACGCTGGGCAATCATCAAAGGACCAGCTCGTTTTTGGAGTAAACATGTTTTACATGATATAATGACTTCGTGTATAATAATGCACAACATGATCATCGAAGACGAGCAAGATATAAATGAGCCAGTTAGGAAATTTATTCATACAACTTCCCATGATATATCGATGGTAGCGGATGATGCAACCCAATTTAGTCAGTTTCTAGCTAGACACAAGAAAATTAAGGACAAGTAAGCTCATTTTGAACTCCAAAACAGATTAATTGCTCATTTGTGGGAACGACACGGTGCTAGTACATCAGGTGTTTAATCTGTTAATATTTTGTAATTTGAATATTGTGGTACTCTTTTTCCTACGGGTTTTTAACGAGGCCATCAATAATTGTATTATCTCTTTCTTAATAAGTGTATTATCTATTTCTAGTTAATTGTATAATATATTTTTAATTATTTGTATTATCTTTTTGCATTCGGAAAAATAGTTTTGTGCAAAAAAAAAAATTTACAAATTTTTTTTTTGAAACCCCAAAATGGGATACCTTTGGAGCAACCCTACTTAAAACCCTAAATCAAAATGACATATTCTAAGAAATATGCCAAAATGGAACCCCAAAATGGGAATGGAGATTGGGTTCCATTGGGAATGCTCTGAGAAGGTAGATAAGAACCTCTGTCATGATGAGGTGATGAGGGTAAGAAAGCATTCCATACCTAACTCCTTTGAAACATCCATATCTGTTTTTCAAAATCTTACAAATTTCCCCCATTCAGCAGGTGATCTTGAGCTATATCTTCCAACTTAATAATTGGGTTAAACAAATTATTGTTTGATGCTTTGCTTCAAGTGCCATATTTGTCAACGAACTATTATATATTATATGATGTTTCTACCTTTGTTGCCTGGAATCAGCAATGTGAAAGAGAGAAAGAGCAGTCACCATGACTACCACTGGCACAAAGAATAGTATCAAAGTCAAACCATTGCATCTAGGAACAAGAAAATGTAAAGTGCGCATGGCCCTTTAGAGCTGTATTTTTTTTATTTTATTTTATTTTTTGATCATGTTTTTTATTTTTATTTTAAAGTGGCCATAGCCCGATTTTATTAAATTAAATCGATCAAACAGAATTTCGTCTGCTCTCTTCAAATAAGGTAACAATAATATGCCTAACAAACCAAGGTGGTTCCTTTCCATGCTTAGAGATCCAATCACACTGTAGTAGTTACTGGTCACTATTGTTGGCTGATCTTGGAAGTTGAGAGCGATACAAATCCCCAATCTCAATGCTCTCACCTCTGCCATAATTGAATTCGAGGTTTCAGCTCTTAAAATCATGTCTTCCTCATTATGATTTCTGACTAGGCTAGAACTGAATCTTAGTAGTCACCATATTTGTGATCAATTAGCATAGGCACCATGACCGCCAATCTAAAGGTGGTACCCGGCCAGCTGCAAAATTGGAGAAGTCGACTGCCAGGCAAGTTTTGTTTTATGCTTCATGAGAGGGAAGTGAACTCTTTTAGAGTTTCACTTAAGGTGCAAATTTTCATTATACTGAAATAAACTGACAGTTGTTCTAAGGCTTCTCTTGGGGTTTTCATGAAGAAGATTAATTATTGGCTTAAATACAAGAATCTAAACTACTACCCATTTTCATTGTCTATAGTGTAAGTCTTCTGCTAGGTCTGTAGATGACAGCAAGCTGTCGAATTACATAAAATCTATATTGATCTTGTTGGGAACCCTAGATTTTCATCCTTGAAGACCAATAACCATGATTACCCCATGACAACTCCGTCTGCACAATTCAAGACTGATGAGTTCGTTTGTAAGTATTTAACATGTTGCAGATAAGATGAAAGTAATTTTAACGCAATAATATTTAATAAATGAATTGATTGAGAAACCAACGATCGATTGAAGTCTTTGGACAGAAGATGAGAAAGAGGATATGGAGTCCAAAGCCCTGGCTCCAATATAGTTGTGCATGAAATCCTTTGTAAGCTTGTGCATGGAACTTAGCAGACAAGGTGTATCCAAGATTGGACCTCTTCATGACTTGCTCTACTACAAACAAGTTATAGTTCGAGCAACAGCTACTTCACTCATTAGGACCAGCGGTATAGCTTGCAGCTGGCTTTTACAGGGTTCTCAGCATACGTGTGTCAGATGAGGATTATGTACTTTTGGGTTGTTTTGGTTATTTCTTTTGCAGTATGTTCATTTGGTTATGTAAGTGAAGATATTTGGTGTCTAGAGTTGTGTGCTAGAGTGAACTCTTCTGTAATATTTTGTTTCTTTAATATCGCATTAATGAAACAGGTGACCATAACGGTCGCTTTTATCTTAAAAAAAAGCTATTTGAACTTTGATTGAAGAAATGGAACCCAGAACAAGGACTATATAGTTGAGTCAAATAAGACACTCATGAATCTAAGAACATGATTCCAAAGTCAAAGAAGAGGATCAATATCCTCAAACTAATGTGTTCTCTACCACCAAAGCACTTTGTGAACTCTATGTCTCTATTATGATGACCAATAAATTTCTCTGGTTGGCTCATGGATGTAAGCAAAGATGTCAAACCACATATGTTTGTGAACTCTATTATGATGACCAATAAATTTCTCTATTTGTGAACTCTATGTTTCTATTGTGATTGCACCCATGGTGGATTGATCTTGGTTTTGCTTCAGCTATCAAGAGTCATGCACTATAAATCTTAGTCATAACAAATTTAGTAGTTATTAGTGATAATGGTAAAAATCGCAGCAAATTAAGACCCTACGATTCCAGCACAGATCCTAAAGCTTCTACAGGCAGATTAACCATAACGGGCCTCTTTAAAATGTTTGGGCCTTCTCCAGGCTCCTGTACAAGACATGAGCCTCTTTCAAACCCATGAAAAGTGACAGAATAGGCTCACTAAGAGAGACCCAACCAATGAAGATTGTTAGTCAAATCTCTTATCTCCAAACAAGAGAGCTTATCTTGTGAGGAGTATATTCAAACAGGAGATAAGGAATTCATATTGATTTAATGGATTCATATCGATCTCCTAGACCGTTTCTGAGGAATATAAATACCCTCCCCCTCCTCAGTTAGAAGGTAATTGGCAATTTTTCTCTCAAACCCTCTTTCTCTTTCTGGTTCTGACTTAAGCATCGGAAGGTCTATCACCGGGGCCACCCCCAATGTTTCAAGCTTTTTGCATATCCATCGGCCGCGTCAGCAACCGTCGCTTACAGATCACGGTGTTCAATCAACGATCCAGTAGGAGCTCTAACCACTTTTCACGGTAACGATGAAATGTCAGATCTTTAGTAGTTTCCTTTAAATATAAACTCACTATCTGTTTGCTCCCACATCGAAATATTCAGTAACAGACTGGAACCGTCTGTGGGAAACTACATAGATCATACTTACCGTTATGCCACCAAGACAGAGAGGCAGAGCAGCGGCCTCAATCCATCGCACCAATTCACTTCGTAAATAAGCTCCTCCCGTGGAGGACCCAATTCCTCCTCAACAGCTGGATTTGCCCCAACAGCCCAATCAAGCTCCCAGCAACGGAAACGCACCGGGGGGCTCCCGACAAGCTCATCATGAACATCTCGCTCTGCATGACCATGTCTCAGTCCATAATCCTTCCAATGATTCAATGGCCTTACGAGGTCCCTGGGGGTCAAGATATCTTCAAATCATCAGTGCCAAGCAACAAGGAACGGACCTACGGATCCATTTGAATGAGAGGCATGCTCGAACCAAGGCCTCCCGCTTAGAATGTCAAGTGAACCGAAGAAGCAACTCTCCCCGAAGACTTAGATCAAGATACTCCTCCTCTCACTTGGGGCACACTATAGAAAGAAGCCTGACTCATAAGAGTCGAAAGCATCTTGAACGAAACAAAGAGAAAGAGGCCCCAGTCAAGCTTGACATCCTCCGAGCTATCCAAGGTAGTTATGACCAGGATCATCCCTCCAAAGAAGAATCCGACGACTCAACTGGATCCATGGGGAAGGATGACCAAGTCATTCGCATTATCCAAGAGTTAGAAAATCGTTTAGAATAGATGAAGATGAGGGGAACTGCTCCAGCAGGACCTACTACCCCAGTCAACCTCCTTTCAGCAAAACCATTCTCGATGCACCCATCCCAAAGGACTTCAAAGCTCCTTAATTCAAATCATATGATGGCAAATCAGACTTGAATGACCATACCAGGAGTTTCAAGACCCTCGTGATGGTTTACAATGTCACCGATGCGCTCATGTGTCGAACATTCCCTGCAACTTTGAAAGGATAAACAAGGGAATGGTACCCCGCCTCACTCCGGAGTCAATATTCTCCTTCGACCAATTTTAGGAACTTTTCATAACGCACTTCGTTACTAGCCACAAGGCTAAAAAAACAAGTGCCTCTCTGTTGGAACTAAAACAAAATGATGGAGAATTGTTGAAAGACTTTGTCAAGCGCTTCATAGCCGAAGCAAGGCCTATATCTTCCCTAGACTCATCAGTGGCGGTTGCCGCCTTCCACCACAACGTCACCGACAAAGACCTGAAAGTCTCCCTCGTAAAGAAGCCTCCTAAATATTACACTGATCTCCTTGAAAGAAGTGACAAATATATCAGAGTCGAGGAAGCTCTTTATCCTCAAGTCAAGAATGATTCATCTTCCGAGAACAAAAAGAAGAATACAAAAGAGGAAGGACCAGGAAATTTCAGAAAGACAACACTGGTCAACGTCGTCCACCTCTAGCACCATGCTTCGACAAGTTCACATATCAACGCAAGCATATCAGCCATCCTCATGGAAGTTGAGAATGACGAAATAATCTGCCATCTCCCCAAGATGTCAACGTCTAGCAAGAGAAGGGATAGAAACAAGTGGTGCGCATTTTATAGAGACAATGGACACACTACTGACAACTGCCGAGCTCTCAAAGAAGAACTTGAAGGCCTGATTCGTCAGGGCTATCTCCCTGAATATGTCCAACCAAACAACAATGCGGAAACCCCTCCGATACGGGAGGCTATTAAGTGTTGAAAAAGGCCCTCCAATCACAAGACTTAGAACATATGGCCATTCTCCACTCCATTCACAGAGGCCCATTGGGGAGAGATTCCAACTCCTCCCGCAAAACTTTTTTCAGGGATGTCAACTCAGTACATAACATCCTACATGTCAAGAGCATTGGGGTCCCGATATCTTTCTTCGAAAAAGACTTAGAAGGCGTCTGAACACCTTACTCGACGCATTGGTCATAAACCTTTGCATGCTGAATCATGAAGTACGCTGCATCCTTGTAGACAACGACAGCTCAGTAAACATCCTTTGCATGAACACTTTCAGTGGTCTGAAGCACTCCCAAAACCAACTCAAGCCAGCCAGTTATACACTCCACGGATTCTCCGGTGTCCCCGTTCAAGTAGAAGAAATCGACACACTCAATGTGACAGCAAGAAAAGCCGCTTCTATTCGAAGGAAAACACTGGACTTTATAGTTGTCGATGTCAAAGCCACATACAACGCAATATTTGGTCGTTTCGGCCTAGTGGCCTTCCATGCAGTTGCTTCTGCCTTCAACATGAAACTGAAGTTCCCAACAACAACAGGCGTAGGCCAAGTTGTAGGGAGCCAACAGGCAGCACGAGCATGCTACACCGCTACAATGGGGAGCTCGGTTCTCCCTTTCGATGCCATAGAGCTACCGCCAGAAAGCAATCACAGTAACTTTAAGTCCGTGAACAATCTTGAAGCCACTGCCATAGAAAATCCTACCAAGAACTTCTAAATATGTCAAATCATCTCCCACTAGGTTCAAATTTGTTCTCATCAGAATCTATGTAATAAAACACAAAGAAAAGCTATCAAGTGGCTCTCATTCAATAGCAAGGAAATCAATGGTCCAGATCTAAGCTCCCAAAACACATTTCCTCCCAAAAGTTTCCCCCCAAAACTCAAATTCGAATCCACCCCCCCCAAAACAACTCCTTTATTTATTTAATTATTTCTCTCTCCTCTCTCTCTCTCCTCTCTCTCTCTCTCTCTCTATTTACTCAGAAATTTAGATTTTCAAATTTCAGGTTTGTAAATTTTTAGATTTTTTATGTTTTTTTTATTGCTCATGTTACATTGAAAATAGCAAATATCTCTTCAATAGTTAAATTTCATCATTTTCCACCAATTATAAGAAGTTGGATTTTATACCCCCATTTATAATTATTTTTCAACATATACTAATGAAAACATGGACTTTTATTTACAACTAATTATTGTCATACTATTCAAACTTGAACTACATAATTGTTGTTTTACTGTTTATAAGGCTTTTCATATGTTGTATCGTTCCGAAGACATGTCGTAGGCACGTGTCCACGGAAAAATCTAGTACAGTAATAAACTTGAATCCCCCACCCAAAGTCACTTCGCTCATCCAACGAAAAGATCTAGCCCTACCTAAACACATTGGAAAACCTGAAGATCTCCCATTCTCTATGCAAAACAATGGGAGGCTCACTCCAGAACCAGACAAGGTCTACCAAGTTGTTCGCCTAACTCATCAACTTGAAGACCCGTGGGGCAAGGAGATATCAGTAGGAATTTGAAAAGTGGAACACCTCATGAACTTCGACTAGGGAGCTTAACGCCCGCCTCCTCCATATATTTTTAATATTTTGTAATAAGGGTCAGCCACTGGAGCAACCATTTAGTTTTACTTCTCAATAAAGACTGCTTTCACTATTGGTCACTGCACGTAATAAAGGCCAGCCACTAGAGCAGTCGCTCAGTTTTATTTTTCAGTCAAATTCAGTATTAATTTTTGTAGAATTATTGTACAACTCTATGGATGCATACAATGAGTTAAATGTTAAGCCTACTCTTAAAAATGGCACGGAAAACTCATTAAAAGCTCTGTATAAGACGAGTTCGGAGTCCATACCCATGGCTCGCAGTTACTCTAGCAATTTGCAACAAAGCAAGTTCAGAGTTCGCTTCGCCATATGATCTGCACCTACAATCCGTTAACGCCTTGATGACAGGTTCGGAGTCCATAACCATGGCTCAATGTTACCCTAACAATTTGCACCAAAGCAAGTTCAGAGTTCAACTTGCCATTCGATTTTCTCCTGCAACCTGTTAATACCTAAACTAACAAGTTCGGAATCCATACCTATGGCTCAGAGTTACTTTAGTAACCTACAACCAAGCACGTCCAGAGTTCAACTCGCCATTCGATCTGTTCCTGAAACTAGTTAAAATTCCTTAATGACAGATCAGAGGTCCAAATCGTGGATTGAGTTACTCCAATAAAACTTGCAAAAGCAACATTTGGGGTTCAACTCTCCACTCAATGTGACTCTCACAATTTGTTGGAGGAATCATACGGCAAGTTCAGAAAATAACTCTCTCTCTGAGTTGCTCCTACAACTAGCTAAACACCCATACAACAAGTTTGAAAAAGGATTCTTCCTTGGAGTTTTCTCCTACGACTAGCTGGGTACTAGACGGATAAGTTCCAAACTCTGTCAAACATTACCACACCATCGATTGTTTGTTAGCTATACACAACAAATTTGAAGTATTGTTATTTATATACAAAAAACTCAGTCGATGGCTCATCAATCTCAATGACAAGTTGCACAACAAGGATCAAGCATATGAAAAGAATTCCTCAAATCACAGAACTATCGCAAATATATGCATTCAGATCCAGCGTCACTACAAGTATCTACAAGTACAAAACCATAAACCGTTTTACAAGTATTGAACAACAAGTTGTCTTGCAAGCCATTCTTCCAGTTACACAATAGTGGGATACTCTGTATAAGAGAAGCAAACCTCTTCACAGGCCTCCCACCAGCTAACAACTTTCTAGGGTTGCCCCAACACTTGACAATAAAATTCAAGATAAGTCTCCATTAGGCAGGTAAGTTTCAGGTTTATCCCACCACCTTCACCTGAGCAAGCTCCAACTCCGTCTCGCACGAAGCACCGCTCAAACGGACGTGTCCCAATGCCGTCAAGCGCAGCACAAAAGAGAGCAAGATCGATATCCCGTGGACCTTATTCGATGTACCCAACTACTTATCAGCAAAGAGAAGAATGGAATCACCTCAATATTGAATAAATACAAAATACTTCAATATTATGAAGATTTAGTACACCCACAACTCATTCGCTCTACAAAATGAGTTCGGTGCTCCACGTGCCTCCAGAATTCCTCTAGCAAGCAACTTGTTGGCTCCAAACAATGAGTTCAACACAATGATCACCACTTAAGCTCCATCAACAACTCTTTGACTTCAAACAATGAGTTCAATGCTCTGCTCTCCTCACGAGCTCCATTAACAACTCGTTGACTCCAAACAATGAGTTCAACGCCTTGATCTTTGCCCAGGTTCCATCAACAACTTGTTGACTCTAAACAACGAGTTGAACACCTTGATCTTTGCCCAGGTTTCATCAACAACTTGTTGACTCCAAACAACTAGTTCAATGCCTTGATCTTCGCCCAAGTTCCATCAACAACTTGTTGACTCCAAAAAATGAGTTCAACGCCTTAATCTTCGTTCATGCTCCATCAATAACTCGTTGTCTCCAAACAACAAGTTCAACGCTCTGCCCTCCACTCGAGCTCCATCAATAACTCGTTGGCTCCAGATAACAAGTTCAACGCTCCGCTCACCGCTCAAGCCCCATCAACAACTCGTTGACTCCAAACAACAAACTCAACGCCTTTCTCTTTGCTTAGGCTCCATCAACAAACCATTGACTCCAAACAACGAGTTCAACGTTCTGCTCACCGCTCGAGCACCATCAACATCTCGTTGACTCCAAAGAACGAGTGCAACGCACTGCTTTCCACTCGAGCCCCATCAACAACTCGTGGACTCCAAACAACAAGTTCAACACCTTGATTTATGCTCGAGCCCCATCACAACTCACTGGCTCCAAACAACAAGTTCAATGCTTCACTCTCTGCTTGAGCTCCATCAACAACTTGTTGACTCTAAACAACGAGTTCATCGCCCCGCTTTTCACTCGAGCTCTTCCAAAACCCCTTTATCTTCATGCAGTTGGGTCGTTGCTCAACTCTGTCTTGGAGTTGTCTCTCCAAAACTTGTTGGATCCAAACAGCAAGTTCAACATTCAACTCCATCTTAGAGTTGTCTCCCCAAACCTTGTTGGGCGCAAACGGCAAGTCCAACGTTCAACTCCGTCATAGAGTTCTCTCAAAACTTGTTGGGCACAAATGGCAAGTTTAAATGACGAACTCCACCTCAGAGTTGCCTCTCCAAACTTGCTGGGCACAAATTGCAAGTTCGACAATCCAATTTGTCACAGAGTTGTCTCCAAACTCGTCGGGATCAAACGGCAGTTTCAACATCAACTCCGTCTGAGAGTTGCCTTTCCACGAACTTGCAGGGCGCAAATAGTTCAAACTTCCAACTCCATCTCAGAGTTATCTCTACAAAACTTACTGGGTACAAACAGTCAGCTCAAACTTCTAACTTCATCTCGGAGTTGTCTTTCAAAACTTATTGGGTGCAAACGACATGTTCAAATGACAAACTCTGTCTCAGAGATGTCTCTCCAAACTTGTTGGGTGCAAACAACAAGTTCAACGTTCAACTCCATCACAGAGTACACTCCAAACTTGCTGCGAACAGCAAGATCTACATCAACTTTGTCCTATAGTTGTCTCCACAAAACTTGTTAGGCGCAAACAGTAAGTTCAAACTCCCAACTCCGTCTTAGAGTTGTCTCCCAAAACTTGCAGGGCGCAAACGGCAAGTTCCATATTCAACTCCATCACGGGGTTCTCTCTAAACTTGCTGAGCTCAAACAACAAGTTCAATGTCTAACTCCGTCCCAAAGTTGCCTCACCAAACTTGTCGGGAGCAAACGACAAATACAAAGGTTCAACTCTATCCAAAAGTTGCCTCTCCAAACTTACTGGGGTCAAATGGCAATCTCTACACCAACTTTATCTCTGAGTTGTCTCTACAAAACATGTCACGATCAAACAATAAGTTCTACGATCAATTTTGTCTCAGAGTTGCATCTCCAAACTTGCCCGGAACAAATGGCTAGTACAAACATTCAACTCTGTCAAAGAGTTATCTCTACAAAAAATGTTGGGCACAAACAGCAACTTCAACGTTCAACTCCATTTGAGATGTCTCTCCAAAACTCGTTGGGCACAAAGGACAAGTTCAACGTTTGACTCTGTCACGTGACTCACTATTAACTCGATGGAAGCAAGCAACAAGCTCTATGACCTACTCTGCCTCAGAGTTGTCTCTCCAAACTTACTAGGATCAAACGGCAAGCTCTACATTCAACTTCGTCACAAGAATTGTCTTAACAACAGCTCGTCTAGATCAGAAACATACTTAAGACACAACGATCAAAGCACTCAGCTCCCGGACCAACAAAATGCTTTGTCGACAAAACAAGCGAACAACACAACGCTCGGTCGACAAACTAGCGGTCCAGCAGAACGAATGATGAGATTTTTTATCGACAAAAACAGGAGAACGACGCAATTTTTAGTCAACAAAAAGCAGTTCAATAGGGTAGACAATTCAACAAACACTTGGCGGATACAATGCGGTGGATAATTCGACAAACACTTGGTGGGCACAAAATATCAAACAATGAGGGAAGAATGAATAAATTCCAAACACAACTACACCACCAAACTCCAAAGAGAACAAGTCTACAAACTCCACCTCAAGTCTACAAGCTCTACAATATCCCCCAACCTCGACTACCCATAGCTCTTACAAAGAGTTCCACCTTCAAGCTACTCAAAGAGCTCTAAACAACAAAAGACTCCATGTTCAAACATTCAACAGCTCCCAAAAAAGAGCCGATTCAGGTTTCTATTGGGTTAGAACCCATAACCCACACTTGAAGTCTAAAAAAATCTACTTCAGAAGGAATACTGGAGTTTAGCTTCAAACCCAACTTCATTTTGAACCCAAACCCGTTATCTAGATCCTTTAATACTCACTTCCAAACCCGAAGCTCGGCCTTGAAACCCATTTTCAAGCTTGAATAGCAAACTTGAACTCTTACATCGAACTCGACCCAGCTCACCGCCACCAGCCTCGGCTCTTCAAAGCCAACACCTCGTACTCCAACTTCGAAGCAATGGCTTGACAAAGCAATTTGAGCTCGACCAGTCATAGCTTGACGATGAGGGTGGCAACTCGACAAAACACCAGCTCGACGAGAGAGGTAGCTCGACCGAATCTCGCGACTCGACAAAAGCGGTGTAGATTCTTGATTTTGATGACTACAACACGATACACATATGTTCTGTTCAACATGTCTCTTGCAGTGAGTTTCCAAGGCTTTCAAGGTTTGAGATCAAGCTCCAAGACAAGTGTCATTCAAAGCTTCTAAGATTTTCAAAAACAAAAGAGTGTCTTGTCAATTGATGTGCAAAATTGTAATCTTTGTTATGTTTACTTAGAAATCTTGTAATAGCCTTGATGCACACACATGCATCCCCTATGAATAAAATAAAATTTATTAAAAAAAATATTCAACTTGAAATACTTGTTAAGTCGACTGGGACAAAGACACCAGTCGGCCTACTAGACAGAAATAAGAGACTTAATCAATTTGAAGAACAACGAGTCTGTAAGTCGACTTAATAGGGCTACCAGTCGACTAATCAGACACAAAAAGAAATAAAATGCAGTGAAATAAAGTTAGAAAGATCAAACCATAAGGAATCAGCAATACAAACACAAATCCTGGTTCAGTCCTCCCGACCTACATCCAGTCCCCAAGCAATCCACTTGAGATTTTCCACTATTCTGGAAAAACATTTACAAGAATACCCTATGACCTTTGGCAACAACTATGCCAAACCTATAGACCTTTCTCACTACTAGAGAGAGCAAGACCCCACTCCACATCCTAGAGTGAACACTGACTCTACACCAAGATCCCTTCTTTCCAACCGAGAGGACCACTCTCACAATCCGAGAGTGAACAACAAGGAAATCGAATTTTGCAACACCTAAAGCCTTGATTTTTGAATGTGCTTTTTGTATTGAAGCTATTGGTCAACTTCTAAATGCAGTCTTGAACTTAATCATTGTTATACAAGACTGAGATTAGAGAACTAAGTCTAAGTTAGTGAGAGTTCTTTTAAAACTTTTGAGTTCTTTTTCACAAACACTTGAACAAAAAATAAAGACTTGTTTAATGCAATAGGTAACCTTTTCCAAGTGAATTCTGGACTTTATTTATAGATTAAACACCTCAGAGTTGTTGGAAAACAGTTAACCAACTGCCATCAAATGGCAGAAAAGATTTGAATTCGAAAATCAAATTTAAATACTCAGAAAACTGTCAAAGCTGCTCAAACAGTCGACTGGGTTGCCAAAGGAGTCGACTGGTCAGAGCTTGAGTAAGTTCAGATTGTTTCGTACTTGAACAGTCGACTGCTTAGCAACGTAAGTCGACTGGTACTTGACAGCTAAACTCATACAAGGTTGAATTTGACATTTTTGATTTTTAATAGACTTTATTTTAGTCCTAGGGGATGTGTGTGTGTGTGTGCATCAAGACTACTACAAGATTTCTAAGAAAACATAACAAAGATTACAATTTTGTACATCAATTGACAAGACACTCTTTTGTTCTTGAAAATCTTTGAAGCTTTGAATGACACTTGTCTTGGAGCTTAATCTCGAACCATGAAAGCCTTGGAAACTCACTAAAAGAGACATGTTAAATAGAACATATGTGTATCGTATTGTAGTCATCAAAATCAAGAATCTACATTCTCCACCTTTTTGATGATGACAACACGATAACTAAACAATATAAAATAGTAACTTTAAACAACATGCATAACACACATATAGATTTGCAACAAAAATATAGCTAAATTTGCTCCCCCTAAATATGGTAGAACATGCACACAACAAGAAGAGAGAATATGTACATAACCAAGCATCATAAAGCAACACATGAAATTCTCCTCCTTTGGCATCAACAAAAACATAAAGGGCAATCTAAAGAGAACATAAAGTCATATATAAGTATCCAAAATAAAGTGCATAAAGTCATACATTAACATAAAGAACATAAAGTCATAATCCAAAATCAAGGATAAAGTCTTACAATACCAAAAAACAACAAAAAATAATAATACGAAATACATCAATCATCGTCTTCATCACTGTCGGGGACAGGAGTAGGCTAAAAAAATTGCCGAACAAACAACTCAGTAAGGTTGGTAAGACCTAGCCTCTATAGAATCCTGACGACCCAAAATGAGATCCTGACGGTCCATAATGTAGTTGACAGACGAATAGAGACTTTCAGGATAAGAAAAGTTAGCAGTAGGATGAGAACGACTACCAAAAGACGAACTAGATGCAGAAGGACGAGAAGGAACAGAAGTGGGCAAAGGAATAGGCGAAGCAGTACGGTTAGGTGAATAAGGAGGAGTATGAAGCAATTTCATACGGGCAAGACTGGCTCGATCAAAAGTTTCAAAATGAGTCACAACACTAGACTCCAAATCTAAATCTACCTTAAAGTGGCTAAAGATATGAGTGAGAATAGCCCCATAAGGTAAGAAAGAGGTGTGAGCTTTGTGGAGACTACTAAAGATAACTTGACTTCAGTTGATATGAATATTCCCAAAAATAGCATACATCGCCGCTTGTAATTCGTGCGAATATTGATCGTAGCTCCCAGTTTTAGGGATAATATTATTCGATAGAATTCTTGCAACAAGCTTCATAAGCGGGGTGATGTTCTTATTAGTCATAGGAGGACCTCGAAGCAAATATTGAGGAAGAAATTTTTTAGACAAAATGGACGAATCATCAAGTTCAATTTTACCTAAATCCAACCCATCGAAAGGAATTTTCAAAAACTGTCCTAATTTCTTAACATCCACTTTCATCCTCACATTTTTAACAGAGGTAGTGATAATTATCTCATCACCATCAGCATTACTAGCAACTTTCATATTAGCATAAAACAAATAAATAAGTTGCAGGTAGTAATAAGGTTGATTGACGAGAGATAAAAGATCAAAAATCCACACTGTTGAAATAGTGGAGCAATGGGATATTTATCTAAATCAGGGACGTTAATAAACCTACCAGGAAAAATAACCAATTGACAAAGTGCGAAGTATTTTTCATCTAGGTTTGGATTCCTTAAGTATTGAAGGTAGTTCGGATTGGTGTGCTCATCCTCAACAGGAGCAAACAACCTAGATCTTTTGGATTTTGACATGAGTAAAACAACCTAAAAGACCTAAAGAGAGGAGACCAAAAATTACCCAATCAGCAAAGAGAGAAAAACCAAATCAGAAACACTCCGAGCAAGGAAGGAAGCTCTAATCAACGAACTGGTGGCTAACTTCAATCACAGATCGTGCGAGAAAGAGAAAGCCAAGAAAAGCTTCAGCAGCCGTCGGTCTTGAGAAAGAAGATGAGTAAAAGGGAAAAGTGAATGGGAACGAGGGTTTTGACTAGATAAGATTAAAAAATTAAAGGTGGAGATCAAATGGATAGTAAACATAGAGCGAATTGGGTCTAAGAAGAGCAAAAGAAACCCAAAATAAGTGACGATTTAGTAAAAAAAATCTGAATACAGTCGCCACAGTCGACTGGTAATAGAGGTCAGTTGACTGAGGCGAGAAGAGAAATGAATCCAAATAATAAACAGTTTTAAAGGAGCGTCAGTCGACTGGAAAAATGAGACAGTCGACTGTTTATATAAAAAAATCAAGACAGAAAACAAATACATAAGCTTGGTATAAGTCGACTGAAACACATAAGTCGACTTAGATAATAATTTTTTTAGGAAATATCATGAGATGAACAGATTCCTAGTTCTCGTCTAAACTTTATAAAAATGTCTTCTTTCAATGGTTTGGTAAAAATATCGCTATTTGTTTATCAGTGGAAATAAACTCCAATAAGATATCTCCTTTTAAAACAAGATCATGTAGAAAATGATGTCGAATATCAATATGTTTCGTACATGAATGTTGAACTGGATTTTTAGACAGATTAATGACACTGGTATTGTCACACATTATAGAAGGTTTTGAAAAAGAAATAGCATAATCTAAAAGGGTTTGTTTCATCCATAATATTTGAGCACAAGCCAAATTTGCAACAATATATTCAGCTTCTGTAGTAGATAGAGATAAGGAATTTTGCTTTTTACTATACCAAGATACTAGAGAATGTCCCAAAAAGTGACAAGTTCCACTAGTACTTTTGCGGCCAGTTTTGCTTCCAGTAAAATCAGCATCACTATAAGACAGTAACTGAAAATTATTGGTGCGAGGATAAAATAAACCATATTCAGATGTGCCTTTAATATATCTTAAAATCTGTTTCCTTGCTTTTAAGTGAGATTCTTTTGGATCAGACTAATATCTAGCACACAAACATAAGCTAAACATAATATCTGGTCTACTAGTAGTTATATATAAGAGTGAGCCAATCATACCTCGATAGAGATTTTGATCGACACTCTTACCTAATTCATCTTTTTCAAGTGTAGTAGTAGTAGTCATAGGTGTGGTCTTACTATTAGTGCCATCCATGCCAAATCGTTTGAGTAACTCCTTAGCATATTTTCCTTGATTAATAAATATGCCATTTTGAGACTGTTTTATTTGAAGTCCAAGGAAGTAATTGAGTTCACCCATGTGACTCATCTCAAACTCATTTTGCATGGTAGTAGCAAACTCTTGACATAGATTACTGTTAGTTGATCCAAAAATTATATCATCTATGTAGATTTGTATGATTAATATGTCTGATTGTATTTTCCTCATAAACAATGTAGTGTTTACTTTACCAATTTCAAACCCTGTTTCTAAAAGAAAAGTTTTTAGACGATCATACGAAGCACGGGGTGCTTGTTTAAGACCATATAATTCCTTTTTTAATTTAAAAACATGGCCAGGGAATTGTTCATGTTCGAAACTTGGTGGTTGCTTAACATGAACATCCTCCTTAATGAAACCATTTAAGATAGCACTTTTAACATTCATTTGGAAAAGTGTGAAATTCATAAAACACGCAAATTCATAAAACACGCAAAAGATAACAAAATTCTAATTGATTATAGTCTAGCAACAGGAGTATCTGTTTTATCAAAATCAATACCTTCTTCTTGGTTATATCCTTGAGTAACTAGTCAAGCCTTGTTCCTAACAACTTGTCCTGATTCATCTAACTTGTTTTTAAATACCTATTTGGTACCAATAATAGTATGATCAGGTGGTTGTGGAACTAAATCCCATACATCATTCCTTACGAATTGGTTAAGTACATGTTGCATAGCATTCAACCAAAATTCATTCTCACATGCTTCTTGAATATTCTTAAGTTCAAAATCTAATTAAAAAGCAGCATGAGAAATCATATTAAAGTGTGATCGTGTTTGAATGCCATGTGAGATGTCACCAATAACTAAGTCATGAGGATGATCTCGAACCTCAACAAACGACTTTGGTAAAGATGGAGTTATCTCTACAGGATTAGTCGTCTTAATGAACCCATCAGCCGACTGATTCAACATATCAGTCAACTTATGAAACTCATCGGTCGACTTATCTAGAGTAATTTGCTCAAGTGATTTAACAATGTTATCTAAAAAGAAAGAAAGAAGAGGGACAGGGTCAAACTCACCTGTTAATTCTTGATCTAAAAAGAAAGAAAACAGTGCCCTTAGAGCAAGTCGCGGGCAGCAAGTAGAGAAAACAGAGGATAAAGGAAACCATGAATATCAAAGAAGAGGGACAGGGTCAAAGTCAAAGAATAAAGCAAAAAGCAGGCAATAATATCAAAGGTGTGCAATAATCACACATGAAATGGGTGATGACAAGTCAAGATCAATACAGGATCAAGTATACAGGTTATTAGTTATTTTATTAATCTATCTAGTGCACGTACTACTGCGTCCCATTTCACAGGTTCGACACAAGCACAATGATCGTTTTAGACTGATGGTGAATTCACGGAGCGTGTACTCGGTGTAACATGAGGACATGATAACGTGAGAACATAATAACGTGATAACGTGATAATCTTCTTCCACGACAATCTCCTCCTTCCATGATGATATAACGAGAAGGCCTAACCGAGTACATTTTCCGATCGTTCACTACCAAGTCTACCCATAATACCCCGACTTGTTATTAATTTATTTTCATCCTATATGAGCATGCATGAGGGTATCAATGTTGTATAATACTATGTGTGTCTAATTCTATGGGTTACAGACAAAACATGAAGCAAACACATCATATAAGCACAATTCACATAACCAGGACAGCATGATCTTGCTATACTAAAACATGGATTATGGTCAGTACAAAATAGCAAAACTGAATCCGTCGGAAGGTCTAGAAAGTAGCGGTTCCAGCGAGTATAATTAAGGAATATAAAAGATACCGAAACTAGGGTGAAAACTCTATTCTATTCAGGTTTTATGTTCAGGCAGCATGCAGTAAGTTGTGTTCAACTATTTATTTCAGGTCAGAGAACTCATTAATAAAATCTATAAAAATTCTGGGTGATTCCTACATGTGTCTGGGTCCAACTAGGTTTATTTCAGGTTTTTCTTTTACTGTTAGCATGGTCAATTAAATTAAGAAACAGCAGGATACGCGTACATTTGTAAATCTGGAATTTCTAACATGGCTATACGAAAATGATGATATCTGGCAGATTACACATCGGAATTCAAATCCGTAAAAAGGGAAAGTGATCTAGACATCGAGGGTTACAACTTATGTTCAACAAGTTATTTCAAATTATGACAGTAGCACGGTTGAAAATCTGATTAAAAATGAAACATCTAGCAGTCCATAAATTAACTTAACATAAGAAGGGCAATAAATAAATCATACGATCACATATAGTATGCAAATTGGTAATCAAAGTGATCCTAGGTGTCAACATGTAAATCTCTAAGTTTAAGATACAATTATCACAGGCATGATATCAATTTATCGATCAAGTTCAATCTAGCACATACAATTTAACATGTCCAATTTATCAAGTAGTCCATGCATGAATCTAGTTATTTAGATGTGCATATGCATGAAACAATAGGAACTAGATTTTAGATCAAAGAAACAGCATGATGTTAAGAGTATGTCGGGTTAGCTCGTGTAAACCCTCGATAAACATAACGGAATTGTCAAAGCAGTATGATAACAAATGGGACTGGATCTACTTGCAGAGATCAAATAAACTTGAACAAAAGAATAAATTAGTTCAAGAGGAGACTTGCCTGTTAATTTGCATATTCAAATAGTAAGAATAACATGATCAGAATCCTAGGCAAAAATCCCAAAAGAGAACCTGTGAAATGCATGCGAAGAAACCCAAGCAAACAAAGCAACAGCAGCAAAATCCCACACCGAATCGAGATAGCTGTAGGGGATCCACTATGCCAAAACACGGGACAGTGAAATCACCCAATGGGTGATCTCCTTCAACCTCGGTAGAGAGAGAGAGAGAGCACGGCGTGACTGCGACGGCGATTGCGATGGCTGGGATGTGGGCGAAGTGACGCGATGACTGAAAACGACGATTGAGGCCACGCTACGGTCGGGAAGCGACGCAGCGGCGAGTCTCCGACAGCTGCTCTATTTTCGGCTGGAAACAGTGGGGCGACGACTGCGGCGATCGGGGACTGAACGACGATGCTAGGGGTCTTCGGTGGAGCGACGAGGGACGACAGTGACAATGGTGAGGTGCACGGAGATGGGTAGGGCGATGGCGATGGGTAAAGGCAACGGGAAACTCGATGGATTGGCTTCGACAAGGAGAACGGGTAATGGCGATGATAGGGGCACGGAGGCGATGAAGGTGAGGTGATGGAGACGAGGATGATGACACTACAAGAAAAACCCTTTTTCGCAACGAGGTTTTGGCAACGAATTTTTAGTCGTTGTGAAAATTAGTTACGGCAACGCGAAATTCGTTGCTAAAAATAAAATAAAATTTTCCCGGACCTTTGCACATTGCCGCCAGATTGTGTGTAAATTGGAAACGATAAATGTCGTTGCGTCAGATTATGTGTAAATTGGAAACGATAAATGTCGTTGCGTATAGTTCCTTATATCTACTGCAACGACAGTATTGTTGCCAAAAATATTAAAAAAAAAAATTTAACTTAATATCCCCCACCACACTAAATTCCCCAAACCCTGGCCGCCACAAAATTTTCCTAATTCCCCAAACCCACCACACCAAATATCGTATCTTTCCTAATTCCCGCCGCCACCACATCCCGCCCTAGCATCGATTGTGTGTAAATTGGAATTTTCCTAATTCCTCAAATTCCAATCGAAGATCGCACAAGTCTCAGATCTGTCAAACCCTACATTTCGATCTCTTCTCCTCCCCCAAATCGGTAATAAATATCTCTCCTTTTTCTCCTCCATTCTCCCAAAATCTCAGATCTACCCCTAACCCTAATTGTAGGCTTCTGATCATGGAAGCGACCCACTCCTCCGACTTCGCCACCGCCGCGGCGGCCAAATGGAGGAGCGACTTTTCCCGCGCTTTCCAGTACTACCTTGACCGGTCAACACCGCACGCGATGGGATGGTGGGTCGGAACCCTGGCCGTGGCGGCGGTGTACGTGCTGAGGGTGTACCTTGTTCAGGGTTTCTACATCGTGTCGTACGGTCTGGGAATCTACGTGCTGAATTTGCTGATAGGGTTTCTGTCACCGATGGTGGATCCGGAGATCGAGGCGCTGGATGGGCCGTCGTTGCCGACCAGGGGGTCCGATGAGTTCAAGCCGTTCATTCGGAGGTTTCCCGAGTTCAAGTTCTGGTAAGTTTCTTGAATTCTTGGTTCTTGATCTGGTATGGGATGGTAGTTTTGTTAAGAATGTGAAATAGCGGGTGGTGTCTGGTACAATAAATCGAAATTTCTACATAAGTTACTTTATCATGTTTAGTTATAAGGGTGTTAATTTGATGCAGGTATCTCTTCATGTAAGTGCAGATGATATTTAATTTGTTTAATCAGTTTCTTGAATTTAAATATGAAGGTGGCAACAACCAAATCAGCTATGAGAATATAGATTTTACTTGAGATATTGTAGAGTCATGTTCTTTAAAAGAGACGGATGTCGCAAGACAAGATTGCGCCATTCTTCCTTATCAATTTTCCCATCATGTTTTGCATCAGCTTCTTCAAATGTCTACAACAAGAATAAAGAAAGAGGTTCACTGGTTGATAATTTATCTGAAGTCAGATGATAGCCAATAGAGAAGAAAAATGCAAAACTCATAATGCAATAATGAAAATCAGGATAAAGTGTGTATAAATATGCTTAAACGAGACAGTCAATGAGATGACTCTTTTATTAGTGTTTTTTGCTGTAAGAACAATAAGATTGGACATTTTAAAGAAATCATACAACAAATTCGGAATTGTAAAATGAAAATGAATCTCGTTAGTGTACATTGCCTTCATTGATTGTCACTTTCCACTAAGGCCTTCTCCCATTATAATAGTAGATATATATATATATATATATATATATATATATATATATATATATATATCTAAGAACTGTGCCAAATGCCAATAGACTTTTCTATTATTAGAATCTAGACTCAAACCTGTGCTTCTTCATGTACATATATAGGAAGCCAGAACGCCTGGTGCTGTATAGTGATTCTTTCTCTCACAAGTCTGGATATAGCCATCTTGTTTTTTTTAAAGGAAGAAATTTATTATCTTCCCTGCCTATCTGCTTCATTTGTTTGAGTCTAGATTCTATAAAAATATGATCTATATGTTAGAAATAAAAACAAAAGCAAGATAATTTAATTTGATTCGACTTGAATGATTATGAATGAATGCAAACCATCCAGAATATCCATATAGAATCGAAGATTTTACAAGATTGAATTCACTTCTCGTTGAAATCAGTGGCTGGTTTTGTTAATTTGGTTAGACAATGTTTGTCTTCTTTCCGAGCCTAATTATGTTTTAATTAGCAGATATGGAAATTGAGCAATATTTGCACACTTATGTAGTATAAGTAATCAAATACATGTGTTGTTGTCGTCCCAGTTGTAACACCCCGAATTTCAAATAAGGATAAATTCGAGATTTCACAGGATCTTTACTTCACTTCGTACAATTTTACAAGGAATTTAAAACTTTTCAATATTACATCACAGTTCTTTTACACTTGGTATTTACACAGCGGAAAAATTTACAACAGTTGAAAACAAAACTATAACTTGCACAATATTACATCATTTGCAACTTCTTTAACTTTCAAATAGCAATAGCATATCCACTTTATAACTCCATGAAAGGTCCTTTACCTGCATGTTAATCTGTGGGCACGTCAGTTACTTACAACTGACGAAATGTTATACACGGCTATCCTCTCTATGCCGGGGATAGTATAATGATCTCATACTTTAACAAATCACGAAAAAATATTGAATGAACAAGTAAAGTGTCAAGAGTGATTATTCTAAATATAAGTGTATGTCATGTCTTAATGCCTAATGCACACAATTCTACACTAGGATGACACTAATGCACACTTGTTCAGATTCTATGCATCCCATACTATATAAGTCTGAGGGCAAGTGCCTACGTACTCCATATTGAAGGGTTCGATCCCTCGCTATGAGACTACCCGGTAATAAAACAAGTTTTAGAGTTATTCCACAGATACGGATCTCAGCCTCCCTGGCTAGCCTCCCTGGCTATAATAACAGATCCCAGCCTCCCTGGCTATTATATCGTGAGAATAATCCCGTAAATGCCCCTCTAGCCCCGGTATATACATATTCTTTGGAGTATGGTAAACATCCGTCGACTACCCCAAGTCCCGGATAAAATACAGTCCATCTCCTATGGGGCAACCACAGTCCACCAACTGGGTCTATAGCCACGGAGATCCACCGCCGACTATATAGAAGCACTCATTTACGTTTGCACAAGTTTATTACATCTTCACTTAAGTGCCTAATTATTTTTTTGTTCAAGACATGAATATGTTATCACCCTAGAATCAGTTTTACCTCATACCGGATTTATTCACAAAATACGAGATCGCCCGACAGCATTATCTCAAAATCAAGTCTCAAAATCTTTCTTTCAAAATTACCGGTAACCGAGGTCTTACTAATTCTAAATCATAAACCTTTCATGTACAAGAAACATGGGTACACATACCCTTTAATAATCATGTCTTAACTTATTATATTCATGTCTCTAACTTATCCATAATTTGTTCTATGTCTCATTTGAACTCTATTCATAATAATAATTCCTTTTCATGAAACCATTTCATTCAACAAAATTTTATCCCTTTCACAAACATGATTTTATCACTTGCAATCTCATTTGCAATTTAAATAATCAAGTATGCAACACAAATGAATAATCCCATCAAAGACAATTAATTTACAAATCTACATTTTACTATTCTTCTAATGATGCAAATCATGTTCTTCAACAATTTAGTTTTTGAAGACAAATCTCATTCTATCTCAAAGTCACCTTTATTATCTCCAATATACATAAAAAGTTCTAAAACTATTTTTAAATAATACCATTTTATTTTATATGAATAATAGAAATTTTCCTTATTTTTATTCTCATTAAAACTCAAAAAAAATACCAAAAGAAACACAAAAAAATAAGTGGCGGCACTGGGGCTCGAACCACTCTCAACCGCAAGAGAGCCCAACGCTAGCCCCGCTAGCCACTAGCCCAATGTGGGCTTTGTGTCTAACTCCAGAACAAACCCCATTCATACCCACTATCGGCTCTTGAGTTCATTTAAAAGAAAAAAAAATATTTTGGGCTTCATAAGAATCGAACCCAGGCCGAACACGGAAGCAGCGCACGGCCGAGCCAACAGGCCAGTTGCGTCCAACGTCCTAAACTCGTTTCGTGGGTTTTTATCCCAATATTCTGTTATTTTATTGTTTTTCATAAAAGTAGATTTTTCATTTGATCAATCTTCTCTACTAGTCTCCCAATAGTTTATTTAGACTGAAATTTATTTATTACAGAAAAATCATGTGTTAAAACTTATATTTAATCATATCTAAATCTCAAATCTTTCTTTCTTCTCTTTTATTACAAGAATGTAGTTCATCATTTTAATCAACTAGAAAATTTGTATTACTTTACAACAAGTAACAATAAGTTATATATACCCTTTTTCTATACAAAATTTCTTCTTTAAACATAAGGGAAAATCTCTTCAATTATTTTAACAATTGCTAGTTAACATACAAATGACAATTTCTTTTTATTTAAAATTTCTAAACTACATGACAATACTTTGTTTCTTAATTAATAACAACATTTCTACAAGTTGACATACAAAAAAAAAACATGAATTTTATCTTCCAATTATCACATCAAATTTATACTACTCATTAATCATAATAGCATGCTAATGTATGATAAATAATCAATCAATTCTTTTTCTCATTAACCACTAACATGACTTAATTTGTTAATCATACATGAACTACTTATCATTCTCAACTCATACCATAGCATAGATCATATAAGAAATTCCATACTACTCATTATTTATTACTTAGCATACATTATTCTAAATTAGAAAGTATAGGATCACCCACCTTATTGAAGCTTGAACAATTGAAGGGAAAGATGTGACACTTCTTCTAGCTCCAAGACAAACTCCTAGCAATGGCTCCTCCTCCTAGCAAAGCTCCCTTTCTCTAGCAATGGCTTTCTCTAGCAATTCCTCCAAGCAAAAGGACCCTCACTCTCTTTCTTTTCTTTCTTTCCTTTCTTTCTTTTGATAGTGTTTTTGGTGCAAGATAAAGGTAGGAAATGGGGGCTCTATTTATAGGATTTTGGGAGGGTCTAAAGTGCAAAAATTCCACCCTAATAACTCTTCAAATTTATTCTACAACTCTCCACTTTCCTAACTCCTAAAACCCCCATCTCTTCATCTCCCCACTCTCCATAAACTTAACTCTCCACCACTCTTCTCCCTTCACCATAACCGGCCACCCCCCTAGCCCACAAAGTGGTCCAAATACATTTGTGTGTGCATGCACACATGCACAAATAAATATGAACACATTTCTCTAACTCTAAATGTATACTAATATTGTAACTTGTCATGTATAACTTAATTTGTGATTTTAATAATGGGCTTGCTACATGGGCTCATTTTATTCTATAGGTCCATGAATCACAAGAAGGCTTAATTAAAACTTATGTATGCTAAAAATTTGTAATTGAGAATAACAAATGAGAATAAAATTTGCACGTGCATCATACGTGCAAAAATAAAATACATTTTAATAAAATAAAAGCGGGGTGTTACAACACTCCCTCCTTAGAATAGTTCCGTCCCCGGAATTACGCTTAGGAGCGAGAAACTACTAAGAAGAAAAGAAGAATCTACAAAAGAAAGCTTAGTCGAAGAGTTCGGGATGATCCCTCCGCATCTTTTCCTCTGATTCCCAGGTTGCTTCCTCAACAAATTGATTTCTCCAAATGATCTTTACCATGGGTATCGTCTTGTTCCTCAAGACCTTTTCTCGGCGATCCACGATCTCAACGGGATGCTCAGCATAGCTCAAATCCAGTTGCAAGCCCTCAGGTACTTCTGGCAGATGATGACTTGGGTCAGAAACATAACCCCTTAGCATGGACACGTGAAAAACATTGTGAACTTGGGCCAACTCTTCCGGCAGTTCTAACCGATAAGCTGTCTTCCCAATTCTCTTCAGTATTTTGTAAGGTCCAATGTATCTCGGGGCTAATTTTCCTCCTCGCCCGAACCGAATCACTCCTTTAGTCGGAGATACTTTCACAAAGACATGGTCACCTTCATCAAATTCCAAGTCTCTCCTTCTATTGTCGGCGTAACTCTTTTGCCTGCTTTGCGCATCGACCAGCCTCTTTCTGATCAGCTCAATCTTTTCTGAAGTTTGCTGCACAATCTCTGGTCCAAACAGCTGCCTCTCCCCCACTTCATACCAACAAACCGGAGTCCTGCATTTCCTCCCATATAGAGCTTCATAGGACGCCATTCCAATGCTCGCCTGGAAACTGTTGTTGTATGCAAATTCTACCAGAGCTAAGTGTTTCTCCCAGCTACCACCAAAATCCAGCACACAACACCTGAGCATATCTTCCAGCACTCTGTTGACCCGTTCAGTTTGCCCATCTGTCTGAGGATGGAAGGCTGTACTGAAATCAGTCCTTGTCCCCATAGCCGCTTGTAGACTCTTCCAAAAATGTGAAGTGAAACGCGCATCTCTGTCAGATACTATAGACACCGGGACTCCATGCAATTTCATAATTTCATCCACATACAACTCTGCCAGCTTTTCCATTGACCAAGTAAGTTTCATTGCTAAGAAGTGAGCTGACTTGGTGAGTCGTTCCACTATTACCCAAATGGTATCATTGCCTCTGGAACTCTTGGGTAAACCCGTGATGAAATCCATGCTGATACAGTCCCACTTCCATTCCGGGATGGGTAAAGGCTGCAACAACTCGCTAGGTTTCTGATTTTCTGCCTTGACCTGCTGACAAACTGCGCATTTGGCTACAAACTCTGCCACATCTCGCTTCATACCTGGCCACCAGAAGTGTAGTTTTATATCCTTGTACATTTTGGTACTCCCAGGATGAACCGATAACAAAGTAGCATGTGCTTCCTGAAGAATACTTTCCTTTAGCTCCGCTACATCTGGCACACAAAGCCGCTCTCCAAACCAAAGTACTGCATCCTTCACTTGAAATTCTGCCAATCTGCCTAAGCCAACCTGTTCTACCATCCCTTGGATCTCTGGATCCGCCTTCTGGCTGTCCATGATTCTGTCTCTCAAAGTGGGTTGAATCCTCAATTGAGCTAAGGAAGCCTCCACACTCTGCAGAACCACTTCGATTCCTGCTCGATCTAGCTCATCCGCTAACCTTTCCTGGGTTGTGATCAACCGAAACAAACTGACCTTTCTGCTAAGCGCATCCGCTACCACATTAGCCTTGCCTGGATGATATTTGATTTCAGGTCGGATGTCCTCCAACACCTCCAACCATCTCCTCTATCTTAAATTCAAGTCTCTTTGTTGATAAATATACTTCAAGCTCTTATGATCGGTGTACATGTTGACTTTTTCTCCGTACACATAATGTCTCCATTGCTTCAAAGCATAGATGATCGCTGCTAATTCCAAATCATGGGTTGGGTAATTCTTCTCATGTGGTCTAAGTTGCCTAGACCCATAAGCAATCACCCTTCCTTCTTGCATTAGTACGCAACCCAGTCCGCGATGTGAAGCATCGCTGTAGATGTCATACTCAACTCCTGCTCTGGGCAATGCTAAGATAGGGGCTGTAGTCAATTTCTCCTTCAACGCCTGGAAGCTTGCTTCGCATTGCTCTGACCATTTGAAATTCACATTCTTCTTTGTTAGTCCGGTGAGTGGCACCGCTATCTAAGAATAACCTTGAATAAACCTTCTATAGTATCCGGTTAGACCCAAAAAGCTTCTAATTTCCTTCACCGTGGTTGGTCTTGGCCAGTCTTTAACTGCTTCAACCTTTTGCGGGTCAGTAGCCACTCCCTCCTTAGAAAGGATGTGACCCAAGAAGGCGACTTCGGTTTTCCAGAAGTCACATTTAGACAATTTTGCATATAACTGGTGCTCCTGTAGCTTCTTTAGAACCTCTGTCAAGTGCTTGGCGTGTTCTTCCTCGGACTTGGAGTAGACCAAAATGTCGTCAATAAATACAACGACAAAGGAATCGATGAAAGGTCGTAGAACTCTGTTCATCATGTCCATGAAAATAGCTGGTGCGTTTGTGACTCCGAATGGCATAACTAGAAACTCGTAGTGACCATGCCTGGTTCGGAAAGCCGTTTTATGCACATCCTCTTCCTTTACCCGGACCTGATGATAACCTGACCGTAGATCTATCTTGGAGAAGACTGCTGCTCCCTGCAGGCGGTCGAACAAATCATCGATTCGAGGAATGGGGTACTTGTTCTGTACAGTTACCTTGTTCAACTCTCTGTAGTCGATACACATCCTCATAGATCCATCCTTTTTCTTTACTAAAAGAACTGGGGCTCCCCATGGTGATGCACTTGGCCTGATGTATCTTTGCTCAGTAACTCTTCGATCTGCTTCTTGATCTCGTCTTGTTCGACTGGTGCCATTCTGTATGGGGCCTTGGAAATAGGAGCACTTCCCGTTTGAACAGTGATACTGAACTCTACATCTCGACGAGGGGGAAGCCCTGGTAGATTGTCCAGAAATACTACTGGGAAGTCTCGGACAACTGGGATCTGCTTTACTTCTTCTGGAATTTTCTGCTCGGACAATGCTGCTACTATCTGCTTACCCTTCCCCTTGCTTTAGAAAGTAACAACTGGTCCTCCTGGTGCCTTGATTATGACTTCTTTGTCTTTGCACTCTATAGTCGCACTGTAGACTGACATCCAGTCAATGCCAATGATGATGTCAACTCCGAGAACTGCCAATTCAATGAGATCGATGCCAAAGAGTCTGCCCCCAATCTCGAGATCACACCCCTCATAGTATCGATCGGTTGTCAAGTTCTCTCCTGACGGAGTAGCCACAGATAGAACCTTGCCAGGAAATATTTTCGGCTCAATTCCCAATCTTTTAGCAAAAGAGGGTGACACAAAAGTGTGTGAAGATCCCGTATCAAATAATACCGAAACTTTTATTCCATTTATTAAAATGTTCCCTGTTACATATGAATACTCTCATTACATAACATTTTATTACATAAACGGAAAATATAAGTCAATTAGGCTTCGTCTTCCGTACCCGTGATCACATGATCCACCTCATCCGCATCGGCTTCTGTCAAGGCAAACACCCGTCCTTGTTTGAACTGTTTCTGCTCCGGCTTAAACTGCCTTTACTCTGGCTTGAATTGCCTATGACTTGGTCCCCCCCGCTGAAGCTGAGGGCAATCTGTCTTGAAGTGGCCCTCCTTACCACATATGAAGCATGTCCTGAATGGCTTGGTGCATCCAGTAGCTATGTGGCCTGACTCCCCACATCTGAAGCATGTGGGCACCCTTCCCATCACTGCTATAGCATTGGCCCCAGTTGGCTTGAATCGTTGTGCGGGAGGCTGGTTCCTGTAGTTGCTGGGTCCTGCGGGCCTTTTGCCCAAGCTCCAACTGTTCTTCCTGGCTTGCACTGCGTGGAATTGGTTCATGTCTGTCTCTGTTGCAGCGGCCCTTCTGACTAGCTTTTCAAACCTCCGAATGCCTAGAGGTATCATCCTTGATCTTAGGCTGGGCCTCAGACCTTGCTCGAATTTGCGGGCCTTCTTAGACTCCTCCTGAACCATCTCCGGTGCATATCGGGAAAGTTGATTAAACTTGGTTTCATATTCCCGTACCATCATATTACCCTGTTGTAAGCTCAAGAACTCCATGGCTTTCTTGTCTTGAACATCCAGTGGAAAGTAGTGGCTCCTGAACTCTTCCAGGATTTCTTCCCATGTAAGTTGCACATTTCCCAAGTTTCTCTTCAAGGATTGCCACCATACACTCGCATCCTTTTCAAGCTGAATGGTAGCCAGTTTCACTTTGCTAGCTTCCGGGGTTTCAAGCACTTCGAAAATTATTTCGATCTGTCGAACCCAGTCGTCTGCAGCATCGGGGTTCGTCTGTCCTTCAAATACCGGCGGCTTCATCCTTTTGAATGCCTCAACCAGTTTGATGGCCTCAGGTATATGGATAGCTGGTCCTGGTCCTCTGTTCCGAGGGATATTAGCGGCGAGGGCATTGAGGGTCTGGTACACCCGAGCCATCTCCGTTTCCAAATCCAATCCATTTCCCCCGCTGAAGCCTTCGCCATTTCCAATTCTTCGTGCCATTTCTGAATCATAAAATTCTTCATTAATCATCACAAATAACACAACAGCAAGATTGTATTCTTTATTCAGAGATAAAACTTTTATTTTAACACTTCCATTACAATTGCTTAAATAAAAGATATCCTAGATTCTACGGTTTTTCTTGGCTTCTCTGAGCTCTTCCCGCAGATCTTGGACTTCCTTTCTTATGTTTTCAACCTTGTACGGTCGCCTGTCGCGACGTTGATCATTTATGAGTTGGTTCTTCTTGAGCTCGTATATCAGGTGGTTTAGTTTCCAGATGCGTACTTTATCCTGTGCCAGGCGTGATTCCAAGTAGTTAACCTTCCATTTTTGCGCATCCAGTTCTCGACGAAGGGATGCAACGAGGTCGTCTGGGTGATCCGGGACAAGTTCCTCGTCTGGGGAGTCTTCGGGAAAGTCAGGTGGTGGTGGAGTAATTTCCCTGGATTCGGGAAATTCTTCCTCCTCTATCTCGAAGGGTTCCTCTTCTTCTTCCTCCTCCGGGTCTTCTTCTTCCTCTGGGTCCTCTTCCTCCATTGGTTCTTCTTCTAAGTCCTCAGGGTGGACAAACCAAGGAAGTTCATTCTGGTTGGCCATCTTATAACAAGGGAAGGAAAGGTTATCTTACAAAGCAATGTAAATATGAGTCTAATTCTACAGGTTGAACTCACACTCTAGTGTCCGCAGGAATAAAATTGTAACTACTCACTAAAGTGTCACGGGTTCTAAACTATAGTTTATTACTTTTCCTAAACAAATCTTTAGCCTATCAAGTTCGGATTTACTTGGGTTAGCCGTAAGAGTCGTTTCCCAGCTAGCGGTGGTCCGAAGATGCTTAAATACCGTGTCGCTTAGGGTTGTTTACACCCGGTTGACAGAAGGACTCTTTTGGTTTGTTCCCAAATTTATCGTCACTTTTTTTTTTATCGTTCCTTATAAACCTGTACTACTTGTGAAGCATGCTATGATACCATCTGTAACACCCCGAATTTCAAATAAGGATAAATTCGAGATTTCACAGGATCTTTACTTCACTTCGTACAATTTTACAAGGAATTTAAAACTTTTCAACATTACATCACAGTTCTTTTACACTTGGTATTTACACAGCGGAAAAATTTACAACAGTTGAAAACAAAACTATAACTTGCACAATATTACATCATTTGCAACTTCTTTAACTTTCAAATAGCAATAACATATCCACTTTATAACTCCATGAAAGGTCCTTTACCTGCATGTTAATCTGTGGGCACGTCAGTTACTTATAACTGACGAAATGTTATACACGGCTATCCTCTCTATGCCGGGGATAGTATAACGATCTCATACTTTAACAAATCACGAAAAAATATTGAATGAACAAGTAAAGTGTCAAGAGTGATTATTCTAAATATAAGTGTATGTCATGCCTTAATGCCTAATGCACACAATTCTACACTAGGATGACACTAATGCACACTTGTTCAGATTCTATGCATCCCATACTACATAAGTCTGAGGGCAAGTGCCTACGTACTCCATATTGAAGGGTTCGATCCCTCGCTATGAGACTACCCGGTAATAAAACAAGTTTTAGAGTTATTCCACAGATACGGATCTCAGCCTCCCTGGCTAGCCTCCCTGGCTATAATAACAGATCCCAGCCTCCCTGGCTATTATATCGTGAGAATAATCCCGTAAATGCCCCTCTAGCCCCGGTATATACATATTCTTTGGAGTATGGTAAACATCCGTCGACTACCCCAAGTCCCGGATAAAATACAGTCCATCTCCTATGGGGCAACCACAGTCCACCAACTGGGTCTATAGCCACGGAGATCCACCGCCGACTATATAGAAGCACCCATTTACGTTTGCACAAGTTTATTACATCTTCACTTAAGTGCATAATTATTTTTTTGTTCAAGACATGAATATGTTATCACCCTAGAATCAGTTTTACCTCATACCGGATTTATTCACAAAATACGAGATCGCCCGACAGCATTATCTCAAAATCAAGTCTCAAAATCTTTCTTTCAAAATTACCGGTAACCGAGGTCTTACTAATTCTAAATCATAAACCTTTCATGTACAAGAAACATGGGTACACATACCCTTTAATAATCATGTCTTAACGTATTATATTCATGTCTCTAACTTATCCATAATTTGTTCTATGTCTCATTTGAACTCTATTCATAATAATAATTCCTTTTCATGAAACCATTTCATTCAACAAAATTTTATCCCTTTCACAAACATGATTTTATCACTTGCAATCTCATTTGCAATTTAAATAATCAAGTATGCAACACAAATGAATAATCCCATCAAAGACAATTAATTTACAAATCTACATTTTACTATTCTTCTAATGATGCAAATCATGTTCTTCAACAATTTAGTTTTTGAAGACAAATCTCATTCTATCTCAAAGTCACCTTTATTATCTCCAATATACATAAAAAGTTCTAAAACTATTTTTAAATAATACCATTTTATTTTATATGAATAATAGAATTTTTCCTCATTTTTATTCTCATTAAAACTCAAAAAAAATACCAAAAGAAACACAAAAAAAATAAGTGGCGGCACTGGGGCTCGAACCACTCTCAACCGCAAGAGAGCCCAACGCTAGCCCCGCTAGCCACTAGCCCAATGTGGGCTTTGTGTCTAACTCCAGAACAAACCCCATTTATACCCACTATCGGCTCTTGAGTTCATTTAAAAGAAAAAAAATGTTTTGGGCTTCGTAAGAATCGAACCCAGGCCGAACACGGAAGCAGCGCATGGCCGAGCCAACAGGCCAGTTGCGCCCAACGTCCTAAACTCGTTTCGTGGGTTTTTGTCCCAATATTCTGTTATTTTATTGTTTTTCATAAAAGTAGATTTTTCATTTGATCAATCTTCTCTACTAGTCTCCCAATAGTTTATTTAGACTGAAATTTATTTATTACAGAAAAATCATGTGTTAAAACTTATATTTAATAATATCTAAATCTCAAATCTTTCTTTCTTCTCTTTTATTACAAGAATGTAGTTCATCATTTTAATCAACTAGAAAATTTGTATTACTTTACAACAAGTAACAATAAGTTATGTATACCCTTTTTCTATACAAAATTTCTTCTTTAAACATAAGGGAAAATCTCTTCAATTATTTTAACAATTAGTAGTTAACATACAAATGACAATTTCTTTTTATTTAAAATTTCTAAACTACATGACAATACTTTGTTTCTTAATTAATAACAACATTTCTACAAGTTGACATACAAAAAAAAACATGAATTTTATCTTCCAATTATCACATCAAATTTATACTACTCATTAATCATAATAGCATGCTAATGTATGATAAATAATCAATCAATTCTTTTTCTCATTAACCACTAACATGACTTAATTTGTTAATCATACATGAACTACTTATCATTCTCAACTCATACCATAGCATAGATCATATAAGAAATTCCATACTACTCATTATTTATTACTTAGCATACATTATTCTAAATTAGAAAGTATAGGATCACCCACCTTATTGAAGCTTGAACAATTGAAGGGAAAGATGTGACACTTCTTCTAGCTCCAAGACAAACTCTTAGCAATGGCTCCTCCTCCTAGCAAAGCTCCCTTTCTCTAGCAATGGCTTCCTCTAGCAATTCCTCCAAGCAAAAGGACCCTTACTCTCTTTCTTTTCTTTCTTTCCTTTCTTTCTTTTGATAGTGTTTTTGGTGCAAGATAAAGGTAGGAAATGGGGGCTCTATTTATAGGATTTTGGGAGGGTCTAAAGTGCAAAAATTCCACCCTAATAACTCTTCAAATTTATTCTACAACTCTCCACTTTCCTAACTCCTAAAACCCCCATCTCTTCATCTCCCCACTCTCCATAAACTTAACTCTCCACCACTCTTCTCCCTTCACCATAACCGGCCACCCCCCTAGCCCACAAAGTGGTCCAAATACATTTGTGTGTGCATGCACACATGCACAAACAAATATGAACACATTTCTCTAACTCTAAATGTGTACTAATATTGTAACTTGTCATGTATAACTTAATTTGTGATTTTAATAATGGGCTTGCTACATGGGCTCATTTCTAATTAATTAATTTGATTATCTAGTGGGCTTGCTACATGGGCTCATTTTATTCTATAGGTCCATGAATCACAAGAAGGCTTAATTAAAACTTATGTATGCTAAAAATTTGTAATTGAGAATAACAAATGAGAATAAAATTTGTACGTGCATTATACGTGCAAAAATAAAATACATTTTAATAAAATAAAAGTGGGGTGTTTCACCAGTACCAACCATGTATATACCAGTACCAACCATGTATATACAGATGTATTACATATGTGCTAAAAAGATAAGCTGAACATTTTGGATAGCAAATTTTGGGATTAAGGGTGGTCAATTTGTTCGGGAGAGAAGAAGCAATGGAACCCTAGGTCTCACAGACCATTCAGTTACTACGGTCAGATCTCTTTTTTTCAATGCAAGTAATTAGACTCATTAGGCTTTAATATTGAAACAAAGCAGAAGCTTATCAACATATATAATTCATAATTATATGTCTGATAGAATCAAGTTGCAAGGAAAAATCCAAAGTTCACCAGTGTGGAAACTAACATTGCACATCATTCTCATCTATCTTTAGTGCTTATCCCCTTCCCAGAAGACCTTCGTAGACATGTCTTGTGTTTTTCATGTGTATGGAAGTAACATTCAGGTTTTGATAAAAACTACTATCTTTATTGAATCCATTTACTTTTTCTTTCAACCACAATTTAAACAATCTTAATATTTCACAATGTTTTAATTGGTTGTGAATTTGATGTTGATTGATCTTTTTCCCACCTATAATACTAATTTCTGGAGAAACTTTGTTATGCGTTGTTCATTGATGTTTCACTCTTACATACTTTGCTTACATACAATATTTATTGACTCTGCATCTTCTTTTCCATTAGAATTCTATGATTTGGGGATACGTACTGAATTTGAATATCATGCATATTTCATTAAATTTTATTTATATTTGCATGTAACAGAACCATAGAACTTAAAAGAATGAACAACAGTAGTAAAATTATAATTTTGTTAAGAATAGGCTTGCATGTCTGCAAGTAATAGAAGTATATGCTCGCAAGCGCTGCGTCAAATGTAGAAATTGTACAATATCAATGATATTTTTATTGGATATTTCCTGTCAGTTCACTTTACACACTGAATCTGCTTTGTAGATTGATATATTTTATGCAGTCATTACTACTCTTAAGACCTTGTTTAACCTTTTTTTTTCCCTCGTCCCCACTTGTCTCTCCCCCTTCCCCATCTACATTCTTAACTTCTTTGCTGCCATCCGTAACCCAGTAGGAACTATGAGATATGTGATGACCTATGCTGTCTGACTTTCAGGTACATTTTGCAGCAACAAGAGAAGCATTACTATCACATTTTACAAAATGTGGGGCTGTTATTAAAATTGTTATGCTAAATGACACAATAACAGGTCAACCCAAAGGGTAGGTTTTTCATTTTTGATATTGTTCATGATTAATGTGACCCATCTTCTTGAAATAAATCATTGAATAACCTCAATTTTTTTCATTTCGTAGGACTAAACACAATGATAGTTAACTAGAAACAAATTTTTTTTTCCTTATTCCCCTATTTTGCAGGATCCATGCACCATGGTTCTCCGTTGCTATTGCCAATTCTTGGCCCCTTAACCACAAAGAGGTAAAGCATATTGGCAGAAGAAGCTGAGATACTTATATAGTTGGTCTGAATTTTATTCAACATTGTATTTATTATCCGAATTAATCTGAATGTTATCGCCATTTACTTTAAACAAGGCATAAGTTAAAAATAAAGACAGGTTTTATCTCTGCATTGTATGTAGCTCCATGACAATTTTAGGCTATTTTTAAATTTATAAATGCATGTATATTTCAGGTATTGATGTCATTATCTCTTTCTCAATATGCAGGATTGAAGGACAACCTTCTAATGTTTATTGCAGGTAAGTTTTATTGTTCTATATTTTATTGTTCTATATGTAGGTATATAATCTACAGGTGTTGTAATCATGTATTAATTGCTTAAATTAGTTTCAGTTATTTAGTTATTAATTAGAATTTTATCTACTGTAATTTTTAAAGGAGGAGATGCACAAAATTTTTGAGGACGCTATAAATGATAGGACCGACGAGAGCAATGCCACTACACAGTCCAATGCATGAGGCTCATTGTAGTGAGATGTATCTACTATTGTTACAATCAATTCCTTCTTTCTTTACATTAAATGATAGTATATGTTGAAAATTTACAGTAATATTTACAGTATATGTTGAAAACTTACAAATAGAGGTGCATGAAATTCCTCGAATGATCAAGGTACTATTAATTTTAGTGGCACTATTATGCTGTATTGTTTTGTGCATACAGGTTCCAATAGTTTTGGCAATCTTTCATAGTTTCATTGTATACTGCTGGACTAATCATTATTTCAAATATGTAGGTACCACAAGCAGGAACTGTATTTGGAGAATTAGGGAATGAAGCCATTGGTCAGGGAGCATATATTTTTGTATCATATTTTGACAGTGTATGATTTAGTTATATCTTATATGAGTTAGCTGTTGGTTAGGTTATTAACTCTCCAACATCAACCCCAATTTTTTGCTACTTGTATTTTCTGAGAATATTCATCCCAAAATGTTCTTTTGTTCTAAGTTGATTCAGTTCTTTCAATCTTGCATCCAATTTTGTTGCAATGTTTAGATGTCAAGAGAATATTAGAAAACATGGTTAAGCTTATTATGCACAATGGAAATGATTGTGTGATACTTAGATATCTTTTTGAGAAGTTGATGGTTGTAATGTTCTGGGCATTGCTTCTTATATGTGACATAAATGTAATATGTTGGACAAGGTTAATATTATAGTTTTTGGAATGATGTTGGTTTTTAATGTTTTTGAAGTGTATGCTAGTTTGGATAGGGCTGATGCAACGACAATATATAATTTGTCTCGAAAAGAATTAAACTTTCGCAACGACAATTGGTAGCTTTAGCAACGACTATAGTTGTTACCAAAATACAAGTAATGCAAAGCAATTATAAAAATGATTGCAAAACAGTCGAGCTTTGTCAACGGCAGTAGTCGTTGCCAAAATAGAAAATGTAAGGCAACGACAATAATTCATTGCGAAAAAAATATCTTTAGCAACGACATGAGTCGTTGCCAAATATATGAAGTATGTTTGGCAACGACAAAGGTTGTTGCGATTGATTTTATACCATAGCACGGGTGGAATTAGGTATGGCAACGACAAATATATTGCAACGGCAATGTCGTTGCGAAAAAATCTATGTTTGGCAACGACAGCAAGTCGTAGTCAAAATCTTTCGCGACACCCGGACGCGCAACGACCTTGCAACGACAAATGTCGTTGCCAAAAATATTTTTCACAACGACAAACGAGTTTTAGCAACGATATTTGGCATTGCGAAAAAGGGTTTTTCTTGTAGTGTGATGGTGGTGACGGTGGTGGAAGGCGATCGGAGATGGCAACGGAGCAGCAGGGTTCGGTGGCGGAAACATGGAGAGGGATAGAGAGTCGGGGGTAGGGGGAAGTGAAAAGTATAGAGCGGGTTGAACAGGGAGAGAGGGTTAGGCGGCTGAGGTTAATTAGGGTTAGGGTTAATAGAAGATTAGTATATATATAGGGGGAAAAGATGAGATATTGGGTATTTGGGTATCTGGGTGTAAATCCAATAAATAAAATAGGTTGTACATGAATATAATGCATTAATATAAATCCAAATACAAAAGAGTAAGCTATCTGATAAAATATGATTCATAACAAAAATACAATTTGTATCACGTAATTTATTTGAAACATTTATAAACACAATTATTAAATAAGAATCGATTTGTTTTAATAATCAATAATAATAATAAATAATCATAGTAACAATAAGAATAGAAATAACCACGTAAGTAAAAATAATAATACTAATAATAAAAATTAGTAATAATAATGACAATATGAATAAAAGTACTAACAATAGTAACAGCAATCGTCAGAATAATATCCGTATATAAAAATAGTAATTTGTTGTAATAGCCCAAACAGTAATAATAATATTTATTTTATTTGAGTTTAAAATGAAAATAGTTGATCAAGTAGAAAAAGAGAGAAGGTTTATTCAAAATAATTATAACTATTGTTTACAAAATGCTTTAACATTAAATTCAAAACAGATTTTACATAACGGATTTATAAATATCAAAATACGGAAAAATACCCAGGAAATACGTATTTGCGGAAATGATGGTGACAATCCTACCCACCTTACAAAAAGATCGTCCTCGAAATTCATTCTGACAGGCAGTAGGGCAAAACAAAAGCAAACTTAAGAAATAACAAGGCAGGAAAATTAGAAAAAGAGTACTCAAGTGGTGGAAGCACCGAAGTAAGAAAGAACACAGGCAAGAATGGAGTGATCAAGAATGATATTGAGATAAAGATTCATGAGAGATGACAAATGCAAGCAAGTGAATAAGGGAGTAAACAATGCAAGAAAGAAGAAACAACAAGAGAATTCTGGGACCTGTGGGTTATGGGCCCACTGCGCTTCCGCTGCGCAACTTCGATGGTGACGTTCCAAGCAACATACATGTCGCTGTAGCAACGTGACACCAATCGACGAGCCGAGCAGGATGAAAGAATGAGACACCAGGATCACAGAGAGTATAGGAATGCAGATTTGGGTTATAAATCAACAGGAAGGTAAAATAACCAATAAAAATGTGATTTATAATGAAATGTAATTTGCATCATAACATAGAATTCATTTGAAATGACTAAAAATGCAATTAACAAATAGAAATGGGTTTTTAAAATATACGTTAGATCAAATGGTGAAGTGCATATAAAATTGAGCATGTTCGGGCTCAAAACAAGATAATAATAATAATAATAGTAACGATAAAAATAATAATACCAATAACAATAATAATAATAATTACAAAATATTAATACTAATAACAATAAGATTAATAATGATAATAAAAATAATAATAACAATAATAACAATAATGATAACAATAAAAATAATCTCTACTATTATAATGGGAGAAGGGGTTAGTGTCATTTGTCACCGGCTATCATTTTGTCAACACGTGCAGCGCACGTGTTGGCTTTTTTTTATCCTTTTCATTCCCCCTTCCCATTTTTCCACGTGCAACGCACGTGTATAATACTAGATTTTTTTTGGGGTCCTTTTCATTCCCCTTCCCATTTTCCACACGTGCGAAAAAAAACACGTGCAGCGCACGTGTTGGTAGGTTTTTTTTTGTCTTTTTCCTTCTTCCTCCACGTGCATCGCACGTGCATGATACTAGTAATGATAACAATAATAATACTGACAATAACAATAATAGAAGAAATAGATATAATAATATACATATATGTCAAAAATGGAAATTCAAGTTTAATAGAATTATTAAAATAATCCAACAATAGTAATATGTAATATAAATATTCGATCACTTAGAAATGTAAAATAAAATTAAAATGCATCGTCATTCGAAATAAATACAATTTTCGGACAATAAATGAAATAATTTTTTTTTTGAAACTAGAATAATATTTTGTTTAAATTCGATCAATTGAAAATGTAAATTGTTGAAAAAGAATTTAAAAGCGAAAGAAAGTTATAAAATTTTAAATACAGAAAATCCTTGAAAGAACACACATATAGATGAACAGGGGTTTTAACAAAAATAAAAATAATATTAATACAAATAACAACACATATTAATAGCAAAATAATGATAAAAATAATCGCAAAAATTATAACAATAATAATAATAATAGTAACGATAGTAATAACAAAAACCATAATGTTAAAAATATCAACAACACTGGTAAGAATAATAATGCAAGACAAAATATAGTTTTGGGTTCAACATTTTTTGTTGAGAGTAATTCAATATTAAGAATAATAAAATAATGAAAACAACAATAATAATAGCAATATTAGTAACATTAATAATAATAATACTAGTAATAATAATGAAAACAATAGCAATAATAATAATAGTAGTAATAATAGCATTATACAACAAAATAAGAATTTGTCTTATCAAAATAATCCAATAGAAATGTATAGTCGATCAAAAATGAAAAGTGAAGTTAAAAATACACCATTATTCGAATTAACATAATCTTCGTTTAGATAACATTTTAATAGGAGATCCAAAATGAATATAACAATTAATAATCGAATTATAGAAAATATTCGGGAAAAATTATAAAGGAAAAAAATAGTTAGGAGAAGAATGAATTTATAACCAATAGAGAGTCAACAAAGGAGAATGACTACAAGGGACGAAAGAAAATAAGAAATCAGAGAATTGAATATGAAGGAAGAGGAACAAGGGGCAAAATTGGAATTGAAGAGAATATGGCAGAAAAGAAATAACTAACATGATACTCAATATTGAATTGACAAAATATGATAGATTCAAGCACAGAAGAATTAAATGACGCAAGAACTGAAATACAACAAAATAGCAAAATACCTGCAGTCGCACCTACAGCAGTCTCTGCTTCCTTTGCAATCTGGTTGTGGGCCTGACCACATTCTCCAGCTTGTCCTCCACTGGGAGCTGATCCCCCAGCTGGTGCACTTCTCCTGTTCTTTGGGCAGTCCTGAACCTTGTGATCATTCGCTCCACATTCAAAGCATAGGCAGTTGGCTATCCGGCAATCCTTGTGTAAGTGACCAATCTTGCGACAGTAGTTGCACGTAGGGCCCTTCCTTCTAGGGGTCTGTCTCATGATAGCGAAGGCGTGATGCGGGGGCACAAATATACATAGTCAGATGAGCTGTGAGTTCTCCTGGGCTCTTTCTAGACTAGCTCTCATCAGCTCATTGTGCTCTCGTTGTAGCTCCATTATTCGTTGCATCGCCTGGAGAATGGCGACATTCAGCACTGGGTGGGGTAGTCGAAGAATCTTCATGAGTCATAGTCTGCAAAAACAACCTGTTGGTGAGTACCCAGACATATATTGGTAGATCGACAAATGATAATGAATGCAAGGGACGGAAGGATACAAGGAATCAAAGGATTGAATGCAAAGGAGTCAGATGTGGATCAAATAGGATTAATATACAGATTATATTAAAGTTATTACATGTTCATGTGATCAACGTGGTACGCATATTATTGAGTTAACCTGGCTAGAGCCAAACTTGACTAATATATCAATCAAAGGCAGACCTCCGTAAAGATAGTCATGTTTGATTGATATATTACTCAACCTGGCTCTGATACCACTAAAAACTCTGTCACGGCCCACTTCCCAAAATACGGGAACACGAGCACGAAACGAAGGCCCAGCGAATGATTAGACATCATCCATAAGCTGTACCTGTCTAACTCAACAATATACAAGAGAAAACAACCACGCAGGAAGAATATAATCACATAAATAAAGAATAAACTTCAAAATAATCATGAAATAAATTCACCAATAATAATCCGACATCTGGGATAAAACAAAACTTCGGGTCATAAAAGCCCAAGAATACAAAGTATGATAAAAAGAAATACAATAAGCAAATAACAAAAGATAGCTAAGTAGTCTAATAGTCCAGCTCCAATCTTCAGAGAGTTTGCTCACCAATTTCTTCTTGTATTGCTCCTTCGGTACCTGTTAATTCTTGATCTAAAAAAAAGAAAAGAGTGCCCTTAGAGCAAGCCGTGGGCAGCAAGTAGAGAAAACAGAGGATAAAGAAAAACATGAATATCAAAGAAGAGGGACAGGGTCAAAGTCAAAGAACAAAGCGAAGAGCAGGCAATAATATCAAAGGTGTACAATAATCACACATGAAATGCGTGATGTCAAGTCAAGATCAATACAGGATCAAGTATGTAGGTTATTAGTCATTTTATTAATCTATCTAGTGCACATACTACTGCGTCCCATTCTACAGGTTCGGCGCAAGCACATTGATCGTTTTAGATTGATGGTGAATTCACGGAGCGTGTACTCGGTGTAACATGATGACATGATAACGTGATAACATGATAACGTGATAACATGATAAGGTGATAACGTGATAATCTTCTTCCATGAAAATCTCCTCCTTCCATAACGATGTAACGAGAAGGCCTAACCGAGTACATTTTCCGATCGTTCACTACCAAGTCTACCCATAATATCCCGGCTTATTATTAACTTATTTTCATCCAATGTGAGCATGCAAGAGGGTGTCAATGTTGTATAATACTATGTGTGTCTAATTCTATGTGTTACAGACAAAGAATGAAGCAAACACATCATACAAGCACAATTCACATAACCAGAACAACATGATCTTGCTGTACTAAAACATGGATTATGGTCACTACGAAATAGAAAAACTGAATCCGTCAGAAAGTCTAGAAAGTAGACTTCCACGCGGTTCCAGCGAATATAATTAAGGCAGTTAAAAGATACCGAAACTAGGGTGAAAACTCTATTCTATTCAGGTTTTATGTTTAGGCAATATGTAGTAAGTTTTGTTCAACTATTTATTTCAGGTCAGAGAACTCATTAATAAAATCTATAAAAATTCTGGGTGATTCCTACATGTTTCTAGGTCCAACTAGATTTATTTCAGGTTTTTCTTTTACTGTTAGCATGGTCAATTAAATTAAGAAACAGCAGGATACACGTACAATTATGAATCTAGAATTTCTAACATGGCTGTACTAAAATGATAATATCTAGCAGATTACACTTCGGAATTCAAATTCGTAAAAAGGGAAAGTGATCTAGACATCCAGGGCTACAATTTATGTTTAGCAAGTTATTTCAAATTATGACAGAAGCATGGTTGAAAATCTAATTCAAAATGGAACATCTAGTAGTCCAGAAATTAACTTAACATAAGAAGGGCAATAAATAAACCATACGATCACATATAGCATGCAAATTGGTAATCAAAGTGATCCCAGGTGTCAACATGCAAGTTTCTAAGTTTAAGATACAATTATCACAGGCATGGTATCAATTCATCGATCAACTTCAATCTAGCACATACAATTTAACATGTCCAATTTATCAAGTAGTCCTATGCATGAATCTAGTTATTTAGATGTGCATATGCATGAAACAATAGGGACTAGGTTTTAGATCAAAGAAATGGCACGATGTTAACAGTATGTCAGGTTAGCTCGTGTAAACCCTCGATAAACTTAACGGAATTGTCAAAGCAGTATGATAACAAATGGTACTGGATCTACTTGCAGAGATCAAATAAACTTGAACAAAAGAATAAATTAGTTCAAGAAGAGACTTTCCTGTTAATTTGCAGATTCAAATAATAAGAATAACATGATCAGAATCCCGGGCGAAAATCCCAAAAGAGCATGTGCGAAATACGTGCAAAGAAACCCAAGCAAACAAAGCAACAACAGCAAAATCCCACACCGGATCGGGACCAAACACGGGACAACAGTAGGGGATCCGTTGTGCCAAAACACAAGACAGTGAAATAACCCAATGGGTGATCTCCTTCAACCTCAGCAGAGAGAGCGAGAGAGCACGGCATGACTGCGGTTGCGACTGCGACTGCTAGGACAGAGGCAGAGCCCACGACGACCGAAGACGACGACGGAGGCCATGTTATGGTCGGGAAGCGACGCAGCGGCGAGTCTCCGATGGCTGCTCTGTTTTCGGTTGGAAACAAAGGGGCAACGACTACGGCAATCGGGGATTGAACGGCGATGCTAGGGGTCTTCGGTGGAGTGACGACGGACGGCGGTGACAATGGTGGGGTGCACGAAGATGGGTAGGGCGACGGCGATGGGTTAAGCCGACGGGAAACTCGATGGATTGGGTTCAACGAGGAGAACGGGTAATGGCGATGACAGAGGGCACGGAGGCGATGAAGGTGAGGCGATAGAGACGAGGATAATAATGGTGGTGATGGTGGTGATGGTGGTGGAAGGCGATCGGAGATGGCGACGAGGCAGTAGGGTTCGGTGGTGGAAATAGGGAGAGGGAGAGAGAGTCGGGGGTAGGGGAAGTGAACAGTATAGAGGGAGTTGAACAGGGAGAGAGGGTTAGGCAGCTGAGGTTAATTAGGGTTAGGGTTAATAGAAGATTAGTATATATAGGGGGAAAAGATGAGATATTGGGTATTTGGGTATCTGGGTATAAATCCAATAAATAAAATAGGTTGTACATGAATATAATGGATTAATATAAATCCAAATACAAAAGAGTAAGCTATCCGATAAAATATGATTCATAACAAAAATACAATTTGTATCACGTAATTTATTTGAAACAATTATAAACATAATTATTAAATAAGAATCGATTTGTTTTAATAATCAATAATAACAATAAATAATCATAGAGAGAGAAGCTCTCCCCCAAAAAACCACAAAAAAGAAAAACTCCCAAATCAATCCAGTCGGGGAGGGGGGAGGACTCCGTCGTCCTCCATGTCCTCCTCTCCCTTCCCCCCACCCCCCTTTCGCCCATCAACAGAGAAGCGATGGTGCCACCGACTTAGGGTGTTGGTCGGTCGAATAGATGCGGAGTGGCACTGCGAGGATGGTCGCCTCTACAAGGACTAGGACGACGGTGGAGCGGCGCTGCTATAGAGGAGGAGGAGAAGTGAGAGAGATGATCGGGGACGATGATGGTCTTCAGTTTTGTTGGGGGAGTTGTGACTCGTCGACAGTATAGACGGCTATCGGCGAGGGGACGGGGAGGTTCACAGAGATGTGTGGGGGTTGGACTCATCGAGACTCCTACGAGCATTCGCCGGAGTGGTGCATAAGTCGTTCGTCGTGTTTCCAATTAGGGTTTGGGACATTTAGATCTGGAAAGGGATTTCGCTCGTGGCGTGGGGGTGCTCGGCGCTGCGCGGTGGTGTGAGCATCATCGGAGCGGCATGTGGATGGCAAATCGATGACGTGTGCGATGGGAGCAACGGAAGGAGGATGGTGACAACAACTGTAGGAGGTGTCGATGTGGAGAAGAGAAGCCGGATTGTGATGAGGAATGGGAGATGGGGTTGAAATTTGATTTTTGAATTTCAAATTAGAAGTTCGAAATTCAAAATTAGATTTGGGAAAGATTTGATTTATTTTTGAATTTCAAATTAGATTTTGAAATTCAACACACATAAGGAGGGGGAGATTTGGTTCTATTTTGAAATTCAAAGTAGTGTTTTGAATTTCATATAGAGGCCGAGGAGGAGGTTAATTTGAATATTGAATTTCAATTCAGAGTGTTTGAAATTCAAATATTATTTTACCATTTTGAATAGGTGTGGAAGTGGAGGCTAATTTGCATTTTAAATTTCAATATAGACTTTTGAAAGTCAAAATATATTTAGAAGAGGAGATTTAGAGCCATTTAGAATTTCAATTTAGATTGTTGAAATTCAAAACTTATGTGGATGGTGGAGTGAGGATCGCTGGTTTGTCTTATGAATTTCTAATTATATTGTTTGAAATTCTAATCGTGTGGGAGAAGCGATGGACTAAGAAGGGGATCCCCAAAGATGAGCTGTCAAGGCGGAAGTGAATGTCGAAGGGAAGTTCGTCGAGAGCGTTGGCGTGTCGGTTGAGAATAATGACTACTGTTGAGGGCTGGATTTGACACATTCGGAAGATTGCATCGCGGTGGGGACAGATGGGTGGGCTCTTCGGGTGTGATGGAAGCATGCCGCCTTTAGATAGCGGTTGTGGTTGTGGCCAAGGCGGAAGTTCAGGGGAAGGTAGGGTGAGTCCAGGGCCGGCCCTGAGTTCCGGGGGGCCCTAGGCGAACTTCCGAAATGGGGCCCCCCCTGCCCCATACATTTAAAAAAAACATGCAAAAAAAATTTTACGTGTGAAATGCGTACCTATATTTACAAGGAAAGTTTGAAATTGGGGGCCCCTAAAATCGCGATTCCGGCGGGGGCCCGAGGCGGCCGCCTTGCCCGCCTACATATCAGGGCCGGCCCTGGGTGAGTCTATGGGGTGGAATGGAATTCGAATCTTTAATTGGTTGAAATTTGAATTTCATCTGGTTTTGATGGGTGGGAGAACATGTGCAGATGTTTTCGTCTACAGGAGTGGCTAGGGGAGGGACTAGTTTATATTTTAGAGTGAGCTATGTAATTGTTTTCTGGTGTTCTGATTTAGGAACATTGATGTATGTTTTTGTATACTTATTTTGTTAATATTTTATTAATTAAGCGGTGACGTGGTCACCTTTTTCTCGAAAAAAAACAATAGATAATCATAGTAACAATAAGAATAGAAATAACCACTTAAGTAAAAATAATAATTCTAATATTAACAATTCGGGGACTGAACGGCGACGCTAGGGGTCTTCGGTGGAGCGGCGAGGGACGACAGTGACAATGGTGGGGTGCACGGAGATGGGTAGGGCGACGGCGATGGGTTAAGGCAACGGGAAACTCGATGGATTGGGTTCGACGAGGAGAACGGGTAATGGCGATGATGGGGGGCACAGAGGCGATGAAAATGAGGGTTAGGCGGCTGAGGTTAATTAGGGTTAGGGTTAATAGAAGATTAGTATATATAGGGGGAAAAGATGAGATATTGAGTATTTGGGTATCTGGGTATAAATCCAATAAATAAAATAGGTTGTACATGAATATAATGGATTAATATAAATCCAAATACAAAAGAGTAAGCTATCCAATAAAATATGATTCATAACAAAAATACAATTTGTATCACGTAATTTATTTGAAACAATTATAAGCACAATTATTAAATAAGAATCGATTTGTTTTAATAATCAATAATAACAATAAATAATCATAGTAATAATAAGAATAGAAATAACCACGTAAGTAAAAATAATAATACTAATAATAACAATTAGTAATAATAATGACAATATGAATAAAAGTACTAACAATAGTAACAGCAATCGTCAGAATAATATCCGTATATAAAAATAGTAATTTGTTGTAATAGCCCAAACAGTAATAACAATATTTATTTTATTTGAGTTTTAAATGAAAATAGTTGATCAAGTAGAAAAAGAGAGAAGGTTTATTCAAAATAATTATAACTATTGTTTACAAAATGCTTTAACATTAAATTCAAAATGGATTTTACAAATAACGAATTTATAAATATAAAAATATGGAAAAATACCCAGGAAATACGTATTGCCAGAAATGGGGGTTACAATCGCCGAAACGTCATCACAACCATCAAAGTCGATCAGCAGGCGAGCTCTTCTTGATCAACGTCACTGATCACGCCAAGAAGTGTGCCAAGGTTTGATAATTCATAAAGAGTCCCCAAAAATTCATTTTAATTTCAAAAAATTAATTTAAAAAACCAAAAATAATTATTTAAATTCTGAAAATCAATAAAAAAATTTTGAAAAATAATTTAAAATTGGGTTTATTGATTAAAATTTTTGAAAACATGAATTTAAATTGGGGGAAAATCATTAAAAATCCATAAAAAATTGGGAAAATCCGAAAAATTATAGAAAATTCTATATAAAAAAAATCCAAGAAAATATTCACCGCCTCCAGAAGTGCAACTCCCCGAATTCCAAACACAGGTAATTCGTAGCAAATACAGGATCTTTTACTTCAAATTCATACAAATTTACAATGAATTTAAAACGTTTTATTTACAACATGTTCTTTACAATAGAACAGCGAAAATAAATGAATACAATACAATCTACAACAATGAAAATTCTTCAATCTTGTAATCAACTCATCATAGTGACTCCAAGCTCATGCCAAGTTCGATCCTGCAACTGAGAAAATGTGGGCACGTCAGTTGCATACAACTGACGCAATGCTATAATATAGCGATTCTTCTACTTCAGCAAACACAAACTTGAATGCAAACAAGAAAAGTGATTATCCTAGTCGTGTCAGTGTATGATATGACTTAATGCCTAATGTAGACATTCATACTACAATGACACTAATGCGTACTTGTTCGAATTCTATGCATCCCATACTACATAGGTCCGAGGGCAAGCCCTTGTCGTACTCCTCATTATAGGGTTTACATTCTACGTCATGCAAACTAACCCAATGAATATACTCTAACGCGTAGTCACCGAGGAGTCACACTCCCAAGATATTGGACCTTATAGGCCTACCCCTAGCCCACATATAATGGATTTACCGAGTGTATCCTCAGCCACGAACCCTAGCAAGTCGATCTCCCGCAACTACGGACCTTACCGGCATACCGCTAGCCCACACACCATGGATTTACCAAGCGTATCCTCGGTCTTGATCATTTCTAGGAACTACTGATTCTTTATCGGCCTTTTCGATGATAGACAGACATACCCCTAGCCCACACATATAGATTTACCGGGTGTATCCTCAGTCGTGAACATTCCTAGGGACCGCAGTCCTTTACCGGCCATTTCATCGACCTCACCGGCCTACCCCTAAGTCACATATGTAGATTTACCGGGTGTACTCCTCGATCTCGAACCCCTAGGAGTTGCACATTCTTTACCGGACTTGTTCGTCGTTGTTTTCATCATATCTTCTTCTAGTGCCTATCCTTAAGTTCAAACATGAATAATATTACCACCTAGAGCTAGTTTACCCTCCTACCGGTCTTAAACAATATACCGAGAATGATAGCCCATATTGGCCACTTCTCAAATTTCAATAATCTTTTTCATCACTTTGCCGGTACTTTGGGTCTCACTTAGCCTCTAGAATCAACACATTTCATGTTCAACATCATGGATTATTCATGCCCTCATTATTCACATTTTGAAATTTCATTCATTCATATATTCAAATATTCTCTTGCTCACACAACACAATTATTCGAACAATTAGTTTCATACCCTTATTCAACATTTCGAGTCAACCATTCTTTAGATGGTTTCTCCACCTATTTTAATGAAATTTTCAATGAAGTTGTAAATTTACAAACTTTATCTATTACATTTAATGAATGATGGTCAACCTTCAAATTAGTCTTTAACAATTCACATTAGCTCATTGTATGTAACACCCTGGATTGTACGATACCTGAATATATATATATATGTATGTATGTATATTGTCCATATGCGTGCACATGATTACAGTGTTTTGGGTTGATTTTGCTATCGTCGTATGCGGTTAGGTTTGCGGGGCGGTTCGTAGGAAGATTGCGTTCTAAAAGATGCACGAGAATGAGGAGGACCGATACTGGTATAAACACTAGTTTTTGGTACGACGCCTATGCAAATACAACACTGTATGATACTACGGTGGGTATATCTTGCGTACACTCGATAAATCTCTTGTCTCCCATTCAAAGGAACTCATTTAAGAGTAAAATGGGCAGCCAACACAACCCACTACAAAACCATTGGCTAAGCCATGGTTTTACTTCAAAACCACCCTACAACCCTACCCCCTACTACCTAGAAACCGTCCTCACCCTCCCCCTTCTTTCCTCACTCACTCCTCCATCAAAAACTCCTTATTTCCATCTCTCTTGTTCTGAAATTTCAGAACTCAACCAAGAAAAAATGAAGAGAAGGAGAGTAAGAAGAGAGATTGAAGAAGGTGCTCTATAAGGGATTCTCACGGAAGGAAAGCTCAAGGAAATCAACTACTCTACATTAACTCAGGGTGGGGAGTTACTCTAAACCTTTCTCTATGTTTCTTAGTTGATTTCTTGCATGCATGTGTGGTAGTAAGTGTTAGGATGAATATCTAAGAAGATTGGAAGATGAAATCAGAAACTGGACTAGAATCTTGATCTATAGGCTATTTTCTAGATTTTCCCGAGAGCAAACAACATGAACTTAGATCATGAAATTTTTAGAGATTGTTTTTGTGTATGTGTATATGGTTCATGATTTATTTCTGATTTTTCTGTGAAGGTTTGATATTTTAAATATTGGGCAAAAGCCAAAGTACCCCCCAACGTTTGGCCTGAATACAAAATGCCCATACAACGTTTGAAAAAATACAATAAACCCATTATTCCGTTAACTTAATCCTATCCGTTAAGTTATAATTATCAATTTACTTTTTTACCCTTACCCTTTTATATTCATTCTCTCCCTTTTTTCATTCATTTTTTCTTTCTTAATTTTTTCAGGTGTGTGCTTTCAGGTGTTGCTTTCAGGTGTATATGAAAAATTAACTTAATGTGTACCAGAATGTTCAAGGCTTCCTGAAAAAATTATAAGAGAAAAGGAGGAGAAATTCGGGACCTTATATTGCACTATTGAGGATTTTATATTAGTTCTGCTTCTTTATTCATGTGTGGACAGAAGAGGAACTCTGAATTGACCACTAGGTGGAATTAGGATGACAGACTAGGTGGAACTCTGAATTGACCACCACCTTTTTTTGGGATCTAGTTTGTCTAAGCCATTCTAAGTAAACTGCAGTAGCTTGAACTCAATTTCTATAATTTCTAACAAACTGTCATCCCCTTGCCGCCAAGGCCAACAAAGAAACCTGCAAAATTCTGTAGCTTGGTTTCTTTATTCTGGAAGTTGAAAGTTGGTGATATGGTTCTCATGTAAATCTAGATTGGGTAGAGGCCTTAGACAAATACTTCATAACCCATCATAGTTATTGATTTGTTCGTGCAGAGAAACTGAACTTGCAAGCAGCAAATGAGTATGGATATTTGAAACAGAGTGAATTCTTAAGCATCGAAAATGTAGATGATGCTATAAGATTTCATGAACTGACGGTATTTCTGAGCTCTTGCTTCTAACAGTACATTGTTAATGCCTCTTGTTTTATGCGATAATCAGTTACCCGAATTTCTCCTCCTTTTCTCTTACAATTTTTCCAGAAAGCCTTAAACATTCTGGTACACATTAAGTTAATTTTTCATATACACCTGAAAGCAACACCTGAAAGCACACACCTGAAAAAATTAAGAAAGAAAAAATGAATGAAGAAAGGGAGAAAGAGAATGAATATGAAAGGGTAAGGGTAAAAAAGTAAATTGATAATTATAACTTAACGGATAGGGTTAAGTTAACGGAATAATGGGTTTATTGTATTTTTTCAAACGTTGTATGGGCATTTTGTACTCAGGCCAAACGTTGGGGGGGTACTTTGGCTTTTGCCCTTTTTAATAAAATCTAATTATAGAACTGTGTCGTAAGGCAGCAGCAGCAGTTGGTTCACAGGATGACTGATATTGTAGGAATTTTCATAATTTATTGGAGCATTTTATTGATCTGAAATTTTTACCCTGTATTTCCACTTGTATCTAGATTTTACAGTAAAATCAAGGAAATTTTTGGATAAATTTATAGGCATGTTGAAAATTGATCTTGAAGCAGTAGCTAGAGTTGTAACTGAAGAACATGCTGATTTCTGTGCTTAATTGAAATAGGGAGAACTCGGTGTAGACTTGGAGTTTGGACATGAAACGTTTTGCACGATGTTTATTATGATATCTAGTTTCATCACTGTAAATTTTGTGTCAATTGGATGCGTATGGAATTTATGATGATTTTATTAGCATGTACTGTGCTGGTTTCAGCCAAATTTGATACCCTGTAGAGATTGTACATTTGAGGCTCATTAAAAGCAAAATTTGTGGAACTGTTTCATAAGAGGATTGTAGTAGACATCAAGACCTTTCCAACAAGACCTATTTGAGGTGATTCCTGTAAGGGATTGATTTACTGTGAATTTTGTAATACTGGACAGAAACCAGAAAGCGAGCTGAGTGCTCTAATTTAGAAAGTCCAAGTGTGTGACTTGGTACATTTGTGAGAGATGTCTGTGTTATGGTGATCTATTGGTATATTTTGGACTCATGACCAACTAGAGACTTGTAGAGGACATCCACACCTTTTCTATAGAACTTGGGTTTGTAACATTCTGATGAGTGAGTAGTGTTTTGTGCTACCGGTAAGGTGCAGCCCGTGTACAGGAAATACATAGGCTGAGGCTTGAGACTATTTTGAGGACCTAGATGATGGAATTTGAGTTTATGATAAACTAGGAAGTTGTAGCCTAGGTTCTTACCATTCCGGATTGGACTCGTACACCCCAATCGGAGTTGTATCGAGGGAGTTATGACCTTTTTAAGTTTCGGGCAGAAACCCCATAGGTTGCTTAGTCTGGTTGTTGACTAGGTATTGTGAAGACTTATCCCCTGTGTACTATTAAAGTTGATAACTTTTGTCTAGGGACGTTTGGTATCTGTCGTTGGTGTTGTTGACTCCCATAATGGGTGTGTGACTCGAGTTAGTCACTAGGGTAAGGGATACCCTGCATCTGTCGACCCTAAGTTATTGTAACCCCTGTTTTCCCAGAAAGGTATTTTTCGATATTTTCTGTATTTAAAATTTTCGCAAATTATTTTTTATTGCTAAAATTAGATTATCTCATAAATTATATTTATAAATTATTGTATTAATTTTCTTATTGGATTATTTTCATTTTATATTATTTTTCTTACATTTTTGACCACCGTGTGCTGTTTGTGCACCGATCGTCCGTTTTTCACCATTTTGAATTCTTTTTCGCATTTTCTTGGTCTCATTCATATTTGTTATTTATTTTTGGGTCATGATGAATTTTTAGAAGTGTTCTGACCAATTTAAGATTTTTGGCCCTTAAGGAGATTTTTAGGAGCCATATGATTCATTGCATTTTGTATCCCCATTTGAAATCTACCCAATATCCGTTACCCAATTGTATAGCTATTGTTTCCTATTGATATCCACTACCCATTAACCCACATTTGATTCCCTATAAATACCCCCTCATCTTTTAATCCCTAACCCTAATCTTCTTTTTCCTTCTCCTAATCAAGCCGGCTCCCTCTCTCCATCTCTTCTCCATCCGGCCTGCATACTACCCCAGGCCGACCCTCTCTTTCCTCTCCCTAGCCATTGCCGTTCACCACAATCAAATCCCTCCACCATACTACAACTCCGTACTACAAAACCCCGTCTTTTCCTCTCCTTTGGTGGCCGGCATCTCAAAACAGCACCCATCCATCTCAAATCAGCCCCTACACATTCCCCTTCGCTGATTTGGACATGCGGGTATCACCGCTTCGAGTTCGTGCTTCAAGAAGACGATCGTAGGCAAGATTCGGTTCGTGGGTTCGTTTGAGATCGCGTTAGAAGGCGTCTTGCTCGTGGGTTTTCTTTAAAAGGCTTGGATTCATCGCGTTCGTCATCATAAAGGCAAGTAACTTGTACTTAAATTTCTTAGGTTGATACAAGTAGAAAGTTCACACATAGGATAGTTTGAGACTAGAGACGGACCAAGATCACGTCTTTATTGGTGGATTTCGTCTCTAAGGTTTCAAAACAGGCCATGGACGAATTAGGTCATGAATTTGATAGGTTTATGCCTTAGGATTCACCCGACTGCGATTGTTATCGCATATGTGACATATTGTATGCCCGATGTTTGATTGAACACCATATGAGAAATATTGGATTTTGACATGTTAGAAACCCTTAGATATGACATTTAGGCAGTGGGTAGACAGTATTTTGAATTTGGAAGAGTTTTGATGATTTTTGAGGAAGTTATGATGTTTTGAAACTTAATTGAGAAATCTGGAAATTTGGATTGAACTGGATTGATTGCAGTTTTTACCTAGATTAAAGTCCGAATCTCAACATGACTATTTCTGAGAAATTTGTAGAGAATTGAGTCTAATTTCTAATCCCACTGATTTCACCCTGTTTGGAGTTCGTATGGAGTAGTTATGATCATTTTAGTAACTGTGTGTTAGTAGTTTCCAGTTTCAGTTCGGGGTAATTTTTGTGGACAATTTATTTTCAAGATCTAAGTTAGACCTAATTTCATACCACACGATTTTGTCCTGTGTTTCACTATGATGTTAGGTAGTTCTCTGATTTTTGTAATAATTTAAAGATGAGTTTTGAGTGATGCCTTACATCCTTTTCTATAGATCGCTTTTGCTGTAAACTGTGTGTGATTGTATGTTGAATGCCGTGTTCACCTTATTTCTACTTACTGTATGAATATTTCATGTGAGATATGAAAGTTGTTTAACTGTGTATACTGTCACCCCGTTTTGGCGGAAGTGGATTTTGATGCGCTGTGTGCAAGATATGCATGATTTTGTACAGCGGTGTTAAAGAATTCCAGATCCATCAAAACTGTGTTATGTGTTACTTTCTATTTTTGAAAACATATCTATACTTTCTGGAAAAATATGAAAATTTATATTTTGAGACTATACATATAGGGGATTACCCCAGAATTTTCGTGGATTTAATTAATGACTTTGTATGCTGTTTTCATGTGGTTTAAGTTATTCCCCTTTTTCTGGCTGTACATGAAAACTGTGTTGAATTGTGTTTTAAGTCGAGATGTTGTGAATTAGCACATGGATTTATTATACCCGTTAGAAGCGTGTGGATGTCTAGTTTCCAGACCCTTTGACGGATCATGATTTGCATGCCTGTAGATCTTTGGATCACTGTTTTTGTACAGACTGGTCTTGCTGTCCTGATTATAATCATACGCTAAGTTGCTCGTATTTGTGAATGTTTGGTACCTACTTGCTGATCTAATTCCCTGAGACTAAACCTAATTATGAACTGTTAGTTTGACATTATTTAGCACACTCTCATGCCTGTTGATGATCTCAATAATAAAGTAATTAAGCCGGGGTATATGGGACAGATCTAGTAGTGGATAGTGCAGAAACGTGTACTCGGGAGGAGACTTGTGTTTCCTTTATGACAAGTTACCGATCAAGTTTACCGATCAAGTTACCGATCAAGTTTACCGATCAAGTTTACCGATCAAGTTTACCGACCAAGTTCTGTGATTCTGTGAATACTGAGTATACTGCCCTGCATGGTCCCCTACGAAATCTAAAGCGAAATTGTTTTGAATGTAGCAACCATGTGATATAATTTGGGGCACATGTCGTGATACCTAGATAGTAATCACACAAGACTTACATTAATCTGAAATCTGAGATCTGATTATATTTCGGAAGTCTGAATCTGAATCTGATATGTGGAAATCTGAATCTGAATCTGAATCTATATATCTGTTTACCTGACATTTCTGTTATATGACACTTGACACTTAATATCTGGGACATCTGCTAGGATACTATGTTAGTTGAGTTTACCATACCATATTAGGTCTGTTTCTGATGATTAGTTAGATCTGTTTAGTTTTTCCCAAGTGCTTGTATCCTATTCTATTTGTGACCCGGACTTGCCATTGACGGGTACTGTGTTTTCTCTTTTCCTTTTTCCTGCATTCGTTGTATTGCAGATTTTGGAGGACAGGTTCCTAAAGGTATTGGCAAGATGCGAGGCTAGAGGCTGAATTTTTCTAATGCTATTCCTGTTACTTATTTTGGACAATATTGTATTTTGAGATTTGTATTATTCCTTGTATTTGGGCAATGTGACCCAAGATTATTGTGTAATTCAGATCATGAATATTTGAGATTAAGGTGTTTTATTTCAAGTATTCTTATTGGCATTTGGTTCATAAGTGCATGTGGTTGATCTTTTTCTGGCTTCCGACTCTGATTTTACTGTGACATGTTGTAAAGATTTCTTGAAACAGCTTAAGGATGATAATAATCATTCGCTGGGCTTTTGTTACGTGCTCGTATTCCATATTTTTGGGAAGCGGGGCGTGACAGTTATAAACTTCCGCCGAAGCGTAGGACATCCGAGCCGTGTCATTAATATAAGTTCATAGCCCAGGTTAGGGGTGAACATACATTTACAACCGGGTTAGGGGTGAATGTAGGCCGTAGTGCTGGACAATTTCAAGTCGGGGAAGTGGCAAACCGGACCGGTATCGCCAGGGCCAGAGGTCGATAAGCAAGTCGGAAGCAATCTTATCTTTTACCCAAAGTGATTAGAGTAAGGCTGGGATTAGAGTGACATGTTAAGGGGTTGGATAATTGCATTAGTCCTAGCAGACAATAGTCGGTATTGTACCTTCCAGTCGTAGGGATACGTTTTTGGCACTCATGAGTGAGTCCTCGACTCATATCTCGATCTGTTAATTCCCAAAGTTTTGCTAGAGTAAGGTACGGGAGGCTAGGGGGATTTGACCCCCGAGGTCCTCACGTCCCTATGCACGTGGGTTTTGTTGTTGTTTTTGTATATATAAGTTCATAGCCCGGATTAGGGGTGAACACACATGCGTCAGTCCATAGCTTGGGTTAGGAATGAACACACGAATCACACGGTCTTGCGACCGGATTCAATGCGGCTTTCTGAAGAGGTCCGTACGCGGGTACCAAGTGGCAAACATGACCACCACTTAGGAACTGCAGAGGCGGAACTAGACCGACCAACTGCAACCTCCTTGGGCGACGGATAATCTATTGGGAATTGGTTGAGTACAAGAGTAGGATGCATGGCGAGGGTTCGAATCCCGAAATTGTAGAGAAAGACGGCTAGATTTGGGGGCGTATGTAGTATGGGATGCATTCATGCTCCAAAGTCTTGCTTGCATTAGAATCAGACATGTGAATTGCTGCATCTAGTCATAGGGTCATGGCATATCACTACACTAGAACCCGGATCCATTAAACCCTTGTTTGGCACATCACTTTTCTCTTTTGCATAAAATTATGGTTGTGATTGAATTTTAAAGGGTCGCTGTTATCATCAGCTTTGCATCAGTCGAAGTACTGACGTTCCCCACCTTATAGGTATTCGGACCCGATCTACAGGTACTACAGAGCTCGAGTTGGTCCAAGGATCCAAGAGACATATGCAAGTGCTATTATATTATTGTAAATCTTGTAATTTTCATTTGGATATTGTAACACTTGTAAATGTAACATTTATATGGAATAAAAGTTTTAAAATTTTCCTGTACTTTCTGTGATTGTGGCTATTTTGAAGTTTGACTCCTGGAGTAGGGTCTCAGGTTTCCGGTATGGGAATTTGGGGCGCTACAGAGTTTGGTATCAGAGCAGACTTCAAATATTAGTCCACCACAGCAGGAAAATTAGATGTAGATTCATTGCGAGAGTTGGGTTTAGTCAGATAGTTGATGATTATAATTCATAATGTTGCTTTTACAAGTTATGCCTTGTAATTTTTCTGTATCTGGACTAATTCCCATATTTTCTCTTGCAGATACCGAGCTTGGACAATGGACACTCGAATGGATGGTCCGATGGACATGGTTCTGCACCCCCACTTCCACCTCCACCCCCACAGCCCACGGCCATAGTACATGTTATCACCATGTTGTCCCAGGAGCTGGCTGCCTACAAATGGAGCCACGGGCAGCTAGAGGATTGCTTCGAGAACCTCGCACGGTCATTGATAACCGCTGAGAGAAGAGTGGCCAAGCTAGAAAGGGCCAAGAGGAAATGGAAGACGAGGGTAGTACTTCTGAAGCATCGGTACGAGGAGAGGCTGGGTCAGCGCAGAGCAGATATCTGGCATTGAAGACTCAGGTCTGCGACATGCAGGATCTGTTAGACCATATGACTGCCGGGGATAGCTCCGAGGTTGGCGACTTGCCAGGAGCAGGAGAACAGTGACCTCCCCTAGTGTTGTAGGATTTCTTTTGATGTGTATAGATGACAACCTTTCTGAATAGCTAGGCTAACATGCTATTGTTTTGATGGGTTTAGTATGAACCCATGTGATGATGATGTGATAGTATGGTGACAAATCATTGTAAAACCCTTTTTGAAATGAATGGAACTGGTGTGTTTTGACCAATGCTAGTGTATTATGGGGTTTTGCATTACGATTGTTGGTTGATGATGTCTGTATTAGCTTTCAGATGACAGGAAGGACTAGGGACAACCGGAGCGACCAGACTGAAGACGAAGGCAGAGGAGCCAACGGTACTGGCCTTGATGTAAGGGAAGAATTTACTCGGGTATATCAGATGATTGGAGCATTTGTGGAGGCTAGCATGAACCAAGCGCCGCCACAAAGAGCACCAGGAGTCTAAATTCATTTGCAAAACCGTAGGTTCGAAATCCGAAAACTGCAGCTTATGCTACTTCTAAAAATCATAGAAAATTCTTTACTTCATGAAACTTTGTGTCCCTTAGATCAAATTAAAGGTATACAAGTCTACCATAACATTTTAGTTATAAGTTTCTCCAAAATATTGTGTCTATAACCCTGAATTCTTCGAAATCTACAATAGGGTCGAAATGTTATAAGTACTGCCACTGTTCAAGCTTGTAAAATTCATTATAAATTCAATTCTTCATGAAAAATTGATTTCTTCGACTCTAAAGTAAGGTTGACGAGTCTACTTTAACTTCTTAGTTTTGACCATTCTCAAAATATGTCATCTAAGATGCTTAAATGATCAAAATTCAAAATGTGTACAAATTTCCAGCAACTAGCTAACTGCCAACAAGTCCTAAGTTTGGATTTTATTAAAATAGTAAATGACATACAAATATTATGAAATTTTAAGGAGATGTTCTTGACATATGCAAGATGCTCCTATAAAAATTTTAGGTTTAGATTCCATTTAGTTTAATAGATATGATCTTTTGAAGTGCTACTAAAACTTAAAACACAACCTTATGAAAATGCCCCCAAATCAATCATATAATAATTTCACACCTTCAATCAACAACAAATAATCTAAATATGAATACTCACTCTATATAAGTTATCATGCATCTAACAATTCACACATATCTAGCATTCTACTAATAAAACTATATTAGAAAGTTGGAGAAACACCCACCTCAGTAGTAGAACCCCTCAAAAATTACTCAAAAACTCCAAGCAAAAAATCCCGGCTTCCTTCTAACTCCAACCTGCAAGCCCTTCTCTCTCTCTTTTTTTTTTTTTTGGTTTGCATTCTATTCATGACAAAGGGGTGATCTATTTATAGGAAGAATGTGTGGTCAAAATGACTCCCACTTTCCAAAATAACTCCCACTTCTCCACACACTCACCCCACTCTCTCCACTTCTCACAATGGCCGGCCAACACCCTTAGTGTGCACAAAGCACATGCACGTGTAGTCAATGTGTGTGCACACTCTTTCATGCTAACTTTATTATTAGTTTTTATTAAGTTATATGTATGTGTTACACATGGAAAAGTGTACCAACCTAACTAAAATTTAAGTGTACCTTTAAGTGCACACAAAAATAATAATGGGATTTAAATTTGTAATTAGTTTTAGTGGGCTACAAAAATGGATTTAGGCCTAGTGAATTTTAATTAAAATAACTCACACAATTTGGACTAGAAAAATGAGAGAAAAAATGTTCATGACTCAAGAAAATTTTAGGAATCAACTTGTGCACAAAATTTTACGTTCAATGCACGTGCAAAATTAAATAGTTTTTAAGATAAGAAAACACGTGCATAAGAAAAACATGTGATCGCACGTATCAATAAGTATTCAAATACAAAAATCGGTTTGAGCGACCGAAATATAACATACGAAAAATATTTATTTTGATAATGTTATGGATATTTCGCATAATGGAAAGATATACGTAATCGACACGTGTATGGAAAACACATGCAATACCGTAAAAACAAAAAAAAGATTAGGATTTATATTTGAGTTGGCTCAATATAAGATAAAAAGAATTTTGAGATGACAAAAATATATAATTAATTGAAATACACAAATGCGTAGGATATTTATATTAAAATACGTTATGGATATTACCTGTAACGGTACAAAATATAAGTGCGTAACACCCGCGGACAAAATTTTCGTAACTCAATTTTGCGAGGTGTTACAAGAAGCTTATGATTAGTTCCACGTATCTCTAAATGTCCCTGAAAGCTAAAGTTGTATTCCGAAATTCAAAAATAAGGCGATCTACTTCCCAAAAGTCCAGAAAATTGTCTTCCAGGAGTGGGGGGCTTATGATAACGGTTAAAATCATAGCAAATTAGGGTCGTACAATTTTAGCAAAAATCCTAATGCTTTTACAGGCAGATTAACCATAATAGGCCTCTTTAAAAAGTCTGGGCCTTCTCTAGGTTCCTCTACAAGATATGGGTCTCTTTCAAGCCCATGAAAAGTGACAGATTAAGCCTACTAAGAGAGACCCAACCCATGAAGGATGTTAGTCAAATCTCTTAACCCCAATCAAGAGAGCTTATCTCCTGAGGGGTATATTCAAACAAGAGATAAGGGACTCATATTGATCTAATGGATTCATAACAATCTCGTAGACTATTTCTCATACTTGTAAATACCCCCCCCCCCCCTAGTCAGAAGGTAATTGGCAATTTCTCTCTTAAACTCTCTTTCTCTTTCTAGTTCTGACTTGAGCGCTAGAATGTCTATCGTCGGGGCCACCCACGGTGTTTCAAGCTTTTTGCAGGTCCATCGGCCGGGTCAGCAACTGTCGGATTCAGATCACGGTGTTCAATCAACGATCCAGAATCAATCTCAGGACCTCTAACCACTTTTTACGACAACGAACAAATGTCAGATCTTTAGTAGTTTCCTTTAAATATAAACTTACTATGTGTTTTCTCCCACAACGAAATAAGCAGCAACAGTTAGTGAGGACTACAAGTGGGACCCAAACGTATATCAACCAGTTCAAAAATTCGGATTTAAGAGAATCCTAGAATCAATTTCAATTTCCATCAATAACCAAATTGAGAATGTTAGATGTGAGATATTAGTTTAGTACCATATCGAATAACGTATTAGTTTAGTCTTTGCTTCTCTCCTATATATAGGAGATATTGTACTCAATTATAATCAATCAATCCAATAAACCCAAGAATTCAATAAAGTATTCGTTTCTATTCCTGAATCTAACATGGTATCAGAGCCTCCTTGCTCCAAGTAAAAACCCTAGATCCTGATTTGCATCCATGAAAAAAAACATCTCAAATCCAATCTCTAATCTCCTAACCCTAATCACTACTTATCATCTCCTTCTCCATCCATCACTATCAGCCGCTTTCCAACTTCACCCCCTTCCTTCTTCTTCTTCTTCCCTGTCTCTCCTTCCCTAAAACCCAACATCTACAGCAACATCTACAGCAAATCCCGACTACCCTCTACAGCTATAGCAAATCCCAACTACCCTTTACTCCCCCATCTCCACCATCATCAACACCATTACCTTCAACCTGACGCTACATATCAAAATCCTACTCCAATCCAATCTGAACTCCAAAACCAAACCCTCATACCTTCTTCCCACCTCCAAAACTCTAACCATAATGGTGTAACGCCCCGAATTCTAAAATACGGTAATTCATAGCACAACAGGATCTTTTACTTCAAATTCATACAATTTTATAAGGAATTTAAAAAAAATTCATACAAGACTATTCTTTTATATTAACACAGCGGAAATAGATAATTACAACATGATAAATACAACTTGAATAACTTCCACCAAAATTTGAAAGCAATCTTTGGCACCAAAATCATCTTTGATTTCTTTTGGCCATCCAAACCCTGCACTGAAAACTGTGGCACGTTAATTGCTTACAATCGACGCAATATTATAAAACATCCATCCTTACTATGCCATAATATAACGATTCTTTATACAATAGCACAACACAACCACAAGCCCTTATCGTACTCCTCAATATAGGTTTTAATCCCTCGCCATCAATTACTACTACGGTGACTAATTTATGTTTTAGATATTCTGTGAGTATCTAGTACCACCCCGATAATTTTTGAGTATCATACTCCCACTTCAAGTGATTTTGGACACACTGCCTCACACCCAGTAATTTTGGAGATGAATACCTACACCGCGAGCTATGACCCTGATAATTCTTGAGAATCGCACTCCCACTTCAAGTGATTTTGGACACAATGCCTCACACCCAGTAATTCTGAAGGTGAATACCCACACCGCACTGTCATCGGTACCTCATCACATAAGCACCCCACGAGTGTCGCCTTGATCCCAGTAATTTTGGAGTAATATCCCCCACCGCAAGCCTTAACCCTGGTAATTCTGGAGATACCTCCTGCCGCACTATCTAGGCTCTCATACTCGTGTTTGCCTATACCTCATCACATCTCCCCTTAGTGCCTAAACCTAAGTTTTAGTTTTGAAAATTATCACAACCTAGAGCTAGCTTACCCTACCGGACTTAAACAAACACAAGAGAAAATCAGCCCACACTGGCTATTCTCAAAGAGAGAGTCAACCCACACTGGTTACTCGATTTCTCATAATAAAAACTGCCGGTCACTAGGGTCTCGCCTAGCCTCTAGATTCTAACAACTATCTTATTCTAGAGATCAACAATAGGTTATATTAAACCTCAACAATATTACTTCAATTTTCAAAACAACAATTTTCTTCAATGCTAAAGTATTCAACTTCCATAATTTGCTCATTAACAATCTCCAAATCAAATTCCTCATAATTAACTCTTAAATAGCCAATCAAGACAATCACTTTCAAAATCTTTTCAAAATTCATTTTCTTCAAATTAATCCTCATTCAAACTTTTATACACTTTCACATTAATCTATATTTCAAACCAAACTCATTCTCAATTTTGGAACTTCTTTAAAAATCATCCCTAAAATTATCCATTTCTATTTCCACTTTATCTCACTTTTTAAAGAAAATCAATCATTATAATCTTCAATTATATGCATTTTTCAATTTGAAATCCAACTCAACACATAAACAAAACATACCATTTTTATTCAAAAATTTTCTTTTAGAATGGTATATAAAAATCTCCAAATTATTTTATTAATACTCTACTAATTTTCTCATAATTATTTTCCCGAAAAAGAATAACCCAAACCCAAAGAATAAAAAAAAAGGGGTGTTAAGTCCGAGCGCCCTACACAGCTCAAACCAGCGTCAGGAAGGAGCCAGCCAAACGCCCACCCACTAGGCCATATGCGGGCCTAGTATCAAGAGGCATTATATGTGTTAAATACCTAAAAACCCCTTTGTTTAAAATCCAAAAATTTTGGAACAACAAAAGTGCACACCCCTGCTCGAACCCGCGCCAACAGAGAGGCAACACAATGCCTACCCACTGAGCCGTAGCTCAGATCACAACATATAAGGGGTTTAAAACAATAAGTAATTGGTCTCAGTCTACTTTCCTTTTTTTCAAAATACAACATACAACTTCTACTGTTCATCATAATAATTTTAATTCGATCACACTACACATTCTAAATACCCAGAGGCTAATTTATACTGAGTTGTATGGTGATAACAATAATTCTACACAATTTAAAATTTCTAACACATGAAGAATGTCTCAGATACCACATGAATGTGTGAAATATTAATCTACATCACATATATATACATTTTTTTCTCTTTTCCATGAAATTAATAATATGAGAAAGTTTTCTTCAAAGAATCAATTAAATTCATAATCACTTCTCTCACGAGTTATTTATAAAAATCTACTCACTCTAAAAATAATCAAACTATGATATTTCATATGTCAACTTGCACAACTTCTAAATTTTTATTTCGTAAACCTACTACAAATAGCATGCACTTCACCCAAAATTAATGAATTTCTCCTACCACATGCATCACAATCAATGAGAATAAATTAAACAATTCTACATCTACAATTGAACTTTAGAACACCTACACATGCAATTACTCTAAAATTTAGAGAGTATAAAGAAACACCCACCCAATAGAACTCCAAAAGAGGCTCCAATCTACCTCCTCAAAATTCGTGCACAAAGAACCCCAAGCCAGCAACATTTCGGCAGCAAGGAAACAGCACCATACTATACATCTACATATAAATATGCAGGGGTGTAGCTGTCATGGGTCCAGGGGGTGCAGCTGAGCCTCCTGGGATTTTTTAAATAATTCAAAAAATATATATATATTTAGTAAAAAAAAATTTAATAAGGGTTTATGTGTAAAATTCCCAACCCATTTTGTCATTTACAGATTTACTCTTTCAGTCTTTCTCTTCCTTTCCTCTTCTTCTTCTCCTCGACTCTTCCTCTTCCCGACGGTTACATCACCTTCATTCTCTTTATCTTTTCCTCTTTTGAATTCAACTTAAAAGTCCCATCGGAAATTCAAAGGAGAACCTGAGAGGAGCTCGAGAGGAGTAAGAAAGAGATCAAACAAAAAACACAAAGTGGGTAACTAATTCTAACCATTAGTTTTTACTCTTTCTATGCATATACTTGTTTTAAGTGCAAGTAAATTGATTATAAATTGTTATGAGATGAACATCTAATGCTTGATGCACTTAATTACTTTGAGCTAGACTGATGATTGAAGTTAAAAATAGAGAATGTTTAACTACTGGTTTATTATTAATGGTTCTAGGTTGTTGAAAATGCACGCCACTTGTTTGATGAAATGCCTGAGAATGATAAGGTTTAGCTTGCATGGGCATAGTTTTACTTTGCCAAACTGCTGTTGATCAGCCACCTATTTCAGGAGGACATAAAATGACTAACTAATTCTCTTTTATATAATGATATAAATTCATCTATTCATCGTATCTGACCTTGAGTTCTTGATTGGTGTTTGTTAGACTTCACTATAATTATTTTAAGACTATTGTTTTTAGATTTGTTAGTATGTTGTAGTCGTATTCCCTCCATCTACTGGAGACTCAAACATCTTTTAGTGTTGACACCATTTCATTTCTCTGCTGCCCATTATTTGAAGTAAGTAATGTTAGGCATTAGCAAAAGATGGCTAAAATTTCTGCATTTCTAATAATGATGGGATACCAATCATATTCTGATATGATTTAACATTATACCTGTCTTGCATTTCAAGTACTTAAGTGGATATCTCTTCTTTGATCGAAGTTGTAGGAAGATAGGAAGAATGTGGAATTTTCCTATTGTGTATAGAACTTTTGAGAAAGAGTGAAGTTCCTAAGAATATCTTGTTAGTACAGTTGAGCCATAACTAACTACTTATGTTAGATATACTATTATAAGTGATGTGATGCATCTATATTGGAACTATGAGCTATCTGTTTCAAGTTATTTCGTTTATCTATATACCTCATTTATGCTTTTATATGAATAAATTGTTGGCTACTACATACCTTAGACAAGCTTAAAATTTGAATGAATTGAGTCCCCATTACTAGCCATTTAGGGATATTGATTTGTTGGAATTGGATTTAATTTCAGATGAAAAATACTACACTATTCAAGTTTTTTAAAAACTCTCAAGAACAAGCTGCTTCAAGAAGCCAAGAGCCCCCACCCAGGCCACCCCCATCCCCACGTCAGCCCCCAGCCCCCACCTACGTGCAATGTAGAAGAAGAGTATCCGTCTGATCCTGCTTTAAGAAAAAATATTTATAAGTACGATGTTAAAGAAAGAGAGAATGTTCGACGATACTACTTGCAAAAAGGACCCTGTCAACCTAAAGATCACAGCTTTCCTTGGCGTTATTGGGCAAATGCAAAGCGTCGATTTCAGGCTTCGTGGTTCAAAGAGTACCCTAATTGGCTAAAATATAGCATTACAATAGATGCCGTTTATTGTTCGTATTGTTATCTTTTTAAAATTGATCATGGTGGCCAAGGTGGTGGTGATTCATTTGTTGGTGGAGAGGGATTTAAAAATTGGAGAAAGAAAATGAAGTTGAATGGGCATGTTGGAGAGCACACTAGTACGCATAACAAATGTGTGAGGGCTGGCTATGATCTTTTGAAGCAATCGCAACACACTGAACATTCTTTGGCTACTCAGTGTATTCAAACTCAAGCCGACTATCGTCTCCATTTGACAGCATCAATTGATTGCATTAAATCGCTATTGCGCCAATGACTGGCTTTTCGTGGTCATGATGAATCTCAGGAATCACAGAATAAGGGAAATTTTCTTGAACTCTTAGAATTTCTTTGTGACCACAATGAGAATATCAATAAAGTTGCATTGAAGAAGACTCCAGAAAATTACAAATTGACGTCCCCTCAAATCCAACAAACGATTATTACTTCCATTGCAAAGGTAACTACAAATTCTATCATCAGCGATCTTGGTGATGAACTGTTCACTATTTTGGTTAATGAGGTGCATGACATCCGTGAAAGAACAAATGGCTGTTGTTTTACATTTTGTGGATGAAAGAGGGCATATTATGGAGTGCTTTCTTGGCATTGTTAATGTTGGTGATACTACTGCCTTATCACTTAAGGCAGCTATTGAGTCTCTGTTGTCTTAACATGGGTTAAGTATATCGAGTATGCGGGGGCAAGTATATAATGGTGCTAGTAACATGCAGGGAGAGTTCAATGGATTAAAAAGCTTGATTATGATGGAGAATGAGTCGGCTTATTATGTTCTACTTTGCTCAACAACTTCAGTTAACACTTGTAGCTGTTGCAGAAGGTCACGGGAAGATTTCTGTATTCTTTGACATTGTTACGAGTTTATCAAATATTGTTGGAGCCTCATGCAAGCGTAGGGACATTGTTCGTGAAAAATAATTTGAGAAAGTTGTTGAAGGAGTTTATAATGGTGATGTTTTGACTGGACAAGGTAAGAATCAAGAAATGACATTGAAGCGAGCAGGAAGCACCCGCTGGGGTTCTCATTACGGTACACTAATGAGTTTGATTTGCTTGCTCTCGTCTATGATAGATGTTATTGTGATTGTTGGGGATGATGCAAAGGATAAGAAGATAAGGGAGTAAGCAGAAAATCTATTGGGAATCATTGCACAATTTGAGTTTGCATTTCATTTATATTTGATGAAGAAATTCTTGGAAATTACAAATGATTTATCACAAGCTTTACATAGAAAAGACCAAGATATGATAAATGTCATGACTCTTGTGAGGATAACCAAGCAACAATTGCAAAATATGAGAGATGATGGATGGGAATCATTGTTGGAAGAAGTTTCTTCGTTTTGTATGAAGCATAAGATAGTAATTCCACATATGGATGAATTATTTGTACAACATGGAAGATCCCGTCGTAACTTTGAAGGAAAAGCAAATCTTCATCATTATCGTACTGAATTGTTTTATAAAGTGATTGATTTGCAACTTCGGAAGTTGAACAATCATTTTAATGAGGCAAATACGAAGTTGTTGTTGTGTATGGCTTGTCTTGATCCAAGTGATTTATTTTCTGCTTATCATAAGAGAAAATTGCTTCGCTTTGCTGAATTTTATCCTTCCGATTTCTCTAACATTGAGTTAATGCACCTTGAGTAGAGGAAGCAAAAACAGATTTGTTGGATTTGTTGGATGGTTTACGGAAATGACAGAGAGAGAAGAAGAGAAAAAGAGAAGAGAATGCTAGGGGTTTATTAATAAAATAATTAGGTAGTTATAATCCACTTCCCCTACTCTCTCTCCACTACTTCCATACCTCATGACCAAGTCAAAAGACCCCAACGGCTGTTCATTTTGGGATGTGCACGCACATTGTACGTGTGCATGTGCACGTGCTTTGTGTACACCTCACATATTTAGTAATTTTTATTTTTAAATTGAAACATATGCTAATATACATAATATGTACTTAAAAATTGGCTTGGTTTAATTAAAAAATAGAGTTTTCATGCATGAATAAAAATAGACACACATATACTTCATGAGTTTTATTTTGAAAGAGAATGCAACTAATACGTGCACTGCAAACACGTGCGTCGCACGTAAAAATATTAAAATACGAAATAAATTTCATCGACGGGAAAATATTTATAAATAATACAACGTATTGAAGATATATCTCATTAATTTTTATATATTCCACAACGTAATCAATACGTACATAGAAAACACGCGTACCGCACGTATAGAAATATTTTATCAAAATAGGAGAGAAATTAATTTCTATTTATAAAACAAATTCGAACACGTCATAAAAATAAATAACTGAAATACATCGAAAATATTACACGTGATAGTAGAATATACGTAATTGACACGTGCCTCGATAATACGTGTAATGCACGTAAAAACACAAAGATTGAAATTTAATATTTGAGTTGACTCAAATGGGATAAAAAATGAATTTTGAGAAGGCCGAAATGCATAAATAGTCGAAATACAGAATACGTAGTGAATCACGTTACGGATATTACCCGTAACGGTACAAAATATATTTGCGTAACACACGAGAGGTAAAATTGTCATAACTCAATTTTGTGGGGTGTTACACTCCCCCCCCCCCCTTAAAAAAGTTTTGTCCTCAGAACTGACTAGGGTAAAACTTTTATTTTGTACACACATAAAAAAAATATCATTATTGTATATAGAAAACTACAAACATTAAGAAAATAAACATAGCATAAAAATAAGCAATGTGGAAAAAACAAGGCAAACTTATATAAGAAAACTATGAGTGTCAAAAATTATATGAACGGAACAAGAAAAACTAGAGAAGTAGCAAAAGAAAAAGAAAAAAATGTGAGCATAAAAGATAGGATCAATTGAAAGAGATTTTCATACAAGATAATAAAGTATCAGACACCAAAGAAAATGAGAACATAAATTAAGTCATCAATTGTTAGAGAATTTGAAATTTTTTAACGGAAAGAGATGTTAATTAAAGAAAAACAGGAATGGTAAAATGGTCAAAAGCATGGACTAACTAGTAGTATATATTCTACGAGATAAAATGAGGAAGCAATTTAAGAGTAGACTATTAGATAATAGTTTGAAAAATATACGAGCATGAAAATTAGTTAAAAGAATAGGCAATATATAAAATAATTTTGTATAACAAGTTAATATCATAAAACAGTTTGTAAAGTAAATACAATAAAAAAAAAATAAAGATATGGAATACTGGTTGGCAAATATCAAAATAGTTTCAAATTGTCAAGTAGAGCAAGAAAATCATCATACAAAATTTTGTGCATACATAGGCGTAAAAATTATAGGGTGAAACAACAATATCATGATACGAAAATTATAAATGGTTTGTAGGAGTAAAACAAGACGTCATAGTAGAAAAAGTAATAACATATTATTCAAAACAACACAAAAACTAATTGTATAAAAATAAATAATGAATCGTAAACAAAAGTATAAATAATAAGATTTTTTTTTTTGTTAGGTGAGTAGCCACCAAATCTAAGATAAGTTAATAGGAAAATAAAATGCGATGAAGTGGTATGAAATGTTAACTCATGTAAAGATTCAAAAAAAAAAGGAGATGGCAAGCTAGTTAATATTAAGTAGTGAATATGCAAATAGTATAGATATAGAAATTAGTATAAATAATTTAATGCTAGGTTGTAAAATATTATAAAATAGTATAAGCTAGTACAAAAATGGAATAGTGGTAAGTAAATATTATAGAAATCCAAGTAAGGGTTATCAAAGTAGAAAACTTCTTTCTGGTGCAGGTTCGCCTCGTTGGTATCCAACTGCAGGCTCGCCTCCTCAACCTCAAGTTGCAAAATTGCCTCTATGACATCCGATTGCAGTTTTCCTTCTGGACTTTCAATTGCAGACTTTGCCTCCCCGATATCTAGTTGCAGTTTGCCACCATTGATGTCTAGTTGCATATTTGCCCTCTCGACATCAGGTTGTACCAAAACGGGAGATAGAAAGATATAATCTTCCATATGTGCTTGGATGTTGGGCGTTTAATAAAGTACGGTGTCACGTTTTTAAATTTGGGATATAAAAATGAACGTAAAAGTTGGGATAGTAAGATGAGAAAATTACAATGATAAAATATTAAAATAAAATGATAGATTCTAAATATCGAATATAAGCTATATCACATGAATAGTAGGAAGAGGATTTATAATGTGTAGAAACATATCATATTTATATAAGTAAAAATATTACAATCTCGTTAAAATATACTGAAATATATAAGACAATATAAGATAAAGAAAAAAATATAGTATCACAAAATCAAATCATATATAAATTGAATGTACATAAGCAATGTTGAAAATTTTAAAAATATAATAGAAATAATAAATGAAAAAAATAATAGTTTCAATATTAATTTAATAAGAGGTAATTTAAACATAATAAAATACATAAAGTAATGGCAAATGTAAACGAATAAACATAAAGTGACATAAAAACACGAAGGACAAAATTTTAAGACTGAAAGACAAATAAAACAAATTCAAAAAGATCAAGACTAAGGAAGATAGACAAAACAATAAATATTCAAGTGATTTAATAGTATAAGAAAATATTTATTTGAAAAATATTAAATGTTGAAAAAGTACTATGATGAAATCCACGAGAAAAATTAAAGAGCGAAGTGTATCTACATGTAAGGTATCATGGACATAGGTTCAAACCCACCACACTTCCGCACGCCACTCTGATACCAAGGAAAAATGTACTCGCACACAATCTCACATCAATGTATACAAGGAGAGTATCATGAATGTAGCAGTTATTGAACTTGCATTCATGACTCCAGTCATCCAAAAGGAAAAGGGATGAGAAGACATCAATGTATAGAGCAACACAAACGTAAATCACTTACATTTAAATCTCTATAAACTGAACTCACACTTCTAATGTCCACCCTAATGTGTCATCCTTGTAATTTTGTACTACTTATTGAAATTGGCTCTGATACCACTCTCTAATGCCCCGAATTTCAAAATACGGTAATTTGTAGCACAACATGATCTTTTACTTAAATTCATACAATTTTACAAGGAATTTAAAACTTTTTCATACAAGACTGTTCGTTTGCATTAACGTAGCGGAAATAAATAATTACAACATGATAAATACAACTTGAATAACAGCAACCAAAATCTAAAAGCAGTCTTTGGCACCAAAATCATCTTTGAGTTCTTTTGGCCATCCAAGCCCTGCACTGAAGACTGTGTGCACGTCAGTTGCTTACAACCGACACAATATTATAAAACATTCATCCTCACTATACTGTAATATAACGGTTCATTATACTATAGCAAAACACAACCACAACTTGAATGCAAACAAGTGTAAAGAGTGTCTATCCTAAACATGACAGTGTATGTTATGCCTTATATGCCTAATGCAGACTTACGCTACAATGCACTAATACATACTTGTTCGGATTCTATGCATCTCATTCGACATAGGCCCGAGGGCAAGCCCTTATTGTACTCCTCAATATAGGGTTTAATCCCTCGCCATCAATTATTACTACGGTGACTAATGTATGTTTTAGATATTTTGTGAGTATCTAGTACCACCCCGATAATTCTTGAGTATTGTACTCCCACTTCAAGTGATTTTGGACATACTGCCTCACACCCAGTAATTCTAGAGACAAATACCAACACCGCTAGTTATGACCCCAATAATTCTTAAGTATCGCACTCCCACTTCAAGTGATTTTGGACACACTGCCTCACACCCAGTAATTCTGGAAGCGAATACCCACACCGCGCTGCCATCGGTACCTAATCACATAATCACCCCACGAGCGTTGCCTTGATCCCAGTAATTCTGGAGTAATATCCCCTACTGCGAGCCTCAACCTCAGTAATTCTGGAGATACTTCCCACCGCACTATATAGGCCCTCATACTCGTGTTTACCCATACCTCATCACATCTTCCTTTAGTGCCTAACCCTAAGTTTTAGTTTTGAAAATTATCACCACCTAGAGCTAGCTTACCCTACCGGACTTAAACCAACACAAGAGAAAGTCATCCCACACTGGCTACTTCTCAAAGAAAGAGTCAACCCACACTAGTTACTCCTCAATTTCTCATAATAAAACTGCCGGTCACTAGGGTCTCGCTTAGCCTCTAGATTCCAACAACTATCTCATTCTAAAGATCAACAATAGGTTATATTCAACCTCAACAATATTATTTCAATTTTCAAAACAACAATTTCTTCAACTCTGAAGTATTCAACTTCCATAATTTGCTCACTAACAATCTCCAAATCAAATTCCTCATAATTAACTCTTAATTAGCCAATCAAGACAATCACTTTCAAAGTCTTTTCAAAACTCATTTTCTTCAAATTAATCCACATTCAAACATTTATACTCTTTCACATTAATCTATATTTCAAACCAAACTCATTTTCAATTTTCGAACTTCTTTAAAAATCATCCCTAAAATTATACATTTCTATTTCCACTTTATCTCACTTTTTAAAGAAAATCAATCATTATAATCTTCAATTATATGCATTTTTTTCAATTTGAAATCCAACTCAACACATAAACAAAACATACCCTTTTTTTATTCTAAAGTTTTCTTTTAGAATAGTATATAAAAATCTCCAATTTATTTTAATAATACTCTACTAATTTTCTCATAACCTCTTTCCCAAAAAAGAATAACCCAAACCCAAAGAATAAAAAAAAAGGGTGTTAAGTACGAGCACCCTACACAGCTCGAACCAACGTCAGCAAGGAGCTAGCCCAACGCCCACCCACTAGGCCACGTGCGGGCCTAGTCTCAAGAGGCATTATATGTGTTAAATACCCAAAACCCCCTTTGTTTAAAATCCAAAAAAAAATGGAACAACAACAATGCGTACCTCCGCTCGAACCCACGCCAACAGAGAGGCAACGCAACTCCTACCCACTAAGCAATAGCTAGGATCACAACATATAAGGGGTTTAAAACAATAAGTAATTGAACTCAATCTAGTTGCCCTCTTTTCAAAATACAACATACAACTTCTGTCGTTCATCATAATTATTTTAATTCGATCACACTACAAATTCTAAATATCCAAAGGCCAATTTATACTGAGTTGTATGGTCATAACAATAATTCTAAACAATTTAAATTTTCTAACACATGAAGAATGTCTCAAATACCACATGAATGTGTGAAATATTAATCTACATCACATACATATACTTTTTTTTTCTTTTCAATGAAATTAATAATATGAGAAATTTTTCATCAAAGAATCAATTAAATTCATAATTAATCAATTTCTCTCACGAATTATTTATAAAAATCTACTCACTCTAAAAATAATCACACTATGATATTTCATACGTCAACTTGCACAACTTCTAAATTTTTATTTCGTAAACCTACTACAAATAGCATGCACTTCAACCAAAATTAATGAATTTCTCCTACCACATGCATCACAATCAATGAGAATAAATTAAACAATTCTACATCTACAACTGAACTTTAGAACACCTACACATGCAATTACTCTACAATTTAAAGAGTATAAAGAAACACCCACCGAATAGAAACCCAAAAGCGGCACCAATCTGCCTCCTCGAAATCCGTGCATGTCACGCTCCGCTTCCCAAAAAGAGAATACGGAATACGGATACGTGACTAAGCCCAGCAAATAATTTTCATCATCCATAAGCTGTCAGGATCTTTACAACCAGCACAAGAATAATCAGAGTATGAAGCAAGAAAAGTCAACCACGCATGCATATATGAATCAATATACCAACAAGAATTTACTTGAAACAAAACTTAGTAAATTTTAAGTAAACCAGATCTGAACAAGTCAATAATCCTGGGTCACATTGCCCAATGGCAAATAATCCAAGTAACCAAGTACAATTATTCAAATAAGCAACAGGAAATAAAAATAATAGTAGCAAGAACTCTAGCAACTAGAATCTCAGATCACCTACTCCATCGGCAGCTGATCTCCAAAATCTGCAATTTAATATATTGCAGGAAGAGAAAAAAGAAAACAAACTCCCATCAATGCAAGTTACGGTCCGCTTGTAGTGCAGGCAAAAGCATAGGAAAAGGGTAACAAATATGGGGTAATAGCGAAAGCAAGCATAGCATGGAATAAACATGATAACAAAATAGAACAACTAGCATGGCAAGATGAATGGGTACAAGTGGCATGTAACAAGTATCAAGTAAAAAAGTATCATACAAACGAGTAACGAGTAACAAGTGTCAAGTATCAAATATCATGTACAAGTAACAAGTAGCAAGTGTCAAGTGATCATGTTCAAGTCTTGTATCTAGTCCTATCTAGGTAGCACTTCATGCGTCCCAAACTTTTACCACATAGTTGCTACATTCAAATAGTTTCATTTTAGATTTCATAGTGTCTCATCGAGGGTAGTGTACTCAGGGAAAAGTATCAAGTAATCAAGTCTCAAGTATCAAGCCTCAAGTATCAAGCCTCGAGTATCAATTATCAAGCCTCGAGTATCAAGCCTCAAGTATCAAGTATCAAGCCTCAAGTATCAAGTAATCACGTAGGATCTATAGATCTCATTCCGAGTACACATTTTTTGCATTTTTCACTATTAGATTTTCCCCTTTAAACCCCGGCTTAGATTCTTATTATTATTTCTCAAGCAAGCATGGACGTGCATAAACAAATCAAGAAACATGGAGAGACAATAAGGGACAAGTGCAAGTTAAATAAAGGACACGAACGGGTGAAGAAGGACTCAAAATAGTCTAAGACAACGAAAATTCTTGTTCTGAATAGTAAGATAGTACTGCACCAAATCTGGGACTCCCGTTGCCACAAACTTGCAAATCTGGATCCGTCGGAGAATCTGGAAAATAGACTCCCGGACAAATCCAGCAAATATATACAAGTCATATGATATTTTACAAAAACAAGTCTCAAAACAGATTTGAATCCAAAAAACATGTTCAGCCAAAAATCAGAAACTTGTATTCTTAAGCAGGAAAACAGCATAAAAACTAACTGGTTAAATCCACGAAAAATCTGGGGTATTCCCTAGTATGTTTAGTAACAGAAAATAAAATTTCATAATTTTCCAACATAGATAGAATAGTCGAGTAAAATCAGAAAGCAACATGATATAGTAGTTTTGTAAATCTAGAATCATAAACACAGCAGTACTAAAATAGCAATATCTCACAAAATATAAATCGAAATCCAGGTCCTTCAAAAGGTTGATAAAATAGATAAAGTAGGCTGTAATTCATATTCACAAAGTTTTTAGAGACAGCAAATAGAATCAAGTTGAAATTCCGGTTCTTTACTGAATAGTAGGAAAATTCTGCAAGTATAGAATAGTGTATAAAAGTTATCAATTAAATCCAAAAAAATTAGGGGTTAATCCCAATCAAGCCTAGTCATAATCAGCAAAATATTGGATCAAAATATTATCTTTAACATCAGTAAAAAAATAATTAACCATACAGAATCCATATTAAACTGGACCTGGAATTTTAAACACATCTGTAGTAAAATAGTCATAACTTGCAACTCATAAATCGAAACTGAGATCTGTCAGAAAATCTGGAAAATAGATAGAATTCTCTATAATTCATATTCACAAATAATTTTCATATACTGACCTTAATATGGTCTAAAATATTGATAAAAACGAGGTAAAAGCAAAAACAAAATTATTCTTCAAGCATAAAATCAACTAGATCATATGAAACATATCCAAATCATGACCAAACATGAAGTAGGGTATACTAGATGTCCAAGCAACATGGTATAGGGTATTCTACAAGTATACAACAAACTATACTACAACGAACACATCATGCATACAAGATCACACAACAAGTCATGAATCACGAACAACATGCATGTATACAACAAGTGGTTATCTCTAAATTATTTCATGTCATGTGTGTAGTGAGGCAACTACAGGCGGGTCAACACAATAGAAACAAGATATAACAGGGGTTTTGCACAAGAATTATCTCTAGAACACAACTACACTACAGGAGGTATTTAGTACTTGTATTGCAACATAAAATAATACAAGTTACTTGCCTGAGAGACGACGACGAAAATGATAAAGCGAGAATAAGAATAACGGGAACGGATTTCCGGGTACGAACTTAACGAACCAATCACAAACCAATCACGAACACACGATCATAATCGCAATCATGAACACAAAAAACGGATCTCGATGATCAAGAGGATGATCAAGATGATGAAGATCAATAGATCCAACGGCTAGATCCAAGAGCGATGATGATCATGATCAGATCAGATCGGACGAATCAGATCGAAGACCAAGATCAAGAAGATGATGAAGATGATAATCACAACCACGATCGAGATCAAAGGTCCAGATCAAGAGAGCTGAAGGTGGGGGAACATGATGATGATGATCATAATCGAGATGGCGATCGGACGGCTAAGATCAAAGTGATCAACACCTTGATCAAACAGCACACCCATCAATGGGGTGCACTGGCTTGGCTCCGACGATGGGTGGTGGCGCTCAGGGCGAGACTGACGGAGGACGGTGATGACGGGATAGGGTTACCGGCATCGACAGGACAGGCCGGGGGGCTGTCGTGGCTGTTGACTGCGGGAGAAGGCAGGGAAGTGCACAGGGGGTCGGTGCACTGGCTGTCGCTACAGGAGTAGGGCAAGGTGGCGCTGGGGGAGTAGTTGTCGGTGAAGTGGGGTCGCAAAAGGGAGGTGGGGAAGGCGCTGAGGTGCAGTAGGAGGGAGAAGCATAGGGGATGACGGTGCTGGCTACATCGGGGCTGAAGACGGCAGGGCGGAGCAGGGGACAGGGCGTCGAGGGTGCTGGCTGCCGTGCAGGTGGCAGGGCGGTGGAGACGGGGGAGAGGGAGAAAGCGGATGAGGGTTGAGAGGATGAAATCGGCTAGGTTAGAAAACAGGGGAGGGGGATACAGTAGCATATATAGGCAGAATATAGGATTAGGGTTTAGGGGTGCAGGTGGTGACGGCTGATGGGTAGTAAATGGGTATAGGGTTTTATAACAGGTATAGGTTGAAGGGGTTTTAATGGGTATTAGGTTTTAAAAATTCACTAAGAGATAGGAAAAAATAAAATAACTAATAAAAAGTAGGTTTATATAACAAAAATATATATTGTACTATAATATGGAAATAATTTGAAATAACTACTAATACAATTAACAATATAAATGGATTTTTAAATAGACAATCAAAGTTATAATAATAATAATAACAATAATAACAATAATCATAATAATAATAATAAAAATAACCGCAATAATAATAATACTGAAGAATAGTAATAACAACAATACTAATAGGGTTTGTATTTCAATATAAAAATCATTGGAAAAATAGCTACGATTAAAATAGACTTTAATAGGAGATCCAACAATACATTTTAGTAAAAGAATTTGAAAGTGGGAAAAAAATAATTTACAAATATTTTAAATACAAAAAATACACAGAAAATACGCATTTGCGAAAACAGGGGTTACAAATCCTACCCACCTTACAACAAAGTTTTGTCCTCGAAATTTGGTTAAGCGGTACATAGGACAAGGCAAAAGCAAACTGGGGAAGGGTAACAAAACAAAGAATTAATGGGAAAGGAACAAAGCTGTGGCAATACCAGAAAAGAAGGAAGTAGATAACAATGAGGTCAAATGAAATGCATTAAAAAAATAAACAGTATCAAAAGGAAGGAACAGCACAAGATAACAAAGCAAGATAGGGAGTAGGTAGAACTGGAATCAAAGAGAGAAAGGATAGGGATGAATTGAATCAAACAATGAATTGGTGCATGATGGGAAAATGGAATGCAAAGAAGAAGTAACCGGTATTAAAAATGAAGAAGAAACATTATAAGACTTGCAAGATAACAAGGCAAAGAGATAAAGAAATAGATAGAGCTAGAATCGAAGAAATGATAGGCAAGGAAGAGTTAGACCAGCCAATGAGTCAATGGATGATGACAAATGCAAGGGATGGAAAGAAGCAAACAATGCAGGGAAGGAGAAACAACAAGAGAATCCTGGAACCTTTGGATTATGGACCCACCACGCTTCTGCTGTGCCACTCTGATCGGGAAGACTCTGCCATTAGCATCCAGTAGCTCCAGTAATCTGCTTCGTCGCTCACCATGTCCTCAACACGTCCAAACGACATCTCCCTAGAATGAAGTTCGAACTCCTGGCAACTTCAGATTCTGAACACTCCTTGAGATCCTAGGACTCTGCATGCACATCTTGGAGCAACGATGACACTTACTTTGCTGGTGATGATTCAAGCCGCTGACATGTCAAAGTAGAACCAGCGATGTCGGCTGACGAACCAAGCAAAAAAAAATTAGAAAAAGAATGGATGGCATCAAAATCGAAAGAATATGGGTACGAGAAGAATGAATTCATACCCAAAAAGAAATAAATCAAATGAGGACGACTAAAAGAGACAGAAGAACAAGGAATCAAGGGATTGAATAAGAAGGGATCAATTGAATAGAACAAGACTAGTATCCAGATCAATGTTGATTATAATTCATTCATGCATGCATGGTCGGTGTACTGTTGAGCCAATTCTGATCGAGCCAAACTTGTTTAACATATTAGTCAAACTAATACATTAGCCAAACCTGGTGCTCTGATACCACTAAAAATCTTGTCACGCCCCGCTTCCCAAAAAGAGAATACGGAATACAGATACGTGACTAAGCCCAGCGAATAATTTTCATCATCCATAAGCTGTCAGGATCTTTACAACAAGCACAAGAATAATCAGAGTAGGAAGCAAGAGAAGTCAACTACGCATGCATATATGAATCAATATACCAACAAGAATTTACTTGAAACAAAACTTAATAAATTTCAAATAAACCAGATCTGAACAAGTCAATAATCCTGGATCACATTGCCCAAGACAAAATAATTCAAGTAACCAAGTACAATTACTCAAATAAGCAATAGGAAATAAAAATAATAGTAGCAAGAAATCCAGCAACTAGAATCTCAGATCACTTACTCCATCGGCAGCTGATGTCCAAAATATGCAATTTAATAAATTGCAGGAAGAGAAAAAAAATAAACTCCCGTCAATGCAAGTTACGGGCCGCTTGTAGTGCAAGCACAAGTACAGGAAAAGGGTAACAAATATGGGGTAATAGCGGAAGCAAGCATAGCATGGAATAAACATGATAACAAAATAGAACAACTAGCATGGCAAGATGAACGAGAACAAGTGGCATGTAACAAGTATCAAGTAAACAAGTATCAAGCAAACGAGTAACAAGTGACAAGTGTCAAGTATCAAATATCATGTACAAGTAACAAGTAGCAAGTGTCAAGTGATCATGTTCAAGTCTTGTATCCAGTCCTATCTAGGTAGCACTTCATGTGTCCCAAATATTTACCATATGGTTGCTACATTCAAACAGTTTCATTTTAGATTTCATAGTGGATCAAAGAGGGCAGTGTACTAGAGGAAAAGTATCAAGTAATCAAGCCTCAAGTATCTAGTATCAAGCCTCAAGTATCAAGTATCAATCCTCAAGTATCAAGCATCAAATATCAAGTACCAAGTCTCAAGTATCAAGTAATTACGTAGGATCAATAGATCCCCTTCCGAGTACACGTTTTTGTATTTTCCACTATTAGATCTTCCCCTTTAAACCCCGGCTTAGTTTCTTATTATTATTACTCAAGCAATCATGGATGTGTACAAACAAGTCAAGAAATATGGAAGGACAACGAGGGACAAGTACAAGTTGAATAAAGGACACGAACGGGTGAAGAAGGACTCAAAATAGACTAAGACAACGAAAATTTTAGTTCTGGATAGCAAGACAATACTGCACCAAATCTGGAATTCCCGTTGCCACAAACATGCAAATCTAGATCTGTCAAAGAATATGAAAAATAGACTCCCAGGAGAATCCAAAAAATATATACAAGTCATATGGTATTTCACAAAAATAAGTCTCAAAACATATTTGAATCTAGAAAATATGTTCAGCCAGAAATCAGAACCTTGTATTCTTAAGCAGGAAAACGGCATAATAACATACTGATTAAATCCACGAAAAATCTGGGTTATTCCCTAATATGTTTAGTAACAGAAAATAAAGTTTCATAATTTTTCAATATAGATAGAATAGTCAAGTAAAATCAGAAAGCAGCAAGATACAGTAGTTTTCTAAATCTAGAATCATAAACACAGCAGTACTAAAATAGTAATATCTCACAAAATATAAATCGAAATCTAGATCCATCAAAAGGGTAATAAAATATATATAGTAGGCTATAATTCATATTCACAAAGTTTTTAGAGACAGCAAATAGAATCAGATTTAAATTCAGGTTCTTTACTGGATAGTAGGAAAATTCTGCAAGTATAGTAGTTGTTTACAAGTATAGAATAATGTATAAAAGTTATCAATTAAATTCACAAAAATTAGGGGTTAATCCCAATCAAGTCTAGTCATAATTAGCAAAATATTGGGTGAAAATATTATCTTTAACATCAGTAAAAAAATAATTAACCATACAGAATCCATATAAAGCTGGATCTAGAATTTTAAACACATATGTAGTAAAATAGTCATAACTTGCAACTCATAAATAAAAACTGAGATCTGTCAGAAAATCTGGAAAGTAGACAGAATTCTCTATAATTCATATTCACAAATAATTTTCATATACTAACCTTAATAGGGTCTAAAATATTGATAAAAACGGGTAAAAGCAAAAACAAAATTATTCTTCAAGCATAAAATCAACTAAATCATATGAAACACATCCAAATCATGACCAAACATGAAATATGGTATACTAGATATCCAAGCAACATGGTATAGGATATTCTATGTAACACCCCGAATTCCAAAAACAACTGAATTCGAGATTTCCACAGGATCTTCACACTTCTTTCGTACAATTTTACAAGGAATTTAAAACTTTTATTTCAACAATAATTACATCAGAGTTTTTTACATCAATACGCAGCAGAATCAATAAAATACAATAATAATGAATGTACAATTGTTACAACTTTAACATTCAAGTAATCAACAGCATCAATTCTCTTTATATCTTCATGTAACTCCAAATCCTGCATATAAAACTGTGGGCGCGTCAGTTGCTTACAACTGACGAAATATTATACATGGCCATCCTCTCTATGCCGGGAACAGTATAACGATTCTTAAATACTTTAGCAAACACAAACTTGATCACAAACAAAGCTACAAAGGGACTATCCTGTTGATGTCGTGTTGTGCGATGCACTTAGTCCTTAATGCAGTTATTTATATTACATGACACTAATGCGCACTTGTTCGGATTCTATGCATCCCATACTACATAGGTCCGAGGGCATGCCTCTTATTCGTTCTTCATCTTTATAGGGTTCAATCCCTCGCCATGCCTTAATCTACTACTATAACTACGGCAGGTATCTTAGATGGTCTATGAGTACAAGTTCGTGTACAGAAAATTCTGGAAGGGAATCCCATGTCATGTCACGATGCATCGTGAAGACAGCCTGTGGTAATTCAGCCTCACTTCATGGCACACGATCCTCTTGCAGTCACCAAACACCCCACAAGCGTCGCCACCGGGACGATAATTCTGGAGTAGTGCCCACGCCATGTCTTGACGCATCAAGCAGACAGCCTGTGGATCACTCTCACACTGCCAATCCGATGGCTCTCATACTCGTGTTTTTCTCCTACTTTCATCACATCTCCACTATGTATCTATCTGTAATTTCGGTAAGTATCTTAGATGATTTATGAGTACAAGCACGTATACAGAAAATTCTGGAGGGGAATCCCACGTCATGTCACGACGCATCGTGAAGACAGCCTGTGGTAATTCAGCCTCACTTCATGGCACACGATCCTCTTGCAGTCACCAAACATCCCACAAGCATTGCTACCGGGATGGTACTCTGGAGTAGTATCCACGTCATGTTACGACGCATCGTGAAGACAGCCTGTGCATACCCTCACAACACCCATCCAATGGCCCTCATACTCATGTTTTTCTCTTACTTTCATTACAGCCTTACAAAATTTGTTTTAAAAGAAAATCATCACAACCTAGAGCTAGCTTACCCTTACCGGACTTAATTCAAAACAACAGAGACATTCAGCCTACCTGGCTACTTCTCGAGAGACACTAAACTCTCAACGGTTAGCTCTCACAATCATAAATAACACTGCTGGTCACTAGGGTCTCGCCTAGCCTCCAGATTCCAACAACTATCTCTTTCTAGAGATCAACAATATTTCATAATTAATCTCAAATAACATTTCCATTTCTTTTGTTCACAAATTCTTTCTCAAAACATTTCTTTTATAATCTCATAACATGAGAACCATTCAATTCGATCAATTTTATCTTTCATATCCTGGTGTGCATTTCACAATAAAACTCAATCAAATCTTAATAATCATAAAATCTCGTATTCAACTTATTTAACTTTCATTTGTCAAAATCAAATCCAAACTCAAAACCAAAATAAATTGTTCGGTTCAATCGACTGGTGACAGTATTAGTCGACTGTTCAGCGAACATCAAAACATCTCAGTCGGTATCAGTCGACTGTTCTGCTAATATCAATACATCACAGTCGGTCCAGTCGACTGGTGACAATATCAGTCGACTGTTCCACGAATACTTTGAAAACCCAAACACCAGCAGCAGTCGACTGTGAAGTGGACAGTCGACTGTTCTGCCGACGAAAAACCAATTTCTTATACTTACCAGTCGACTGTGGAAAGTAAACAGTCGACTGTCGATCACACAAATTGTAGCCTGCATATATTTTTCGACCTTTTAATTGATTTGTACTCCCATATAAAAATATAGATCATTTCCAGAATATATTCCCTTTCAAAAAGCAATATCGTATATGTTCTCAAATTCACAAGTTTCTCATTTTCCAATGAAATCCTTAAAATGCATAAAAACATATACAATCAATTTCCCAAATAGAATATTATCCTTTATCAAAAATTACTTTATAAAAATCTCTATACTCAAAAAATAGATATTTTGAAGTTAGAACCACACTTCTTTGCCATATTAACAACAAATAATTCTTTTATACCCATTTGCATTATTTTAAACAATGTCTCAACATGCATCAATTTCATACAAATAATTTCAATTCTAGCATCTCAACTAACAATCATAATCATTTAGAAAAATGGAATAGCAATTTGCATCTACCACATCAATCAAGATTTAACGATCCATTTCTACATTAATTTGCATGCAATCAACTCAATTTCAACCAAATAAATTATATATCATCTATCATGCAAATTTCTATTCTTAAATTAGAAAGCATTTAAGAAACACCCACCTAAATTGAAGATTTGGTACCCAAATGAACTCCTAGAATTAGGAGCTCCTAAAGAAAACTCCTATTGCAACTCCTCAAAATCCGCGCACCAAAGCCAAGCCTTCAATCCATTTCAGCAAGCATAAGTGAGCATCGAAGAAAGCAAAACAACTTCATTTGCATCTTCAAACATGCACGTACTATATATATACATACATATGTTTACATATATATATATACATACATTGAATTGTATGGTGGATAAACAAAAAAGGCAAAGAAGGATTTGTTGTCTTGTGGCTTGCTTGGTTTTGTTGCTTTCGGAATGGGCAGGAGAGAGAGAGGAGAAGAGATGAGAGAATGAGAGACTAAGGGGCATTTTTATAGATTAATAATGGGTAGTTATAATAACCACCCCTCACATGAACACCACTAACCCCATTTTCTAAAATTGGAACTTGTTTTCTCTCCTATTTTGAAATCCAAAAATTCAGAATTCCATCTTCTCAATATCAACCCGACCCCCAAAAGTGTGCACATTGCACGTGTGCACGTGCACGTGCTTTGTGTACAAAATAATTTATTTATTTAATCTCTTTAAAACTATTATTTATATATGTAATAAATATGTAAAATTAACTTTAAAATTATACTTTTCATGCACTATAAAATAGAAAGAAACATTTCATGAAAATTTATTTTGAAGGAAGATCGCGCTTAAACACGTGCACCAAAACACGTGCGTCGCCCGTAAAATCTCAAAAATACAAAAATTGATTTTATTAACCGAACAATATTTATAATTAATTGGAATGCAACATAAGAATATATTTAATATACATATATGATAATGTACTCAAACGTACAGAAAACACGTGTATTGCACGTGGAAATTCATTTTAATTAAAATAAACAAAAAATGAATTCTATTTACAAAAAATGAATTTAAAAATGTTTATAAAAATAAATAATTGAAACCCATCGAAAACTTTGCACGTAACGATGGAATATCCGAAATCGACACGTGCATCGATAATACGTAAAGGCACGTAAAAACTCAAAGATTGAAATTTAGCATTTGAGTTGTCTCAAATGTGATTTTAAGAATACGGGATTGCATAAATAATTGGAATTCAAAATACATATCAAAATGCGTTATGGATATAATCAATAATAGTACAAAATGCACGTGCGTAACACCCGAGGGCAAAATTGTCAATTAAATTTTACTGGGTGTTACATTCTATAAGTCTACAACAAGCTATACTACAACGAACACATCATGCATACAAGATCACACAACAAGTCATGAATTACGAACAACATACATGTATACAACAAGAAGTGGTTATCCCTAAGTTATTTCATGTCATGTGTGTAGTGAGGCAACTACGGGTGGGTCAACACAATAGAGACAAGATATAACAGAGATTTTGCACAAGAATTATCTCTAGAACACAACTACACTACAGGAGGTATTTAGTACTTGTATTGCAACACAAAATAATACAAGTTACTTGCCTGAAAGACGACGACAGAAACGATAAAGCAAGAATAAGAATAACGGGAATGGATTCCCGGGCACGAACTCAACGAACGAATCACAAACCAATTACGAACACACGATCACAATCGCAATCACGAAAACGAAGCACGGATCTCGATGATCAAGAGATCCAACGGCTAGATCCGAGAGCGATGATGAGCATGATCAGATCAGATCGGACGGATCAGATCGAAGATCAAGATCAGGAAGATGATGAAGTTGATAATCACGACCACGATCTAGATCAAAGGTCAAGATCAAGAGAGCTGAAGGTGAGGGAACATGATGATGATGATCACAATCGAGATGGCGACCGGACGACTAAGATCAAAGTGATCAACACCTTGATCAAACAGCATACCCATCAATAGGGTGCACTGTCTTGGCTTCGACGGTGGACGGCGGTGCTCAGGGCGAGGCTGACGGCGGACGGTGATGATGGGATAGGGCTGCCGGCGTCAGGAGAACAGGCTGAGGGGTTGTCGTGGCTACTAACTGCGGGAGAAGGCAGGGAAGTGCACAGGGGGTCGGTTGGTGCATTGGCTGTCGCTGCAGGAGGAGGGCAGGGCAGCGCTAGGGGAGTGGCTGTCGACGAAGTGGGGTCGCGATAGGGAGGAGGGGAAGGTGCTGAGGTGTAACAGGAGGGAGAAGCACACGGGATGATGGTGCTAACTGCGTCGGGGCTGAAGACAGCAAGGCGAAGCAGGGGATGGGGCGGTGGGGGTGCTGGCTGGCGCTGCAGGTGGCAGGGCGGTGGAGACAGGGGAGAGGGAGAGAGCGGCTGAGGGTTGAGAGGGTGAAGACGGCTAGGTTAGAAAATAGGGGAGGGGGTACAGTAGAATATATAGGCAGAATATAGGGTTAGGGTTTAGGGGTGCATGTGGTGACGGTTGATGGGTAGTAAACGGGTATAGGGTGTTATAACGGGTTTGGGTTGAAAGTGTTTTAATGGGTATTAGGTTTTTAAAATCCACTAAGAGATAGGAAAAATAAAATAACCAATAAAAAGTAGGTTTATATAACAAAAATATATATTGTACTACAATATGGAAATAATTTGAAATAACTACTAATACAATTAACAATATAAATGGATTTTTAAATAGACAATCAAAGTTATAATAATAATAATAATAATAATAATAACAATAATCATAATAATAATAATAATAATAAAAATAACCGTAATAATAAAAATACTGAAGAATAGTAATAACAACAATACTAATAGGATTTGTATTTCAATATAAATATCATTGGAAAATAGCTACGATTAAAATAAACTTTAATAGGAGATCCAACAATACATTTTAACAAAAGAATTTGAAAGCAGAAAAAAATAATTTACAAAAAATTTAAATACAGAAAATACGCATTTGCGAAAACAAGGGTTACAGTGCACAATGAACTCCAAGCCAGCAACATTTCGACAGCAAGGAAACAACACTATACTATACATACATATATATATATATATATATATATATATATATATATATATATATATATATATATAGGAGAAGGTTCGGGTGAGAACCATGTCCTGGGGTGAGAACTTAAGGGCCTATCCCAGCCATTCATCTGTGTAATCTTAACGGTCAAGATTTTTTAAAATTAAACAATAAGATTAATTAATTTTTGTATTAAGATGTCAATCCCTTTAATTAAGCGCTGGGGACCGCGTAATAAAAGGAATGAAAGATCACAGATTATTAGGCTACATATATTGCCTTTTTTATTTTATTTAAAAGGAATGTAGATCACAGATTATTAGGCAACATATATTGCCTTTTTTATTTTATTTTCAGCCGAAACACAATCTTCATCAGGATGAACAACATTTGTTGCTACGTACAATGTTGCTAAATATGAAATTTTTGTTGCTACGTACAATGCAGTTAGTTGCTATTCAAAAAACATTCAGTTGCTATATGGAAACTGACAGCATGTACAACATAAGTTTGCAAATTGATAAACAAACAATATATATATATATATATATATATATATATATATATATATATATATATATATATATATATATATATATATTCCTGCTAAAATATGCACTAGTTGTATCTACTTACAATACAGTCAGTTGCTATATAGTGAACGAATTGGTGAAGGAACGAATTGGTGAACTGACAACATGTACAACATAAGTTTGCAAATTGATAAACAAATAATATATATATATATATATATATATATATATATTCCTGCTAAAATTTGCACTAGTTGTATCTACTTACAATACAGTCAGTTGCTATATAGTGAACGAATTGGTGAAGGAACGAATTGGTGATGATTCTGGAGTTTTATTAATTTGGGATACAAAATCTTCTCCAATATTTTACGGGAATAAATTATTTCTCTCTCCAGTTTGACTAAATTTTCCTTAACCGTCACACACAAAAAACGGCAATTTATAATTATTCCTTTTATTTCGCGACCAACATCCCTTAATTAAAGGGATTCCCATCTTAATGCAAATATTAATTAATCTTATTGTTTAATTGAAAAAAATCTTGACCGTTAAGATTAAGCAGATGAGTGGTTGGGAGAGGCCCTTAGGTTCTCACCCCAGGATTGGTTCTCACCCGAACCGACCCCTATATATATATATATATATATATATATATATATATATATATATATATATATATATATATATATATATATATGGTGAGTGAGTGGAGGAAGCAAAAAGAAATTTGCAGGATGGTTTACGGAAATGACAAAGAGTTATATATATATATATATATATATATATATATATATATATATATATATATATATATATATATATATATATATATATATATATATATATATTTATGGTGAGTGAGTGGAGGAAGCAAAAAGAAATTTGCAGGATGGTTTACGGAAATGACAAAGAGAGAAGAAGAGAAAAGGAGAAGAGAAGGCTAGGGGTTTATTAATGAAATAATTAGGTATTTATAATCCACTTCCCCTACTCTCTCTCCACTACTTTCGTACCTCATGACCAAGTCAAAAGACCCCAACGGATGTTCATTTTTGGGTGTGCATATTGCACGTGTGCACGTACACGTGCTTTGTGTACACCTCACATATTTAGTTATTTTTATTTTTAAATTAAAACATATGGTAATATACATAATATGTATTTAAAAATTGGCTTGCTTTAGTTAAAAAGTAGAGTTTTCATGCATGAATAAAAATAGACACCCCTATACTTCATGAGTTGTATTTTGAAAGAGAATGCAACTAATACGTGCACTGCAAACACGTGCGTTGCACGTAAAAAAATTAAAATACAAAATAAATTTCATCGACAGGAAAATTTTTATAAATAATACAACTTACCAAAGATATATTTTATTAATTTTTATATATTCCACAACGTAATCAATAAGTACATAGAAAACACGTGTACCGCACGTATAGAAATATTTTATCAAAATAGGAGAGAAATGAATTTCTATTTATAAAAAAAATTCGAACACGTCATAAAAATAAATAACTGAAATACATCGAAAACATTACACGTGATAGTAGAATATACGTAATTGACACGTGCCTCGATAATACGTGTAATGCACGTAAAAATACAAAGATTGAAATTTAATATTTGAGTTGGCTCAAATGGGATAAAAAATGAATTTTGAGAAGGCCGAAATGCATAAATAGTCGAAATACAGAATACGTAGTGAATCACGTTACGGATATTACCCGTAACGGTACAAAATATATTTGCGTAACACACGAGAGGTAAAATTGTCATAACTCAATTTTGTGGGGTGTTACAAATGGTGCCACCCACCCCCTTTCCTCCTCCTCCGATTAGTACTCTGATTCCAACAAAGAAGAATTCACCACCCAAACCAATCAATCCAAACCCATCGAAGATGAAGAATCAGAATCAGAATCTGAAGAAGGATCTTAGCTCTTCCTTCGATGAAGAAGACGAAGAAACCACCCCTTAAACCCTAATCTTATTCTACCTTCCATGTCCTCCTACCCGATTCTAATCCAATCCCTTCAATCCCTGTACCTGACCCACTCCAAACCCTAACACACTCCAAATCCCTTCCCGAAACCCTAGCTGCCTCCATCTCACCACCCACTACTACCCACTGAAACCCAACACCACTGTTCTCCTTAAACCCTAATCCACTTTCCTTCCAATCCCTATTCTAAACCCTAACCCTAACCCGAAATCCAAACCTGACCCGCTTCCTCTACAAAAACCCTTATACCTAAATCCCTATACCCAAATAGAAACCTGACCCGTTTCTATTTCCTATAAAATAAATAAATAAATAAATAAATAAATAAATAAAAGTCACATCCAACCCAAAACCCATATACCCGAATTCCAAACCATATACTCCAAACCCTATTACACGTTTCCAAAAAAAAAGTTTTCGCATGTATTTGTGTTTCTCCATGGATTCCTAACACAACTCATTACAACTTCAGTCTCCCACCTCCCACCTTCTATAGACGCCCTCCCACTTTCGCATCCAGATCTTAACACAAACTCACACTGGTTAATCCATTATGAGTTTGAGAGGGAGAGATCCCGACATCATCCAGTTTCCGACGCCATCCCAGTTCCCGACGTCTATCCCATATGTCCAAGGCCATCCCTACTACTACCACTACTACTTCTACTACCTCATGTCGAAGAGCACTACTGTAACCCCTATTTTTTTCGTTTTGTGTATTTTTTAGTGTATTTTTTGTTTGGTGTATTTTTTTTCTCTTTTTGTACTCTTTTGTATTTCCTTGGTCCATATATTGGATATTATTTTTCAACATATTCTTTTGCTTGATGTTTGTCTCTTATTTGATCTCCTAGTTTCATATTACTTCATTTTGTTCATTCGTTCTTGTTGTTCGATTTTATTTCTTTTTGCTTCTAGTTAGTTTATTCGTTGTATCTATTTTATCTGCTCAATTATGTGTCATCTCATTTTGTATCACCATCCTCAAACCCTATTTTATTTCTATGTGGATCCTATTTTGAACCCTAAACCCATTAAATCAATACCCCTAAGAACCTATTAGTGGACCAATACCATTATATTAAATCTTGTACCTAACTCAGTTACTCAACTAAATAAATTTTCCAACCCATTAGTTAATTGCTTTCACCTACACTAATCCTATTACTCTATTCCCCAAACCCCTAGCTACCCTGCTCTGTTAACCCGATAAGCCTAACCCAAGACCCGTTTGGCCCTGTTCTTTACCCCCGAAAACCCTAACTCCCCTGCCCTATTTAAACCCCCGTGCATTCCCCTGTTCTTCCCCCTCCTTCAGCCGCTCTCTCCCTAAACCCACTCCCGACCTTATTCTCTGTGCACTCACCCTGTGCTCTCTCTCTCTCTCGCCTAGCGCCTGCATCCCCACTTGATCCCTTACTGCTCCCCATCCCGTTCTCGCTCTCTCTGCTTTCTTCGGTGTGCCACCTAAGACAGCAACGTGGTAGCTAGCAGCGTGACAGCGAGTCGACACCGCCAGCCGCCGTCATTTCCCATGTGCTCGCTCGTGTGCGCTTGTGTGTTCGTCGTAGTAGTGAGTTCTCGCTTTGTGTTCGGGTTCGTGCTCTCGCCATGATCACTCACTGTATTGTTCTTGATCGTTGGGTTTCTTGTTCGTTGGTTCTTGGTGCACGTGTGTTTCGTGCACTTGGATTTTGGTTGATTGTTGTTGAGTTCGCAGGTTTTGCTCGTGATTCATTGTTCGTTGGCCGGAAATCCGTTCTCGTTATTCTTGGTGTTCGTTTCGTCTTCGGTTAAGGCAAGTAACTTGTACTCAAATTCCTTTGTATGATACAAGTCATAAATTTTGCTTGTAGTGTAGTTGGGTTCTAGAGACAACTCGTGCATGAGTAGGTTTGATGAGTATTGTCTCTATAGTGCTATTGATCATAGTTGCCTCACGACACATATGACATGAATTAACCTAGGAGTGACCGTCTCTTGATGTGATGTATATGTGAAACAATTTTGAGAACTCGTGTGCTTGTGAGATCCATGTGATATACTTGTTGTGGACATATCGTATATCCTATTTCATATTGTTCGGACACTTAGTAGACTCTAATTCATTTTTAGTTATGTTTCGATCAAGTTTCGTGTGATTCATATTGGTTTTGTTCCTAAAGGAAATTCTGTGTTTTGTCGATGATCTGTCTTGATCGGTAATTTAGACTATATTAAGGTCAGTATCTTAATTTCAGTATGAAACATGATTTTTAGAGAAATTCATCTTCCTTCCAACCCCTCTGACCTTGATTGATTTCGTTTTCGTATGTGGGAGATATGGATGTTTACTACAGAGGTGTATTTTATTTCCAGATTTCGGTTCTTGTTGATTTTGATGACTAAATTATTTTGATACTAGTGCTAAGCATATTATTTTAATCTGAAATTTTGGTCAGTGTTTATATATCTAATTAGGGATTACCTAGAATTTTTGTGGATTTTATTGATGAGTTTTATATAATGTTTCATGCTTGTTCATAAAGACTATACTTGCTGGATTTTGCTCACTGTTCGGTAAAGATTTGTATTTTCACCCTAATTCCTTTTCCTGTATGAAAAAGTTTTATGAAATATGAAAGTTATTTTATTTTGTCTATTTTCTTCTCCTTTTGGCGGATTTGGATTTCGTTTCACGGTTTGCAAGATATTACATTTTTCGTATAGTAGTGTTGGGAATTTCAGATTTGCCAAACTGTCGTTTCTTTATGATTTCTGATTTTACTTGACCAAACTAATCTTATTGGAAAATTATAAAACTTTATATTCTGATACTAGACATATAGGGGAATACCCCAGATTTTTCCTGGATTTATTTGAGGTTTTTTTATGTTGTTTTTCTGACTGTAAATTCGATTTTCTGATTTCTGGCTGAACCTATTTTCTAGATTCAAATCAGTTTTTAATTATATTTTTGTGAATTATTATATGACTTATTTGTGTTCTCTGGATTCGTTTGGGAGTCTATTTTCTAGACGTTTTGACGGATTCAGATTTTCATGTTTGTAACACCGAAAATTTCAGTTTTACTGCAGTGTGGTCTTACTGTCCTGGACTAGGGATTTTGTTCTTTTATCCTTTCATGGGTTATCTTACACCCGTACATGTTTATCTTGCAACTTGAACTTGTCATATAATCATGCCATATTATTCTTGATATATTTTGCACATATACATGCTTGTTTGACATTAATAATAAATAATCAAGCCGAGATTTAAGGGAAAGATCTAGTAGTGGATAATTCAGAAACGTGTACTCGGAAGGGGATCCACTGATTCTACGTGATGACTTAAGACATGATACTTGACACGTGATTACTTGACACTTGCACGCAAGACACGTTACTTGCCACTTGCACAACTTGACACGTGATTACAAGATATATGATACATGATACTTGGAGCTTGGAGCTCGATTACTTGATACTTGTCCCCGAGTACACTGTCCTCTATGGTCCACTATGAAATCTAAAGAGAAAATATTTGTTGTAGCAACCATGTAGTAAAAAGCGGGATGCATGAAGTACTACCAAGATAGTAATCACTACAAGACTTGATACATAATACTTGAACATGATACATGCTTACTTGATACTTGACACTTGATACATGTTACATGATACTTGATACTTGATGCTTATTTACATGATACTTGTTTACTTTACACTTGATTCATGTCAATTATACTTGATCACCTTGCCATGCTAGTTGTTTATTCAGATATCATGCTTATTCCATGTTATTAGTTAGTTTTCCCCCATATACTTGTATCCTGCATTACAAGCGGCTCGTAACTTACAATTGACGGGTACTTGTTTTCTCTTTTCCTCTTTTCTGTAATTGTTAAATTGCAGATTTTGGAGAACAAGTTTCAGATGGTATTGGTGACATGAAGTATTAGTGTTGGATTTTATTATCATTATTTCTTATTTCTTGCTTTGAACAATATTGTATTTGGTACTTGGATTTATTTTGTATTTGGGCAATGTGACCCAGGATATTTGACTTATTCAGATCATGATTATTTGAAATTAATATATTTTGGTTTTAAGTATGCTTGTTGGTATTTTGGTTCATATGTGCATGTTGGTTAATTCTTTTGCTTCCGACTCTGATTATTCTTGTGAAATGTTGTAAAGATTCTTGAACAACTTATGGATGATGAAAATCATTTTCTGGGCTTTTGTTGCGTATCCGTATTCCGTATTCTCTTTTGGAAAACGGGGCGTGACAACTACTCCTATACTTTTCAGATCCAAGAGCAGGATCGTCCTATGCGGCACTATTGTGCCATCTCTGCACTGCTGCCATGCATCGTCCCTTGCGCCACTACCAAGCACCATCCCTATGCCCCTACCGAAGGCCATTCTTGCACCACTACCGTGCTCTGTCCCTTGCGCCACTACCGAGTGCCATCCCTGTGCCACTACCGAGTGCATCCCTGTGCCACTACCGAGTGTCGTCCATGTGCCACCATGCGTCGTCCCTGCCACATGAACACCGTCAATATTTCAAACTCATGTTACTTGAACCAACTTGAGTTTGAGAGGGGTGTTAGATGTGAGATGTTAGTTTAGTCCCATATCTAATAATGTATTAGTTTAGTCTTTGCTTTTCTCCTATAATAGGAGACATTGTACTCGGTCATAATCAATCAATCCAATAAACCCAAGAATTCAATAAAGTATTTTTTTCTATCCCTGAATCTAACAGAGAACAAGCATAATCTTTTTCCCTTTATGCACTCCAAAGATGTATCTTCAGAATCATACAAGAAGGGATTCGATTACTATTCTTTTTAGGGAAAAATTAAAACATATGAGATGAAGATGGTGGAGACAAAAGGTACAGACAGAATATTGGGATCATTTTCAAAACCAAAGAGAAGACCATCACCCTGAAAGCCGCTACATCATGACGTACAAATTCAGAATCAAACCACGAGGATCTGACGAGGATATCACATTGTTGACAAAACAATTCAGTAAATATCTTAAAGATAAGAAATATGTCAGGTTTTAGGGAGGAAGAGACAAAGGCAATGAAGATGAGTGTTGTAAATATAAGAAGCCTGGATATATCCGTGCAAGTTGTCATTTCTCTCAAGACAGAAACAAAGCATACATTCCAAACCAAAATTACAATAAGAAGGCTTTGAAGGCAACTTGGCTCGATCGCCTCAGATTCAAGTGACAACGATGATGAGCAGGCACATAACAACTTCATAATTATGGCTCTTGGAAATGGTGAGGGGCAATCATCACTCCAAGAATAGGTAATCGAAGAATTTACTTATGATGAATTAGTTGATATTTGTAATTATTTAAAAGATTATGCAAACAAGCTTAGTCGTGAAGTCAAGAAATATAAGCGAATGTCTAATGGATCACATGACTCATGTATTGCTAGAAACGAAAAATTGAAAGATGCAGATTATTTAATAATTAAAAAATTTGAGCCATTCAGAAAAAGGATCATGATTTATTGATAGAGGAAAATGTACGTTTGAAAGAACAAATTCAAAAATCTATATCATTAACTAATGAAAATTTAAAAGTAATCCATGAGAAATCTGCCCATATTGCTAAGCTCACTATTAAACTTAATTAATGCAAAGAGAAGTTTGACGAAATAGTGGAAGGTTGTAAAGAAGCCCTAGAACAGAATAGACAATTTGATGCAGCTCGTGATACTCTTCGTTGAAATACCAAAGATGATGATTACACTAGAAGGAGGCTTTGTCGTAGAATAATTAAGCTTGAAGCAACTATTGAAAAATACGAAAAATGGCATATTATTTTATGACAAAACAATCAAGATCTTTTCATGATAACCGAGTACTTGGTTACAACGATACACAACAATGTCAAACTCTTAGGCAATATTGTCATACGCATATGCATAGTCATTCTCATGAATACAAACCAAAGAATAACTATCGTATTACTTGTCATTATTGTTGTAGATTAGGTCATATTTTCTATACATGTGCTTTAAAAATGAATACTAATTTTCTTTGGATGAAAAATAATGAAATTGCAAGAACAACACAAATTTGGGCACCAAAAGTTACACCATCAATGCGCAAAACCTAAAGACCGGTGGTACCCTGAAAGTTGATGCTTGAATCATATGACCGGCGATAGCAAATATTTTTCATCACTATCAAGGAGGAAAGGGAAATATATCATCTTCGAAGATAATAGTATTAGTAAAACCATTGGTAAGGGTAAAATTAATTTTGTTTCATCTTGCTTGTTGATGATGTGCATTTGGCAAGTGGTTTAAAGCATAATTTACACAGTGTTAGAAAATTATGTGATAAAGGATATAGTGTTACATTTGACAAGCATGAATGTGTTGTATTAGACAATAGTGATTCTCGTCTACTTACTGCTAATCGTTGCAATAATATTTATGTTATTAATTCTAATGAAGTTTTTCAAGAAAATTTGATGTTTTTGTAGCTAGAAATGAAGATGGTAGGCTATGACATCAATGGCTTGGATATTAACAAATTGGTAGACAATCTCATGCGCCTTTCGAATCACACTCGTCCTGAAACAAATCAAGAAATAACTGATCAAAACCCCAACTCAAGATCCGATCATTTCAATTTGGAATCGGAATCGAGTCGACATAAAAGTCAAGACCTGAGTGGGGCGCATGGCGGAGTTGAGGGCAGAGAAGCAGTCATCGAAGGAGCCGGGGACGACGACCATGCTTTTGGAGATGGTCTGGCTCTTGCTCAACGAATCTCGGAGCAAGTTTGCAAATACACACACCTTACAAAATATTTCTTCTCCAAAAGGAAAGGAGCATGAAAAATATTTTGAATATAAACTATATATGAACACTATTTCAGAAGAAGTTACTATTCCATCAGTGGAAATTACATATACAAGTATTCAAGATAGCATGGGTGAATAGATTGTAATCACCGATGAAGATATTGAAATATTAAAAAAGGCAATACATCATTCTGATATAAAAAAAAGAAATATATAAAACACCATCCTTTATATCTAGATTCCTTAACCAACATACATACATCTTTTAATGTATCCAAAGAAATATAGAATTAATGGGAGATGAAGACTTTTCTTCTGTCAAACTTCTCGATCGAAATAAAATTGAGAAACTACAAAGAAAATATCCAAAAATGAAATACCTACATATAGGTTTAATACAAATAAAAATCACAGGTCTATTTAGATCTGGAATTGATACTCTTATAATGATTGTCTGCATGGATGAAAGAATTATCAATAATCCTTTAAATAGTATTATTTGGTTAGAGTAAATATACATCCTGATTACTATATGTCGTGAAGATAAAATATTGAAAAGACTTATACATTATTATTAAATCTTCAAGGAATAGAACTCTTATCAGGTTCTAAAGTACTTAGTATACAATGGGAACATTGTATGCCTTTAAATGACACATCTACTGTCACGCCCCGCTTCCCAAAACACTGAAACATGGCACGCAACTAAGGCCCGGTGAATGATATATTCACATCATTCATAAGCTGTTATAATCAACTCAACAATATGAAAAATAAATACAACCACGCAGGAAAATTTTATAATCACATAAACATGGATAAGATAAATAAATTATGCAATATTCCGTACATAACCAACATCCAAAAATAAATACTACGGGACAACATGCCCGGAATACAGAGTTTTGCAATAAAAAAATATAACTGAAAGTAAAAAACATAAAGCAGTAAAGCAGAGTGGAATCCATCTGCATCTTCAGAACACCTGGTCACTGACTCCGTCTGGTAGTTCCTCTTTCACTCCTGTATATTCATCAACTCGAATTTGGGAAGGAGAACACCCGTTAGAGCAAGTAACAGGCCGCAAGTAGTACAAGTAAGGGACAAGGATAAGAATATAACGAGAGAATCAAGTATATAGAAAATGAATCATGTAACAGGAAGATACAAAATGTAAATGAAGATCATGCAAATTCAACTTATAAACAAGAATCATGAAAACTGGTAATGAGCATGTAACATGTAAATAGGAATCGAGAACTAGTAAACAGGGATCATATACTTCTAACGGGACATGTAACATGTAACAGGTGCAAGTGCTCAGTGTTAATCTTAGGTCTATTCATTTAATCAATCCTAGCTAATGCACGGGATCTTGCATCCCATACCACAGATCGGGATCATACAAGCATGTTAACGATTAGACTCTAGTGGTGTATTATACAGGGTCAAGTACTCGGGTCTTGCAGGAACATGGGCATGTAGTCAAGTAATGGGCACTAGAGGTAACCCCCGCAGGCACTAGAGGTAACCCCCGTCAACCCCTGACGTGGCACTTAGTTCCATATAACTGCAACACATATCATGTAGACGGAAAATCATGTAATCATGTGATGGGCACTAGAGGTAACCTCCGTCAATCCTTGACGTGGCATTTAGTTCTACGTGACACTTAGTTCCATATAACTTGTAATCTTGTATCATCATCACGAGAAACACGGGCCCCCTTCCGAGTACAATCTCTTATATACCCACTACTAGGTCTTTCCCTCAATACCCCGGCTTGTGATTTTTTTATAGTAATTAAACATTGTGCAACAACGGGGACAGTGTCCGAACATAATCAAGGAGATATCAAGGGTTATGCAATATGTTTCCAGTCATAAGTGCAAGAAATAACGTATTCATGTATAAACAAATACAAGTCACAAATCTGCGCAGTCAGATGTTACTACACAAAAAATAATGTTCCCGCTGTCAAAGAAAAGTAAATCTGGTTCCGTCAAGGGTTCAAGAAACTCGACTCCTTGCCGATTCTAGTGCATATACACACGATGTATTAAAAATAAAGAAACTAGGCAAATAATCTCGTTCTTTACTGGTTACATGTTCAGGCAGCATGTAAGAGTTAAATACTTATAAAAAAAATAAGTTGTAAAATTATTTAAAAATTTTAAAAAAATATATATTTAAACTCCTAACAGTGTTAAACATCAGTAAAATTAATCTCAAATTTTAATACTTAAATTAATCTACTGTTTCAGCCAATTAAGCAGGGTGATGTATATTTTGGACTGCATTCTGGAATTCAGACGTCACTGTACGAAAATCTAAATATCTTGCAATTCGTAAATCGAATTGCAAAATCGTCAGATGTTCTAGATTCCAGACACACAAAGCTAAAATTCTCATTCAAAAAATTTTAATCAATGACAATTAGAACCAGGTCAAAAATGATGTTCTTTACTGAACTAGCATGCAGACAGCAGTCTAGAATCATGTTTGCATAAATATATTAAGTCAGAAAAATTATCAAATAATTCTACAAAAATTAGGGTGACTCCAGCTTATTGTCAAGTCTAAATTTTACCGTTAGCATCTATTTTAATCAATAATTCCTGTCAATATTCTTGTAATCCGAAATCTGGAAATTTGTGACCCAATAGTATTAAAAGTGTGATATCTTATAAATTACAGATCGGATTCCAGATCCGTCAAAAGTCTTCGAAAGAGACTCATGGGGCCACAGAAGCAATTCACAAGGTTTTTTCAAATTCACACAGAAAGTGATTCAAAACTTCAATGCAATATCAAATAAGCATTAGGCCAACAAGCAAATTTGTGTTAATTGTCGACTATTTAAATATGAAAGTATACAATTCTACGGAAATTAATTTACAAAAATTCTACTTGATTATTAGGATGATATTCCTACAATTACAAGGCATTTCATGGTAGTTAGTTCCCAAAAATCATGTGCAATTGAAGTATTCAATTCATCAAATTATTCGATCACATATTTATAAACATTCGAATATATGTTTCAATTCCTGTGTTCATGTAATGAATATGAAGTCAAGGAGTATTCATGATTGAATTACGAGATATGAGATCAGCAATAATCTAGTGGGATAATAGATATTAACTAAAATCAACATGTGAAGGGTGAAAACAAGAATATTTCATGACGGATCAATAAAAGGTTTACTTACGTGATTCAGAACAAAGCCTGTGCGGGAACAAAAAGATGTACAAGAGAATACTTGACTTAATAAGATGACGATGATTCCGATAATATTGTAAATAATGGGACGAGCATCCCGACAGCAACACGTGCGGAATACGTGCACCAAAACACGTGCAAGATACGTGCACTGCAACCACAGCAAGGTCACCAACAACAATAGCCAAACCTACCAGAACAGCAAGGGCAGCAATGCCTAATGGCAAAAGCGACAACAGTAACCAATAGTAAGGCAATGGCAGCACAGCGAGCATGATAGAGGTGCTGAGTAGGGTGTTCGACGGAGGAGAGGGGCGACGGGAGGAGCTCGGAGGTGCGGGGCTTCGGCGGTGATGCGGTGTTGACTGGGTGGCAGCGACGAGGACATCAGCAGAGGAGGTAGCAACTTAAGGTGGGTGTTGGGTTTGCGGTAATGGAGGTGATGATGTAAGGGATGGTGGTGATGGCGATGGCGCATGGTTGGCGATGAGGTGGTGACGGTGGAGCAGGGAGGTGAGCGGGACCCAGTGCTCGGAAGAAGGCGACGGGAGTTGGATGGTCGAGGGTGGATGAAGGGGGGTCGAAGGTCGAGGAGGATGACGACAGGGATGAGGGGAGCAGGGCGATGAAGAGGAAAACGATGGGTGGTTGGAGGTTGCGGCGAGTTTCGGTGGTGATTGGAGAGATCGCGACAAGGGCTGCGAGGGGCAACGGGGATGGCTCTTGGGTGGTTTGGGTGTTGGGTTGGGCTTAGGATTTGGGTTCAAAAAGATGATGGAATAAAATAAGTGAAATACAACTCAGATTCAAGAGAAGGAATAAAATTGCATTTAAAAATAGAATTCACAAGAATACAATGACAGGGAAGAATAAAATTCAATACAATCAAAAATGAGAGTTACAATCTTACCCACCTTACAAAAAGAATCGTCCTCAAAATTCATTCGGTGGGATGTAGGATAGCCCCGAGAAAGAATAGTGTAATACCCCGATTTTTCAATTAATGAAAAATTATTTTATTTTGCACGTAATGTGCACGTGCAATATTTTGGTTGGATTATTTTATTATGATGTGTATAAATATTTAAATATGTGTTCTCAAATTATTTTATACAAAAGCCTTTTTCTTTAAATGGATAGAAAGCCTTATTTTAAATCCTTTTTCTTAAAGCCCAAAATATATTTTATTTTAAAATGACTATTTTGGCCCATAAAACTAAGCCCATGGATTAATTTATTTAAAAAGTCTATTTGATTTTTGTACAAATTAAAAGGCACAATTTTTGGCCTAGTTGCATACACGTGCACTACACATACACGTGCAATGCACACTACTCCTAATGGTCGGGATTGCTTCTTTTTGGAGGGAGATTCAAAAATTGAGTGGTGATCATGGAGGTGGTTATGTAGTTGTGGGTAGTTTTTATAACTCCTACTCTAATCTTGGCCCTCCATCCTACAACCAACTAGTAAATCCTATTCCTTCATTCTACTTGATTTCTAGTATAAATACCCCCTCCCATGGCTATATTCATATGCAATTATATCTTTCTAAAACTATAGTCTAATTTAGTAGTAAGTTGTGAGTTAAAAGATTGAGAAAATTGTGTGGGATTGTATTGCTTTCAACAAGGAGGAGAAGAGGCCGGCCATCACTAGGAGGAGCTCGGGATTGGTGCTTGTGGAGCTTGTGTGCGCATCATCTAGGAGGAGGTGCATTCATTCGCAAAGGACCTTCGTTGCTATTGTGTTGTTTTCTCTCCATACAAGGTGGGTAAAATTCTCCATATTTCTAAAGTAGAAATGCTTGTTAGAATGAATGAATGATAGTGGGTTTGATTTTCCTTGTTTCTAATTAGAAATGATGCTAGTATTATATTGAGAAATGATGCATGAAAAATATTAATAAGAGTACGCCCTTAATTGGAGAATTGACCTATAAATGGATTGGAATGTGAATATGCAGTTATATGTGATTTGATTAGTAAGAATCTAAGTTGGTATGGATTAATTATAACTATGAATGTGAACTTGGCTAATAAAGAGATCAGTGGCTTTAATTGTTGAGAAATGTCGGAAAAGAAACGTTCTGGTAAGTCGACTTAGGACCTTGTAAGTCGACTTATATGCTCATTTAAGTCGACTGGTGCTGTTATAAGTCGACTTCTTGCTTAAATTATTTACTTAAAATCATGGATGTTTTCCCCTGGACAGTCGACTTACTATAGTATAAGTCGACTGGTACTGATGCATTTTTATAAACTCGAATGTTCTACTCTTTTGAAAAAACATGAGACTTTCTAATGGAAATTTGGGAATTGTTGCATGGAATAAAATGTGATTTGAAGATAAATGGTGTAATCAGAACTATGATTTTGATATGTGTATTTTTGGGAAATTATACCTTACAAAAGAACTAGAAATGAAGAAGAGTAGTATAGTAAAGATTGAAGTGACATCATAAATGTATGGAAATATGAACTATGAATATTCGTTAGTACTTCTCATTTTGAGAACAATGTGATAACCACGAAATGTGAATTATTCTTGTTGAAGAATAGCGTGACAAAATATGATGTGTGATTCCTTAATTTGAGATTTTTAAACTGTTCAGTCGACCGAATGTGTGTAGCAGTCGACTGTATAGAACTTGAGAAATTACATAATTGAACTATGCAGAATAGGCAACTGTGTTGAACGACAGTCGACTGTCCTGTGATTGATAATTGAATTGGAACACTGCGGAACAGCCGACTACCGTGTGCAGCAGTCGAACCTCTCGAGTGGTTAAGAAGAACTTGAATTGACTGGACAAGTCGACTGGAAGAGATCCAAGTCGACTGTCCAGAGTGTTTAGATATGTCAGAGAACATTATTCTGTATATTTTGAAGATTGTGAACTTTATGATTGATGTTGATGAACTCTTTTTATTGCTGTATGAATTAATATGAAATGAATCATAGTTTGAATTGAGAAATTTACATGAGATGAATCACAGATCTGAATTGAGAATTACATGAATATGAAAGCTAAGATCATGATTATGAAAAATGAACTCAAGAGCTCGAAGTGCTCAGATTATGTTAGAATTTGTGAATTGGAATTGAAATGAAAGAGTAGCTAAGTCTCCCCGGCAGTTGAAAAGGAAATTGAAATGAATATTGAAAAGAAAGACCAAGGTTGGTCATGTTGAAATGAATGAATAAGTCCGGTTTAGTGGAGAGGCTAACTCTAGAGCTTTGATTTGGTTCATGATTCTAATAAAAACTAAGGATTAGTACATAGTGGAGATGTGATGAAAGTAGGAGAAAAACATGAGTGATGGCCATCGGATTTGCGGCGGAGAGTATTTCACAGGTTCTTCACGATGAGTCGTGACATGACGTGGATACGGCTCCAGGGTGCCGTGGCGACAGAGAGTAGTTCACAGGTTCTTCACGATGCGTCATGACATGACGTGGATACTGTTCCAGGGTACCGTCCCGGTGGTGACACTTGTGGGATGTTTGGTGACTGCATGAGGATCGTGTGCCATGAAGGAGGCTGAATTGTCCATAGGTTCTTCACGATGAGTCGTGACATGACGTGGGATTCCCCTCCAGTTTCTGTACACGTGCTTGCACTCATAGATCATCTAAGACACTACCGTAGTTACAGTATTAGATTAAGTCATAACGAGGGATTGAACCCTACAAAGATGAAGAACGATTAAGAGGCTTGCCCTCGGACCTATGTAGTATGGGATGCATAGACTCCGAACAAGTGTGCATTAGTGTCATGTAATATAAATAATTGCATTAAGGATTAAGTGCACAATCACAACACGACATCAATAGGGTAGTCCCTTTAATTGTAATGTGACAAGTTTGTGTTTGCTAAATATGGAAAATTAAGTTATACTATTTCCGGCATAGAGAGGATGGCCGTGTATAATGATCGTCGGTTGAATAAACTGACATACCCACAGTCTTATATGCAGGTAAATGGCATGTTAAAGGTTAAAGAGGAGTGGATGCTTAAAGATTATACCATGTTATTGTACACTTATGTAAATGTTGTAAAGTTTTACTTCCGCTGTGCAAATGAAAAGTGTAATGTATGATGTAAACTCTGATGTAAAGTGAAAGTTTGATTTCCTTGTAAAATTGTACTAAAGAAAGTGAAAATATCCTGTAGAACATCTCGAATTCAGTGTATTTGGGATTCGTGGCGTTACAGAGTGGTATCAGAGCCATGCTTTCTACGCTTTCCTTGTTGGTACAAATTTATAAGGAACGACACCCTAAAAGTGGACATTAGAGTGTGTGTCTGAGTTTAGAGATTTAAATGTAAGTGACTTACATTTGTGTTGCTCTATGACTCATGCTTCTTCCTCTCTATTTCTAAGATGGCTGATCACTTCGACCCTGCTGGAGACGACGACTGGCATATCATTGAGGAAGAGTACCATCCTGGACAGGCTGATTCTAAGGATGAGTACCATCCAGGGCAAGCAGATTCTGACGGTGAAGAATGGCCTGAATCTCGAGAGATCACCCCACCTCCGGATTCATCTGATAACTCTTCTTCTGACGAAGAAGAAGAACCAGTTCCAAGTGGTCTTGTGACTTCTCTTCAGAGGCAGGTAGAGACACTGCGAGAGAGAGTCGGATTGTTGGAGGCTCAGCTGGCGAAGCGAAAGGATGACTTTTCTGTTCTCAGTCACCGGGTTTGGGAACTCGAGAAGAGGAAGAACCTGACAGATGTGCTGAAGGATGAAGTTGATGAACTACGAGAAGAACTTCGAGCAGCGAAGAGGACCCGTAGGAGTTAGACTGTCTTAGCTTCTATTATTTTCCATTCTGATGTCAAAAATGTTTTAATTCGAATGTATAAAGTTTGGAATTCAATGAAATGCAAGTTGATTTAAATTCTTATCTTATACTTCGAATTTAATGGATCTTTTGCATCAGAATATATCGAGAAGAGGAGCTAGGAATGGGGAAGGTTTGGATCTGGAGGCCGAACTTGCAAGGGTCTACCAGATGCTTAATGCGGTGGCTGTGAACCAAGGAAGGGGGCCAGCGAATCCAGTGCCCGAGGCGATTAAGCTAGTGGAATCATTCAAGAGAATGAAACTACCTGTATTCGAGGGAAAGTCAGACCCAGATGCGGCTGACAACTGGATCCGTCAAGTGGAGACGATCTTCGAGGTGTTGGAGACCCCTGAGGTAGCAAGGTCAAGTTGGCGACTTTGCAGCTGGAGAAGGATGCGGCAGTTTGGTGGCAATCCATGAAGAGGACCATGGGAGGCATAGTGCTTGGCTGGGAGGAATTTCTGGAAGAATTCCGTAGTCATTATTTCCCCTCCGATGTTCAGGAGAAGAAGGCTATGGAGTTTCTGTCGCTTCAGCAAGGCAGCATGTCAGTGAGGGAGTATGAGACCAAGTTTACTCAGCTCTCTAGGTATGCTCCAGAACTGGTGATGGATGAGGCGAAGAAGGCTCGCAAGTTCGAGCATGGACTGAGACCAAGCTTGAGATCTCGGATGATACCTCTCGGTATCAGAAGATTCGACAAGTTGGTGAAGAGGGCAGCTGCGACAGAAGCAGATATGGAGCAGTTCCAAGTTGTTCAGAACCGGAGGAACAACTGGCAGACTGGTAAGAGGCCTGCACATTCTGGGAGTTTCAAAGTGCAACCATCTGCACAGAGGTCCAAACCGACAGGGGCAAACGCTATCAGTCTAGCTGGAGGGCCCGAGAACAATGTGGTGAGACCTCCTGCGGTGACTTGCTTCAATTGTGGTGAGACGGGACATTTCATATCTCAATACTCCAAGCCACGGAACAGTAATCGCAATGCACCAATGCAGCAGTCTGGGAAGAGGCCGTACCAACCAGGGCGAGTATTTGCCTTGACGGAAGCTGATGCTGAGGAGGCAGATCAGGTCATCTCTGGTACGAGGGCTGATGTTTAGTGGTTTTTGTCATTTATTCTTCCCGTTCATATTGTGAAACTGTTATGTAATGGTGTGAATTATGTAACAGGAGAACTTTATCTTAATGGAATGAAAGCTGTTGTATTGTTCGATACTGGATCCTCTCATACTTTTGTGTCTCCTAAATTTGCAAAAGTGTTGGGAGTTGAACCGAAGATTTTTCCAGGCAAGATCTTAGCAGTAGCTACTCCGTCAGGGGAAACTTTAACCACTGATCGGTATTATGCTGATTGCGAGATTGTGATTGGGGATCGAGTCTTTGGCATTGATCTGATCGAGCTGACTATCTTGGGAGTCGATGTTATCATTGGCATTGATTGGATGTCGGTGTACAGTGCAAGCATCGAGTGCAAGACCAAAACGGTGACAGTGAAGGCTCCAGGTGGACCTGAAGTCACTTTCCAAGGGAAGCGGAAGTGTTCTAAGCTGGTGGCAACTATCCGCAAGGAAGAGACTCCTGTGGAAGTGCAAGGGATTCCTGTGGTTCGGGACTATCTGACTGTGTTCTTGGAAGATTTTCCTGGGTTACCCCAGCATCGTGATGTAGAGTTCAGCATCACTGTTCAACCGGGAAGTGCACCCATTTCTAAGGCACCGTATAGGATGGCTCCAGTGGAACAGGATGAGGTGAAACGGCAGATTGAGGAACTGTTGGAGAAAGGCTTTATTCAACCTAGTGCATCACCTTGGGGAGCACCAGTGCTTTTGGTAAAGAAGAAGGATGGATCGATGAGAATGTGTATCGATTACCGAGAGCTGAATAAGGTCACTGTTCAGAATAAGTATCCGATTCCTCGAATTGATGATTTGTTCGATCGTCTACAAGGAGCAGTTGTTTTTTCCAAAATAGATCTTCGATCAGATTACCACCAAGTTCGAGTGAAAGCTGAAGATGTGCACAAAACTGCATTTAGAACTCGGCATGGGCATTACGAATTCTTAGTTATGCCATTCGGAGTGACGAATGCACCCGCAATCTTTATGGACTTGATGAACAGAGTTTTGAGGCCGTTCATTGATTCTTTCGTCGTGGTGTTTATCGACGATATTCTCGTGTACTCCAAGTCAGAGGAGGAGCACACCGAGCATCTGGCAGCAGTTTTGAGGAAGTTGGAAGAGCAGAAGTTGTATGCCAAGTTATCCAAGTGTGATTTCTGAAAATCTGAAGTGGCATTCCTAGGTCACATCCTTTCTAAGAAGGGAGTGGCAACTGACCCTCAGAAGATAGAGGCAGTGAGAGATTGGGCTAGGCCTACTACAGTGAAGGAAGTCAGAAGTTTTCTTGGGATGACTGGATACTACCGAAGATTCATTCAAGGTTATGCTCAGATAGCTGTACCGCTTACTGGACTAACCAAGAAGAATGTGAACTTCAAGTGGACTAAGCAATGTGAGGCAACCTTTCAGGAGTTGAAAGAGAAGCTGACTACTGCACCTATTTTGGCTTTGCCTAGAGCAGGTGTTGAGTATGATGTTTATAGCGATGCTTCACATCGGGGGCTTGGTTGTGTCTTAATGCAAGAAGGAAAAGTAATCGCTTATGGGTCTAGGCAACTACGACCGCATGAGAAAAATTACCCGATTCATGATCTAGAGTTGGTTGCGATTATCTTTGCTCTGAAGCAATGGAGGCACTACGTGTACGGTGAGAAGTTGAACATGTACACGGATCACAAGAGCTTGAAGTATATATATCAGCAGAGGGATCTGAATCTGAGGCAGCGAAGATGGTTAGAAGTGCTCGAGGATATGCGACCTAAGATCAAGTATCACCCTGGAAAGGCTAATGTTGTTGCTGATGCACTTAGTCGCAAGAGCAGTTTGGCCAGTTTGATTACGACTCAGAAGCATCTGATTGAGGAGTTGGACCGAGCAGGTATTGAGGTTGTCTTGCAAGGATTGGGAGCATCTTTGGCTCAGTTGAGGCTTCAGCCTACTCTGAATGCAAGGATCATTGCAAGTCAAGAGGTTGATGCTGATATCTTGGAGATGAAGGAGCAGGTTGGTGCTGGCAGGTTGCCCGGATTTCAAATCAGGGATGGAGTGCTGTGGTTTGGAGATAGACTGTGTGTTCCAAATCAGGCGGACCTGAAAGAGAGTATTCTTCAGGAGGCGCATGCTACTATTCTGTCTGTACATCCTGGGAGTACTAAGATGTACAAAGACATCAAACAGCATTTCTGGTGGTCAGGTTTGAAGCGGGATGTGGCTGAATTTGATGCGAAGTGTGAGGTTTGTCAGCAAGTCAAAGCCGAAAATCAGAGACCCGGAGGTCTATTACAGCCGTTACCTATTCCAGAATGGAAGTGGGATAACATCAGTATGGATTTCATCACGGGATTGCCTAAGAGTCCTAAAGGCAATGATGCGATTTGGGTTATAGTCGATCGACTAACCAAGTCCGCTCACTTTTTGGCGATGAAACTCACTGCTTCGATGGACAAGTTGGCTGAGATGTATGTTGGTGAGATTGTCCGACTTCATGGTGTTCCTTCAACTATTGTGTCTGATCGAGATGCGCGGTTTACTTCGCATTTCTGGAGGAGTCTTCAGACAGCTTTGGGTACCAAGACAGATTTCAGCACTGCTTTTCATCCGCAAACCGATGGGCAGACCGAGAGAGTCAATCGTATTCTTGAGGATATGCTTCGGTGTTGTATACTAGATTTTGGAGGCAGTTGGGAAAGGCATTTACCTTTGGTAGAGTTTGCCTACACAACAGTTTTCAGGCTAGCATCGGGATTGCGCCGTACGAAGCTTTGTATGGCAGGAAGTGCAGGACTCCTGTTTGTTGGTATGAAGTTGGGGAGCGTCAGTTGTTTGGTCCTGAGCTTGTACAGCAAACTTCTGAGAAGATTGTTCTGATCAGGAAGAGATTGGTGGAAGCTCAGAGCAGGCAGAAAAGCTATGCAGACAACCGGAGAAGGGACCTTGAGTTTGAGGTTGGTGACTTTGTCTTTCTGAAGGTATCCCCCAGTAAAGGTGTGGTTCGATTTGGCAAAGGCGGAAAGTTAGCCCCGAGGTTTATAGGCCCGTACAAGATATTGAAAAGGATCGGGAAAACTGCTTACCGGCTTGAATTACCGGAAGAGTTATCTCAGGTGCACAATGTCTTTCATGTGTCTATGCTGAGAGGTTATATTCCAGATCCGAGTCATCATTTGCCTGAAGTGCCGGAAGGTTTGCAGTTAGACCTGAATTACATCGAGTCTCCTGTTGAGATTGTTGATCGTCGAGAGAAAGTCTTGAGGAATAAGACGATACCGATGGTCAAGGTAGTTTGGAGAAACCATTTGGTTGAAGAGGCTACTTGGGAATCTGAGGAGAGGATGTTGAAGGACTATCCTGAGCTTTTTGCTTGATTGAATCTTTGTATTCTTTTGTTCTTGTGTTGTGTTGTATTTTTGTTTTTCTCGCTCTTGACTGTAGTTCCGGGGACGGAACTATTCTAAGGAGGGAGTGTTGTAATACCCCGATTTTTCAATTAATGAAAAATTATTTTATTTTGCACGTAGTGTGCACGTGCAATATTTTGGTTGGATTATTTTATTATAATGTGTATAAATATTTAAATATGTGTCCTCAAATTATTTTATACAAAAGCCTTTTTCTTTAAATGGATAGAAAGCCTTATTTTAAATCCTTTTTCTTAAAGCCCAAAATATATTTTATTTTAAAATGACTATTTTGGCCCATAAAACTAAGCCCATGGATTAATTTATTTAAAAGTCTATTTTATTTTTGTACAAATTAAAAGGCACAATTTTTGGCCTAGTTGCATGCACGTGCACTACACATACACGTGCAATGCACACTACTCCTAATGGCCGGGATTGCTTCTTTTTGGAGGGAGATTCAAAAATTGAGTGGTGATCATGGAGGTGGTTATGTAGTTGTGGGTAGTTTTTATAACTCCTACTCTAATCTTGGCCCTCCATCCTACAACCAACTAGTAAATCCTAGCCCTTCATTCTACTTGATTTCTAGTATAAATACCCCCTCCCATGGCTATATTCATATGCAATTATATCTTTCTAAAACTATAGTCTAATTTAGTAGTAAGTTGTGAGTTAAAAGATTAAGAAAATTGTGTGGGATTGTATTGCTTTCAAGGAGGAGAAGAGGCCGGCCATCACTAGGAGGAGCTCGGGATTGGTGCTTGTGGAGCTTGTGCGCGCATCGTCTAGGAGGAGGTGCATTCATTCGCAAAGGACCTTCGTTGCTATTGTGTTGTTTTCTCTCCATACAAGGTGGGTAAAATTCTCCATATTTCTAAAGTAGAAATGCTTGTTAGAATGAATGAATGATAGTGGGTTTGATTTTCCTTGTTTCTAATTAGAAATGATGCTAGTATTATATTGAGAAATGATGCATGAAAAATATTAATAAGAGTACGCCCTTAATTGGAGAATTGACCTATAAATGGATTGGAATGTGAATATGCAGTTATATGTGATTTGATTAGTAAGAATCTAAGTTGGTATGGATTAATTATAACTATGAATGTGAACTTGGCTAATAAAGAGATCAGTGGCTTTAATTGTTGAGAAATGTCGGAAAAGAAACGTTCTGGTAAGTCGACTTAGAACCTTGTAAGTCGACTTATATGCTCATTTAAGTCGACTGGTGCTGTTATAAGTCGACTTCTTGCTTAAATTATTTACTTAAAATCATGGATGTTTTCCCCTGGACAGTCGACTTACTATAGTATAAGTCGACTGGTACTGATGCATTTTTATAAACTCGAATGTTCTACTCTTTTGAAAATACATGAGACTTTCTAAAGGAAATTTGGGAATTGTTGCATGGAATAAAATGTGATTTGAAGATAAACGGTGTAATCAGAACTATGATTTTGATATGTGTATTTTTGGGAAATTATACCTTACAAAAGAACTAGAAATGAAGAAGAGTAGTATAGTAAAGATTGAAGTGACATCATAAATGTATGGAAATATGAACTATGAATATTCGTTAGTACTTCTCATTTTGAGAACAATGTGATAACCACGAAATGTGAATTATTCTTGTTGAAGAATAGCGTGACAAAATATGATGTGTGATTCCTTAATTTGAGATTTTTAAACTGTTCAGTCGACCGAATGTGTGTAGCAGTCGACTGTATAGAACTTGAGAAATTACATAATTGAACTATGTAGAACAGGCGACTGTGTTGAACGACAGTCGACTGTCCTGTGATTGATAATTGAATTGGAACACTGCGGAACAGCCGACTGCCGTGTGCAGCAGTCGAACCTCTCGAGTAGTTAAGAAGAACTTGAATTGACTGGACAAGTCGACTGGAAGAGATCCAAGTCGACTGTCCAGAGTGTTTAGATATGTCAGAGAACATTATTCTGTATATTTTGAAGATTGTGAACTTTATGATTGATGTTGATGAACTCTTTTTATTGCTGTATGAATTTATATGAAATGAATCATAGTTTGAATTGAGAAATTTACATGAGATGAATCATAGATCTGAATTGAGAATTACATGAATATGAAAGCTAAGATCATGATTATGAAAAATGAACTCAAGAGCTGGAAGTGCTCAGATTATGTTAGAATTTGTGAATTGGAATTGAAATGAAAGAGTAGCTAAGTCTCCCCCGGCAGTTGAAAAAGAAATTGAAACGAATATTGAAAAGAAAGACCAAGGTTGGTCATGTTGAAATGAATGAATAAGTCCGGTTTAGTGGAGAGGCTAACTCTAGAGCTTTGATTTGGTTCATGATTCTAATAAAAACTAAAGATTAGTACATAGTGGAGATGTGATGAAAGTAGGAGAAAAACACGAGTGAGGGCCATCGGATTTGCGGCGGAGAGTATTTCACAGGTTCTTCACGATGAGTCGTGACATGATGTGGATACGGCTCCAGGGTGCCGTGGCGGCGGAGAGTAGTTCACAGGTTCTTCACGATGCGTCGTGACATGACGTGGATACTGTTCTAGGGTACCGTCCCGGTGGTGACACTTGTGGGATGTTTGGTTACTGCATGAGGATCGTGTGCCATGAAGGAGGCTGAATTGTCCATAGGTTCTTCACGATGAGTCGTGACATGACGTGGGATTCCCCTCCAGTTTCTGTACACGTGCTTGCACTCATAGATCATCTAAGACACTACCGTACTTACAGTAGTAGATTAAGTCATAACGAAGGATTGAACCCTACAAAGATGAAGAGCGATTAAGAGGCTTGCCCTCGGACCTATGTAGTATGGGATGCATAGACTCCGAACAAGTGTGCATTAGTGTCATGTAACATAAATAATGCATTAAGGATTAAGTGCACAATCACAACACGACGTCAATAGGGTAGTCCCTTTAACTGTAATGTGACAAGTTTGTGTTTGCTAAATATGGAAAATTAAGTTATACTATTTCCGGTATAGAGAGGATGGCCGTGTATAATGATCGTCGGTTGAATAAACTGACGTACCCACAGTCTTATATCCAGGTAAATGGCATGTTAAAGGTTAAAGAGGAATGGATGCTTAAAGATTATACCATGTTATTGTACACTTATGTAAATGTTGTAAAGTTTTACTTCCGCTGTGCAAATGAAAAGTGTAATGTATGATGTAAACTCTGATGTAAAGTGAAAGTTTGATTTCCTTGTAAAATTGTACTAAAGAAAGTGAAAATATCCTGTAGAACATCTCGAATTCAGTGTATTTGGGATTCGGGGCGTTACATATAGAAACAACAAAACAACACACTATTCGAAGAGGTGGGGAAACTTCTCCTGGATCTCTTCCTCCAACTCCTAAGTCGACTCACCCGGCGAGTGAGGATTCCATGAGACTCGAACAAGTTTGATGATCTTATTCTACCGGACCTTCTCAAGCCTGTCTAGAATAGAGATCGGTTAAATCTCACATGATAAATCCGATCTCATGGACAACTCGAGTAGTCAATCACATGTCTGTCGTCCCTGATGTACTTTCTGAGCTGGGAGACATGGAACACATCATGGACTCCTGACAGTGCCGGTGGCAATGCAAGCCTGTAAGCCACCTTGCCCACTTGCTCCACAATGTCAAACAGCCCAATAAACTTGGGGCTTAGCTTGCCCCCACCTCCAAAGTGGATGACACCTTTCCACGGTGAAACCTTGAGAAAGACATGATCTCCTACCTCAAATTCCTATGGTCTTCGATGAATATCGACCCACTTCCTCTGCCTGTCCTGAGCTGCCTGCAAATGCTTCCTGATCTGAGCCACTGCATCAACCGTCTTCATGGTCAACTCTGGCCCCAAAAGTTTCCTCTCGCCAATGTCGTCCCAACATACTGGCGATCTGCACTTCTGACCGTAATGTGCCTTGTACGGCGCTGCCTTGAGACTTTCCTGGTAACTGTTGTTGTACGAGATCTCCACCAAGTGCAGATGGTCCTCCCAAGAACCTCCAAACTGAATTGTCTTTTCAGGCTGTCCATCTGTCTGTGGGTGGAAAACTGTGTTGTAGTTCAACTTGCTCCCAAGACTCCCCTGAAGACTCTCCCAGAACTGAGATCTGAATCTCGTATCCCTGTCGGATACAATGCTGACAGGAACTCCATGTAGACGCACAATCTCCTGCATGTACTTCTCGGCTAAACTCTCAGTAGGCTGACCAAATCGAAAAGGGATGAAATGGGCACTCTTCATCAGTCTATCCACAATCACTCAAATGGCATTATGACCCTTGGGACTCTTGGGCAATGCAGTCACAAAGTCCATGGTGATGTTCTCCTATTTCCACTCCGGAATAGGAAGAGGTTGAAGGATTCTAGCCGTCCTCTGATGCTCTGCCTTCACTTGCTGATAAATCAAACACTAGGAAACGAATTTTGTCACTGCCTTCTTCATGTCGTGCCACCAAAAGTGTTACTTCAAGTCTCTGTACATCTTCGTGCCTCCAGGATGAATAGAATAAGATGACTAGTGGGCTTGTTCCAATAACTTCTGCCGAACTTCACCCTTTGGGACACACAATCTAGCCCCAAAGCAAAGTGATCCATCTGAATGAACAACCAAATCAGTCCTTGAACCTGCTTCCACTTCAGCTCGGAACTTTTGTAACTGCTCATCGCCCGATTGGGCCTCCTTGATCTGTTCCACTAATGAAGACTACAGCTAAAGCATCATATGCTGCCGCTCGGCATCGGGCAAAACCACATTCAAATCAAGTCTCCTCATATCTTCCCACAGTTCTTTCTATCGAGTAAGAAACATGGCAACAGGTCTACTACTCAGTGCATTGGGTACCAAGTTCACCTTACCCGGGTGATATTGCAAGTTGATATCAAAGTCAGCCATCAACTATAACCATCGCCTCTGCCTCATGTTCAGCTCTTTCTGTGTGAACACATACTTGAGGCTCTTGTGATCAATGAAAATCTCCACTCTATCCCCAAGAAAATAGTGACTCCATAACTTCAGGGCAAAGATTACGGCGGCAAGCTCCAAGTCGTGCGTGGGATAGTTTTTCTCATGCTGCTTCAACTGCCTAGATGCGTAGGCAATGACTCGACCTTTCTGCATCAACACCACACCCAAACCTCTGCCAGAAGCATCGTAGTGAATCACAAACCCACTTGAACCATCTGGAATAGTCAACACTAGCGTTGATGTCAATTTGCTCTTCAGTTTTCCAAAAGCTTCATCACAAGCTCCATCCAAACAAACTTCTGCTCTTTCCTAGTCAGCTTAGTCAAAGTTCCGACGATCTTAGAAAAGTCCTGGACAAGCTTCCGATAGTAGCCTGCTAGACCAAGGAAACTCCTTACTTCAGAAGCTGACTTCGGCATCGGCAATCCTTGACCGCAGTGATCTTGACGGATCAACCGACACTCATTCGCCTGAGATAATATGACCCAAGAATACAACACGATATAACCAAAATTTGCATTTTTTGAGCTTCCCATACAGTCGGTTCTCCCTCAGCGTCTGCAAGACCACCCTTAAATGTTCAACATGATCCTCCCGATTCTTGGAATACACCAGGATGTCGTCGATGAACACAACCACAAACTTATCCATGAAGGGAGAGAAAACCTTGTTCATCAAGCTCATGAAGACTGCCGGTGCATTGGTGACTTTGAACGGCATCACCAAGAACTCGTAGTGACCATACCTTGTACGGAACGCCGTCTTTGGAATGTCTTCGGTCTTCACCTTAACCTGGTGGTAACCCGAACGAAGGTCCAATTTGGAAAAGTCTGAAGCACCTCCAAGCTGATCGAACAGGTCATCAATCCTTGATAATGGATACCGATTTTTCACCGTGACATTGTTCAGTTCCCGGTAGTCAATGCAGAGCCTGCGACTACCATCCTTCTTGTTGATGAACAGAACAGGGGCTTCCCAAGGTGAAACACTCGGCCTGATAAATCCTCTATCCAAAAACTCTTGGACATGAACCTTCAATTCTGCCAGCTCAACTGGTGCCATTCTATATGGACTCTTCGAGATAAGTATGGTACCAGGCTAAACATCAATACTAAACACAACTTCTCGATCCGGTGGTAATGTAATACGCCAAACATTTAAATAATTTTTTTGTTAGATTTATAAATGAATTAAAATGATTTTTGATGATTTAATAAACATTTTCTGAATATTTATCTTTTTACTCATGCAAAACACGTGCAAATATTTTCTTGGAAAATTCAAAGTCAAAATTTATTTTGGGAAAACTGATTATTTATTATTAAATATTATTTGTGAATTTTCTGGATTTTTCTGATAATTATTAGACCTATTTGCAAATATTACAAAAAGAATGACTTTTGTGAAAAATTACCACTTGGAATGAAAACTCTAGATTTTTGGATTTTTGGGCTGGGCATGATGCCAAGTCAACTCATAGGTAAAGAGTTTACTTTTTGTTTTAATAAATTTGGTTTATTTTGCAAGTTTTGATAAAAAAGGGGTCTTTTTGCAAAATTGCTATTTAGAGGGGTAAAAGTGCAAATTTGTTTTTCTGGATTTTCAAACAGTGCCGGCGGGTTTTTTTTGTTTTTAAAAATCAATTAAGTTGGTTTTATTCCATTTCCAAGTGTGGGGATTTATATATGTAAAGGTATATTTTAGAAGAGACATTTTGCAAATCTATTCAAAACCCTAGACACCCTTATTTCGGCCTATATTAGGGTGGGGTGCAGCCGTCTTCTTGCTGCACAACACAAAGGGATTTCTTATTATTATTTCTTGGACTTTTCAAGTGAGGATTCTTGGTTTTCTTGCGAATGAAGGCTTTTTCATATTCTTTATTTTCTTCGGTTGATTCTTCAAAAAGGTGAGTGATATATGTTGCTTTGTATTGTTCTTTGAATGTTGTATGTGATGATTTATCTATTAGCTAGAAAGCATGTTAGGGATTGGTATAAATATATAATGGATTTGATAAGTAGATGAGTTAAAAATTGGATCTTTTATGAAAACCTAGTTATTTATTATTAAATTTAAATATGAATTATTTGAGATTGTTAGAGAACCTAATAAAAAATCATGAGTAGCTTATTTCTTTCAGATTATTGATGATTTGATTAAGTATGATGAATTTTATGCACAAATGGATCAAAGATGTATGAATATCCTGTTGATGAGTTTGAATGAATGCAAATTTGACTATAACATGTTACAATCACATATATTCATGGGTTGATTGTTGTGAATGATGGTATATGAGTTAAATGAATTATAAGAATGGCTAATGAATTAAAAGATTAAGTTTTGAGGTTGGATTAGGATAACTAGACTTGGGACTGATGCATCATGACCACTTTGGGATTTTGTGAATATGTGAAGTTTTAAATTGGGTTTGAGTTGCTCAATACTGAGGCTAAACTAAATATTTTACTATTCCTAATTGATGAGTTTTGAAGTTTTCTTGGTGCACAAACATGCACATACATTTATACATAAACATCTTATTTCATTGTTTTCTTTTTTTGAAAAAAATGGGTGTTTGTGAGTTTTGTAGAGATTTGATTTAATCTTGAATAATTCAGTACTGAGATAGTTTTGAACAATGTATCCCCTATTTACAAAGTTATTTTTGACGCATAATTGATTCTCAAATACCCAATTTCGATATGTGCACATATTTTGAAGGAATTCGTCAAATTGCTATTTTATTGATTCGAACAGGTTTTGATTCATTTTTATGTACTCCTATATACTCCACAAGTCACATTTGATCATCTCAGGACTGTACTTTTTACAGATTTCGTTTTTATAAGTAAAACATCGTACCAGTTAAAACATGCACAAACTCAAACTACAGTCTGCAGGTACGACAGTCGACCGGTTAATTTCGACAGTCGACCGTCACGACCCTGGCTGCAGTGTTTTCTTGAAGTTTTGGATTTTCAGGGGGGAGAGTCGACTGACCACCTTATACAGTCGACTGCCACTGCTCTGATTAGTGTTTTCTTGAAGTTTTGGATTTTCATGCGGGACAGTCGACTGACCACTTTATATAGTCGACTGTCACTGCTCTGATTAATGTTTTATTGAAGTTTTGGATTTCCATGAGGGACAGTCGACTGACCACTTTATACAGTCGACTGTCACTGCTCTGATTAGCGTTTCTCGAGGTTTTGGATTTTTACGCGGGACTGTCGACCGACTACAGTATGAAGTCAACTGCCACTGCTCTGACTGATGCTTTCTTGAGCTTTTCTGATGTTCTTATAAAACGATTGATCCTTTAATATTTTTGGATTAATGACCTACTGTTCTAAATATCATTTTGCTACAGATTATAGTATTTTCGAGACGTTTTCTAAATATAAAAGAAGTAAGAGTTGTGATGAAAGTTCTGTATTGATGGTTAAGTTGTGAGTCTCTAGAGGGTACGTGGGACCCTAGTATACCGACAATTGAGTGGTTTGGCCTATTGAGGTTTGTTGTTGATCAGTTGAGTTAAGTCCGGTAGGGTATACCAACTCTAAGAGATTCGTGAATTAATTTAATTAACTTAAAAAGATAAGGACATGCACTGGATGGTGATATGATGAAATGAGAACATAGGTTATGGACCTCAGTATGGCTTTCGGTGTGAGATAATTCCCAAAATTATCGAGGAGTGAGTGAAATAGTCTTCGGAATTACCTGCGGTGTGGGATTGATCTCCGGAATTATCGGGGTCGAGGCGACACTCATGGGATATTCGTGTGATTAGGCGCCATAGCTTGCGGTGTGGGATATTCTCGAAGATTCCCATGTATGAGTGAAATAATTTTCGGAATTATCTGTGGATAGAGATTGACCTCCGGAATTATCGGGGCATGGGCTAATACTCACAATTTATCTATATCTCGTAGTAGTCATCGTAGTAGAACTAGTTGCATAACGAGGGATTAAACCCTATAAAGAGGAGAATGTTAAGGGCTTGTACCGGACCTATGTAGAGTAGGATACATAGAATCCGACAAGTATGCATTAGGGAGTCAGCATATAGCATTGATGTTTTCTTAACTTGGTTTTATACATATTGTTTCCTGTTTTCTACACTTGACACTTAGTCTAGTTTCACTTGATGTTTTCACGTTTTATTTATTGTTGTTTCTTATTTCATTTATTCTTGATGTTGATACATGTTGTTTATGATACTATGTTTAATGTTTTATTTATGTTGCTTTTATTTATTTTTATGTCACTCACACCGTTTTGGCTGACCCATGTAGTTTTGGGAGTTAGGGTTATCTCTAGCCTAATGTTTTACAGGTAGGTGCTTATTGCTTGGGCTTTGGATGCATGAGATAGAATTGATGTTATGGCTTATGTAAATTGTAAAAGAATGTGTTGTCAAAGAAAGAATTTGTAATTCAAGGTGTTTGTTTTTCCGCTGTGTTTTGTAAAGAATTAATGTAATAAAAGTTGAAAATTTTATGTGTGTTTTGGTTATGTTTACTATTCCAGTTGAGGTTGATGCTGGGAATTGTGCCACGTATTTCTGAGATATCATATTGGAAATTCGGGGCACTACAGGTAACCCAGGAAATTCCTCTGGAATGACATCTAGAAATTCCCACACAACTAACGGTGCAACTCTGTCATCGGTGCACAACAATTCTTGTACACCCACTTCTTGGTTCGCAGACTTCTTGCCACGCCCAAGTGGTGTCTCGCCAGCGTTGAATTCAAACTTTTGGCAACCAGGAATCTTGAATACCACCTTCTTCTCTCGGTAGTCTATCACAGCATGATTGGCGCCTAACTAATCCATCCCAAGAATGATGTCGAACCCAGAATTACTGATAACAATGAGGTCTTCCTTGAAGTCCATGCTACCAATCAACAAGGGGTTCAACTTGCACACTTTAGAACAGACAATCACACCTCCACCTATTGTGATGTTCCAAGCAACTTGCAAGTCCTCGCTAGGCAATTGGTGTTGGCCAACAAAGCGGGAAAAGGTGAAGGAATGGGTAGTACCCGAATCGAACAAAACATGAGCAGGGAAAGAGTGTACTAGTATAACACCAAGTAGCAAACCAAAGGGCGTGAGTGAACACAAACATGGGAAAGAATGCATGATGTAAGAAGAACAAGCGCTAGATAGACTGAAATGACTGAAACCAATAAATGATTAATACCTGCAACAACTCCCTCGGCAATCTCGGCTTCCTCCATAGTCAGGTTGTAGGCCTGGCCACGACCTCCAGTCTGGCCTCTCCCAGGAACTGCTCCCCTCTGATTGTAGACCTGCCTCTGCGGTGGGAGCGGTGGCCTGATCTGGCCACAAGCTGGTGCTCCCAGCTGAACTAATCCCCCCGGCTAGTGGAGCCAACCTCCTCTACGGGCATTCTCAAAACATGAGGTCACTAGCTCCGCACACAAAGCACTGACGGTTAGCGGCCCTACAATCCTTGTGCACATGACTGACCTTGCGGCAGAAGTCGCAAGTCACAACCCACCTAGAAGCAGCAGATGGGTACGGCAATGCCCTTGGTGCTGGAGCTGGAGCTGACCTCCGAATCGGTCCTCCAGTGGGCCTAGCAGTAGCAGCAACAGGGTGTGTGTGCAACCCGCTGAGAAGGAGCCCTCCTATTGCGAGTCTGCTCCTGAGCTCGAGTCTCCTTAAGGGCATCAGCATACGTGCGAAGGCGGAGAGCAGCCAAGTGCTCCTGGATATCTTGGTCGAGTCCCAACAAAAACCTCTGGGCTCGATCTTCCTTATTCGCCACCAAGGGGGTTGCGAAATGGCTGATCCTGGTAAACTCCGCAGCATACTCATCCATAGATTTAGCACACAGTGTTAAGAAGATTTTCATGTTACGATACTACATATATAATACGTAACAAAATTCAAAACACCAGCACTAACTGACCAACCTGCTTCAAAGAGAGAAATTGTTGCTCTATCTCCACCTTGGTAATGTTAGGGAAAAGCTTTTCCAAGAAACTCTGGGTGAAGGTAGCCCAAGTAATAGGCCACTCAAGCCTCTCAGTTTCGTCTCTCCACAAAATGTGGGCAAGATCCATCAGCTGGATGCTCACAACATACACTCAGTCAACATCGGCAATCCTTGCTGCAACATCGGCAATCCTTGCTGCCTACAATAACTGTTCCGTCTGAATCAACCACTGTTCAACTTCTAGTGGCGTCTCTGTGCATGAGAACTTGTCGGGGTGCAGCCTCATAAAATCTGCAACAGTACTAGGGCCAGGGGGAAGAATTCCTTGAGCGAGCACAGCAGGGTTCCGGTTGGCAGCTTCCAACGCGACCTTCATTAACTCGCTATGCTCTTGCTGCATCTGAACCAACTGTTGCAGCACCTGAGTGATAGCTGCCATTTATGGCTGCTTATCTCAGGGTCAGAAAGTAGAAGCACTCCTGCGAGCCATGGCCTGCACAAAACCAAACCAATTAGTATTCCGGACAATAAGTTGGTTATAAAACATTTATGTGATTGACGTGGTGCACATATTGTTAAGTTAAAGCCTAGTTGAACCCCCAAGCTAGTCAGGGAAAAACTTGGCTATGGCATAATCTGGCTCATGATACCACTAAAAACATGTCACGCCTCGCTTCCCAGAATACGGAAACACGGAACGCAACTAAGGCCCAGCAAATGATATATTCACATCATTCATAAGCGGTTATAATCAACTCAATAATATAAAAAATAAATACAACCATGCAGGAAAATTTTATAATCACATAAACATGGATAACATAAATAAATCATGCTATAGTCCATACGTAACCAACATCCATAAATAAATATTGCGGGACAATATGCCCGGAATACAGAGTTTTGCAATAAACAAATATAACTGAAAGTAAAAACATAAAGCAGTAAAGCAGAGTGGAATCCATCTGCATCTTCAGAACATCTGGTCAATGACTCCTTCTGGTAGTTCCTCTTCCACTCCTGTATATTCATCAACTCGAATTCGGGAAAGAGAACACTCGTTAGAGCAAGTAACGGGCCACAAGTAGTACAAGCAAGGGGCAAGGATAGGAATATAACGAGAGAATCAAGTATATAGAAAATGAATCATGTAACAGGAAGATACCATATGTAAATGAAGATCATGCAAAATCAACTTATAAACAAGAATCATGAGAACTGGTAATGAGCATGTAACATGGAAACAAGAATCAAGAACTAGTAAACAGGGATCATATACTTGTAACGGGACATGTAACATGTAACAGGAATATGCAAGTGCTCAGTGTTAATCTTAAGTCTATTCATTTAATCAATCCTACCTAATGCACGCGATCCTGCATCCCATACCACAGGTCGGGTGCATACAGCATGTTAACGATTAGACTCTAGTGGTATATTATACAGGATCAAATACTCGGGTCTTGCAGGAACATGAGCATGTAGTCAAGAAATGGGCACTAGAGGTAACCCCTACAGGCACTAGAGGTAACCTCCGTCAACCCCTGACATGGCACTTAGTTTTATGTGGCACTTAGTTCCATATAACTGCAACACATATCATGTAGATGAAAAATCATGTAATCATGTGATGAGCACTAGAGGTAACCCTCGCATGCACTAGAGGTAACCTCCATCAACCCCTGATGTAATGCCCCGAATTCCAAATAAGACCGAATTCGAGAATTCACAGGATCTTTATTTTACTTCGTACAATTTTACATGGAAATTAAAACTTTTCAACTACATCAGAGTTCTTTACATTTTGTTTACACAGCGGAAGAATAAAAGAAATACAACAATGAAATACAACTTGTACAATTTTAACAATGTAAGTCATCAACTGCATCATAATATCTTTACTTCTTCATCAAAAGTCCATTGCCTGCATATTAAGCTATGGGCACGTCAGTCACTTACAATTGACGAAAATGCTATACTCAACCATTCTCTCTATGCCGTACATATAACGATCTTATTACTTTAACAAACCACAAAAATTGAATGAACAATAAAGTGTCAAAAGTGATTATTCTAAACATGTAAGTGTATGCGATGCCTTAATGTCTAATGCACACATTTTTATACTAGGATAATACTAATGCATACTTGTTCGGATTCTATGCATCCCATTCTACATAGGTTCGAGGGCAAGCACCTACGTACTCCGCATTTAAGGGTTTGATTCCCCGGCATGAAAACTATCCAGTAATAAGACAAGGTTTAGATCATTCCACGAATATGGATCCCAGCCCCGGAATCCACTGCTGACTGTTATAATAGATCCCTCATCGTGCGAATCATCCCGCAAGTGATCCTCTAGCCCCGGTATACGTATATACATTGGAGTATGGCAAACTATCTGCCCGACTACTCATAATCCCGGAGTCCACCGCTGATCAGTCATCATAATCCCAGATTTAAAAAACAAAAGCTCATCTCCTACGGAGCAACCACAATCGACTGACTGGGTCTATAGCCTCAGAATCCACTGCCGACTATGTAGAGCGCCTCACTTACATTTGCCCAGGTTTACTACATCTTCACTTATGTGCCATATTCTTAAGTTCAAAACATGAATAAATTTCCATACCTAGAATTAGTTTTTACCTCCTACCGGACTTAATCAAAAAAATACGATATAGCTCCATAGCCATATCACAAAATATATCTCAACTCTTTTCAATTCAATAGTGTCGGTACCCGAGGTCTCACTAACTCTAAATTACAACTTTTTCATGTACAAGAATCTATGGGTACACATACCCTTCAATAAACATGTCTTAATCTTAGATATTTTCATTTTCAACTTATTCACAAAAAATCAATATCTTATCCACAAAGCAATCTTTTTCTTAGTCTTGTCACTATTCATGATCTATTTATTCATTCATAATCTTTATAAGCAATTCACTTCTTTCAAGAACACAACTTCATCACATGAAATTTTATCAACAAATTCAAACTCTAATAATGTCTCAATTCACTTTAAAATATTATTTAAACAAACAAAAAAAAGTATAATTCTCTTTCAGAATCACTTCACAAATTAATACTTTGCTTTTCTTCACTACAAAGTTCTATTCACAAAATTTCATTTCTTTTCATACAAGAAAACTTTATACTATCTCTTAATATTTTTCATTTCATTTCATATCAATAGTAAAGTTTATATCTAAAGTTTTCCATATTAAAATCTTCACATATGAAGAAAAGAGACTCAAAAAAAATCAAAATGGGTGCTCGGGTTTCGAACCCAGGACCCCTGGTCACACACAGTGAACACCCAACCCAGATCCCGCTAGCCAACAAGTCCATTGGACTCTGGCATTAAGATCTTATGCTGAAATGGTCATATGCTAACTCTCAGTTCCGGAATTTATTTAAAAGAATTAAAAATAACTATGATTATCAAGCTTCGAACCCAAGATCTCTTACAAACAATGCTCTGTGCTGCACTAGCTAACCAGTAAGTCCAAATGTAATTTCTGTTTAGGATTTGTACTAATATACTTTTGTTCATATTGTTCAGAAAGTGATTCTTTTTCCTAAAACTTGTTTATCTAAAGATCAAATCTTTCTAGGAATTTGAAATAAAAATTTTCTTGACTGAGAATGAATTTAAAAATAGTAAACAACAATTTTAAAATCATTAAAATCCTATTTCCATTTCTTTAAACAATTCTTTTTCTCATTTTTCACATAGACTTGTATTTTCTCAAACTTGAATAGTGTTCAAAAATTAGTTTATATTCTCACTTACACAAATTACAATTTTATAACAATACTAACAAGTCGCTCAATCATGAGAATTTCACAAAAAATTTCTTTCATGGAGAAAATTATTATTTTCAAATACAATAAGGCAAAACATACATATGTCAGCACTAACTAAATTTTGTTTAGATTTCTCTTCTTTCTTAGTCATCATAAATCTAAGGCATGATTTGAATATGACATTCTTCAACAAATTTCCATATACTCAACATGTGCAAAAATTGTAAGCATACTAACATGATTCATAGTATAAAAGAATTCTTCTTCTTAATTAGCATGGTGACAATTATTTACTAAGTCCCAACAAGATTATTGTATATTATACTAGCATAGATTTTATTTACATATTTCACATCAACATTAACTTATACTACTCATTTATAGTTTTTAGCATGCATATTCTACAATTAGAAAGTAATGAAATCACCCACCTCTATGAAGAATGAATTCAATGAGAAAGTTGGAAACAACTCCTAGCTCCTAGCAAATCCTTCTCCTCCTAGCAAGAACTCCTCCAAGCAAGAAAACTCTACTCTCTTTCTTTTTCTTTCTCTTATTTTGATTTGTTTTTTGTGTAAAAAGAGAAGGAGAATGGGGTGCTATTTATAGGATAATGTTAGGGTCTAATTTGCAAATTTCTCAACCTAATAGCTTCTCATTTAAACTCTCTACCTCTTCACTTTCCTAACTCCTCCCTCAAACTCTCCAAATACTCTAACTCCCAAACTCCCAACCTTTCTCTCCCCCACTATGCTACAACCCGGCCCTCCCCCTAGGTTCAAAACCGGCCATTCATGTGTGCAAATTCACACATGCACAACAAAATAAAATACATTTTTTTATAGTTCTAAATGTGTACTAAAAGTTGTAACTTGTCATGTATTAGTCTAAGCTCAACTTAAATTAGGATTTTATTAATGGGCTTGTCCCATGGGGTATTTTAATTTACTAATTTAATTATTCAAGTGGGCTCTTCTTTTAATCAATCTAATGGGCTGTGATTTATCTTTAGGTCCATAGAATAAATAAAAGGCTAAATAAGACTATGCATGCTAAAATTTGCAAATGAGAGTAAGAAAAGAGATGGATAAATTAGCACGTGCATCTTACGTGCAAAAATCAAAAAAATTGCATTTTTAATTAAATTAAAAATGTGGGGTGTTACACCTGATGTGGCACTTAGTTCCATATAACTGCAACACATATCATGTAGACGGAAAATCATGTAATCATGTGATGGACACTAGAAGAAACCCCTGCATGCACTAGAGGTAACCCCGGTTAACCCCTAACGTGACACTTAGTTCTACATGGCACTTAGTTCCATATCACTTGTAATCTCGTATCATCATCACAGGAAACATGGGCCCCCTTCCGAGTACAATCTCCTATATACCCCACTACTAGATCTTTCCCTCAATACCCCGACTTGTGATTCTTTTATAGTAATTAAACATGGTGCAACAACGGAACAGTGTCAGGAATAATCAGGGAGATATCAAGGTTTATGCAATATGTTTCAAGTCATAAGTGCAAGAAATAACGTATTCATGTATAAACAAATACAAGTCACAAGTCTGGAAAGTCAGACGTTATTGCACAAAGACCAACTTTTTCGCTGCCACAGAAAAGCAAATTCGATTCCGTCAAGGGTTCTAGAAACTAGACTCCTTCCCGGTTCCAGCGCAAATACACCCAATGTATTAAAAATACAGAAACTAGGCAAATAATCTCGTTCTTTACTGGTTACATGTTCAGGAAACATGTAAGAGTTAAATACTTATAAACAAAAGTAACTTGTAAAATCATTTACAATTCTAAAAAAAACATATTTGAACTCCTAATAGTGTTAAACATCAGTACAATTAATCTCAGATTTTAATACTGAAATTAATGTACTGTTTCAACTAATTAGGCAGGGTGATGTATAATTTTGACTGCATTCTGGAATTCAGACGTCATTGTACAAAAATCTAAATATCTTGCAATTCGTAAATCGAATTGCAAAATCGCCAGATGTTCTGGATTCCAGACACACAGAACTAAAATTCTCATTCAATAAGTTTTAGTCAATGACAATTAGAATCAGGTCAAGATGAAGTTCTTTACTGAACTGGCATGCATGCAGCAGTCTAGAATCATGCTTACATAAACATATTAAGTCTGAAAATTTATCAAATAATTCTACAAAAATTTAGGGTGACTCCTAATCATGTCTAGTCATGTCCAGATTAATTTCAAGTCTAAATTTTACCATTAGCATCTATTTTAATTAATAATTCATGTCAATATTCTTGTAATCCGAAATCTAGAAATTTGGGACCCAACAGTATTAAAAGTGTGATATCTAACAAATTACAGATCGGATTCCAGATCCGTCAAAAGTCTTGGAAAGTAGACTCATGGGGCTACAGAATCTATTCACAAGGTTTTATCAAATTCACACATCAAGTGATTCAAAACTTCAATGCAATATCAAATAGGCAGCAGGCCAGCAAGCAAATTCGTGTTAATTGTCGACTATTTAAATATGCAAGTATACAATTCCATGGCAATTAATTTACAGAAATTCTACTTGATTATTGGAATGAGATTCCTACAATTACGAGTCATTTCATGGTAGTTAGTTTCCGAAAATCATGTGCAATTGAATTATTCAATTCATCAAATTATTCGATCACCTATTTATAAACATTCAAATATATGTTTCAATTCCTATGTTCATGTAATGAATATGATGTCAAGGAGTATTCATGATCGAATTACGAGATATGAGATCAACAATAATCCAGTGGGATAATAGATATTAACTGAAATCAACATGTGAAGGGTGAAAATAAGAATATCTCACGACGGATCAATAAAAGGTCTACTTACGGGATTCAAAACAAAGCTTGTACGGGAACAAAAAGATATACAAGAGAATACTTGCCTTAACAAGATGACAATAATTTCGATAATATTGAAAATAACGGGACGAGCTTTCTGTCGGTAACGCGTGCGGAATACATGCACCGAAGCACGTGCAAGATACGTGTATCGCAACCACAGTAAGGTCACCAATAACAACAGCCAACATAATAACAAGAACAGAAGGGCAGCAGTGCTCAACGGCAAAAGCGACAGCAGTAACTAACAACGAGGCAATGGCAGCACAGTAAGCACGATGGAGGTGCTTACTAGGGCATTCGACGGAGGAGAGGGGCGACGGGAGGAGCTCGAAGGTGCGGGGCTTCGACGGTGCTGCGGTGTTGACTAGGTGGCAGCGACGAGGACGATAGCGGAGGAGGTAGCGATTGAAGGTGGGTGTTGGGTTTGCAATAATGGAGGTGGAGATGTAGGGGATGGTGGCGATGGCACAGGGCTGGCGATGAGGTGGTGACGGTGGAGTAGGGAGGTGAGCGGCATGCGGTGCTTGGAGAAAGGTGATGGGAGTTGGATGGTCAAGGGTGGATGAAGGGAGGTCGAAGGTCGAGGAGGATGACGACGGGGATGAGGGGGCAGGGCGATGAGGAGGAAGACGATGGGAGGTCGGAGGTTGCGGTGAGTTTCGGTGGTGGTTGGAGAGGTCACGACGAGGGCTGCGAGGGGCAGCGGGGACAGCGCTCGAGTGGTTTGGGTGCTGGGTTGGGCTTAGGATTTGGGTTCAAAAAGATGATGAAATAAAATAAGAGAAATACAACTCAGATTCAAGAGATAGAATAAAATTGCATTTAAAAATAGAATTCACAAGAATACAATGACATGGAAGAATATAATTCAGTATAATAAAAAATGGGAGTTACATCTACATTTAAATCAATTACCCCAACACATTTTATAAAACTATTCGAGGTAGGAATGGGAAAAACTATTGAACCAAGATTAGTAGATATTAGACACCTTAAATTTGATTAAGAAATGCAAGTATTTATTAAATCCTTAAAACCTAAGGTACAAGTACTTGTTGAATACTTTACACCTTCAAGAAATACTATTTCCTCTATAATAAGAATTGTTGACAGAGAAATTCCATCATCATAATCATTTCCATCCAATAATCTCACTCGTTCTTATTCAGTGAGACAAAACTCTGATATCGATTTTATGCTAGAATTATCTCATCACCATAGTTTTCGACAAGATAACCCTGTCGAAGGAAGAATGATGAAATTGATACAAAAACAGAAAGAACACGATACTAATCAAAAATTTCAAAAAGTGATAAACACTCCTTTATCCAACATCAAAGAAATGATTTGAGCTATTGATAATAAAAATAAAGCATTTGAACCCCCTGATGAACGTGTACAAAAAGCACATAATTTTATCTTGTCAATCATATTAGGACGAGTTGGTGCATCAGCACAAGAAGAATTTTTTGGAAAAACAAGAAGAAATGAGGACACTAGCTGACGGAGACAATACAGTTGATTCAAACACAATGGCTGGAATAGATAATGACTGAAGAAACCAGAAGCATGGTGGACCCTAATTTCAAAAGTGGACCCCAGAGAGCAATAATTTGGCCACGGTTGTCTAAATTTCCTTAATCATGGCGCACTAATCAAGGAAAGAATAAAGAAATAATACCTACCTGTCGACCACTGCTGAAGATTCTTTCTTATCATACTAGATAATCGCACCTTCTAGATGTCACTACATCCTCTCTTTGTAACTATGAATACGGCTTAAAGGCCCTTGTATTAGGCATTGAATAATTTAGAGAGCTATTTGTTGGGGTTTGTGGATCCAATACACGATAATGAGGTTGGAGAAGATAGGCGAGAAGGATAGTCGAAGTGGGAGCAAGTAGCTACAGCAGAGTTGCAGTCGACCGCACGGTCGACCGCACCCCCCGACCGACGACCGGTTGACCGCGCAGTCGACCGTCCCGCTATCTGGTTCAACCTGCAGTCTTGAAGAAGTGACCGCGCAATCGACCGACCCGCTCTCTGTTAGATTTCATGCAGTCGAGGAAAGGACCAGTCGACCATCCTAGAGTTGCGGTCGACCGTCCTGACGCTGATTGATAAGCGGTTGAGATTGAAAGTTGTGGAATCCTATATATATTGTATTGTGTATGATTTTAGGGTTAAGTGAAAAGAAAATAGAGATCTACCAGCCGTCATTAAGAGAGAGGGAGATAGAGAGAAACCCTACACCTTGGTGGTGAGTTCTTGAGAGATTTGTAAACCTAATCTTCATATTTCTAGTGGAAATCGCAGGACTGCCTCTATGCGGGGAAGTAGCCATTGTTTGGGTGAACCTCGATAAAAATCTTGTGTATTCTTGTGTGTTGCTTTTGCTTGTTCTTTGTTCTCTTGTTTTGATTCTATAGTTCTTGCATCTCGTCGTCGTTGTTGAGTTTATTCCGCAGTTAGAATTCAACAAAGTGGTATCAGAGCTACAGGTTGGTAGTATTGATTGAGATGGGGGACAAGAGTAGAGTCGAGGAGTTTGATGGAACGGATTTCACAATGTGGAAGATCCAAATGATTGCATATCTCCGACAGAAGGATGTAGATGGTCCATTGTTTGGTGTGAAGCCAAAAGGGACGGAGGTTGATCCGGTTGCGTTGGCAGACTGGAATAGATTAGATTAGAAAGCGCTTAGGCAGATTCAGTCATCGCTGAGTAGGAATGCGCTATTTCACATTGAGAAGGCAAGAACCATAAAGAAGGCAATGGAGATATTGACAGACATGTTTGAGAAGCCTAATGCAGCGAATTAGATCTTATATCTAAAAAAGTTGGTTAACCTGAAGCTGTCGGAAAGGGGTTCGGTTGCTGAGCATATCAAAAATTTCTGTATGGTTTACAATCAGATAGAATCGTCGGGTTTGAAATTTGTGGAGAGGCACAATTGTTGTTGTTGCTATCCAGTCTTCCCGATAGTTACGGTACAGTAGAACAGACTATTACTAGCACCATGAATGATACGACAACCCTAAAGGATATTATAAGCAGCATTATGAATGAGGATGCAAGGAGGAAAAGGCATGGAGAGACTTCGGTGTCATATCCTAGCAATACCGTGCTGTTAGTTGATAATCGTAGTAGAAGTAACAACAGAGGGAGGTCGCAAAGCAGGAATCACAGGTCCAAGTCAAGAACCGAACATCGCAAAGGTGAGTGTTGGTACTGCAAGAAGCCCGGACACAGGAGAGACCAATGCGAGGAGTATAAGAAAGCCCAAGCAGGGTCACAGGTAGCTAATATGGTAAGTATTGAACCCTGTCTAGATGAATTGTGTTTATCTGCTGGATTTAATATTTTGCAAGATGATTGGTGTGTAGACACAGGTGCTTCTTATCATTGTACTCCCATGAGGGATGTTTTTGAGGATTACAGGACAAGTGATTTTGGTGCAGTTTCAGTTAGTAATGGGCAGATATGTCCAGTTCTGGGTAGAAGCACTGTGAGAGTGAAGGCTCGCAATGGTGGGCAATTGGTCTTGTATGATACCAGACATATTCCGAGCTTGAAGAATAACTTGATCTCAACTAGCAAACCATACAAATAAGGGTTTACAACAACTTTTGGTTATGGAGAATGGAAGGTGACTATAGGTGCCAGGTTGGTGGCAAAAGAAAAGCGTGGTGACATGTTGTACTTACTCAGGGGAGGTGATTCAGGTGATATCATTGCTACAGCATTAGTAGGTAGTTCCTCTTCAATTCTATGGCATGTTAGGTTAGGGCACCTTGGTGAAAAGGGTGTCAAGCAGCTTTGTTCTAGGGATCTTTTGCCAGTGCTGAAGAAGGTTGAGATGGATTTTTGTGAGAATTGTGTGATGGGCAAACAGAAGACAGTTAGCTTTTAGTTGGGTGGGCGTGAAAAGAAGCTTAGGAAGCTAGAGTTGGTACATACAGATGTGTGGGATCCAGCTCAGAAATTCTCTTATGGTGGTAAGAGATACTTCGTCACATTCATCGATGATGCTACAGGAAAGGTTTGGGTTTATGCAATTCGTGAGAAATCAGAAGTTTTTGAGGCATTCAGAGCTTGGAAGGCCAAGATTGAGAATGAGGCGGGTTGCAAGGCGAAAGCAATAAAGTCAGACAACAGAGGTGAGTACACAAGCAAAGAGTTTGTTAACTATCTGGCAAGGGAAGGTATCAGAGGAATCAAGACAGTTCCTAAGACTCCACATGAGAATGGTGTAGCAGAAAGGATGAACCGCACGATACTCAAAAGGGCGAGATGTATGAGACTTCATGCGGGTCTTTCGGTCCATCTTTGGGCCGCTACAGTTGATACGGAAGTGTACTTGGTTAGCCGTTGCCCGTCTAGTGCCCTTGATGGGGCCATTTCAGAAGAACTATGGTCAGGTAAAACTATTAATTATTCGCATTTGAAAGTTTATGGTTGTATGGCATATACACTAATTGATAGGGACGAAAGAAAGAAGTTAGACTCTAGGTCCAGGAGGTGTGTGTTCATTGGTTACGGTGGCGATGAGTATGATTACAGGCTTTGGGATTTTGTGGATAACAAAGTCATTCGTAGTAGAAATGTAGTGTTCAATGAAGAGGTCCTATACAAGGACAGGCACACAGGTCAAGACAGTACAACCAGTTCAGAATCAGATTGGAGTTCAGACTCAGACTCAGATTCTGATTCTGAAGGCAGCCCTAGTGGTGGGGGCCCTATAGTGCAGCAACAGGTACAGATACCACATGCAGCATAGGAGGTTCATGGTGATCCTATTAGGAATGAGCAGGTTATCCAAGATGAACAGATATAGCCAGAACAGTTTGGGGAACCTGAACCGGTGGGTGAACCGGTACCCACATTGAGGAGATCGACACGAGAGAGAAGGTCAACCAGGATATTTGATCCATCAGCTAGTGTTGTTCACGAGCATGTTCTGTACACAGATTCAGGGGAGCCAGAGACTCATAAGAAGGCTTTGAGGGATGAGGCTCAAATTCAGTGGGAGTTAGCCATGAAGGATGAGATGAGCTCCTTAGAACAGAACCAAACTTAGGAGTTGACCAAGTTACCTGTAGGGAAGCACGCTCTTATGAACAAATAGGTTTTCAGAATCAAAGATGAGGCAGATGACAGTAAGAGGTACAAGGCGAGGCTTATGGTGAAAGGATTCTCTCAAAGAGAATGTGTCGATTATAATGAGATCTTTGCACCGGTTGTGAAGATGGAGTCTATTAGGGTTTTGCTCAGTATTGTGGCAGTTGAAGACTTGTACTTAGAGCAGTTGGATGTGAAGACAGTATTTCTCCATAGTGATGTCGAAGAAGAGCTGTATATGAAACAACTCACAGGTTTTGAAGCTAAAGGAAAGGAAGACATGGTATGTCGATTGAAAAAGAGTCTTAATGGGCTCAAACAAGCACCGCGGCAATGGTAGTTGAAGTTTGATTGCTTCATGAGAGAAAAAGATTTCGATAGATGCAAAACGGATCATTGTGTGTATGTTCGTAGATATGAAGACAATAATATAGTTACCTTGGCGTTGTATGTGGACGACATGCTGTTAGCAAGTTCATGTATGGAAAAGATCAAGGAAGTAAAAAAGGCGCTAGCTTCGGAGTTTTCAATGAAAGACTTGGGTGAAGCAAAGCAAATCCTCGGCATGAAGATCAGTAGAGACAGGAGAAGCAAGTAGCTTTGGTTATCTCAAGCGGACTATATGAAGAAGGTGTTATAGAGATTCAATATGGATGGCGTGAGGCCAGTCACTTGTCCCTTGGCTGCTCACTTCAAGTTATCAATGGACTTGTGTCCTAAGACAGAGGCAGAGATGGAGGAAATGACTGCTATTCCTTATGCCTCAGCCGTTGGGAGTTTGATGTATGTGATGGTGTCTACATGACCGGACATCGCACAATCAGTGGGAGTTGTCAGCCGTTACATGAAGAATCCAGGTAAATGGCATTGGGATGCAGTAAGGTGAATTCTTAGATATCTAGCAGGTACTTCTGATCACTCTATTTGTTTTGGGGGAGATTCTTTGCATATACATGATTATGAGATGCGAATTTTTTGGGAGTTCGTGATGGTTGCAGAAGTACTACAAGGTATGTATTTACAGTTGGTGGAACAGCTGTTAGTTGGGCTTCGCAGTTACAAAAGGTTGTAGCGCAGTCAACCACGGAGTCAGAATATATGGCGCTTACGGAAGCGACGAAAGACATGTTGTGGATTTCGGAGCTTATGAAACAGTTGGGCAGGAAGCAACCCATAGGTGAACTATGGTGTGACAGTCAAAGTGCAGTTTTCTTGGTGAAAAACTCGGCATATCACTCTAGGACTTGGCACATTCAAATGAGGTATTATTTTGTCAGAATGGCGGTTGAGAAGAAATGGTTGAAGCTAACTAAGATTCTTGGCACTAAGAATCCGGCGGACATGCTCACTAAGGTGATGGATAGCAAGAAACATCAGTTTTTCTATACCGCTATCGGATTGTCTCCAGGTTAATTATTGAGGAGACTCGCAGAGGCACAGGCCTAGACTAGGCCAATGGAAGAATGAAGAACAGGTTAGAGACTTTGTGTATATGTCTCCAAGTGGGAGATTGTTGGGGTTTGTGGTTCTAATACACGATAATGAGGTTGGAGAAGATAGGCGAGAAGAAGAGTCGAAGTGGGAGCAAGTAGCTACAGCAGAGTTGCGGTCGACCGCACCCCCCGACCGACGATCGGTCAACCGCGCAGTCGACCGTCTCGCTCTCTGGTTCAACCTGTAGTCTTGAAGAAGTGACCTGTCGACCACGCAATCGACCGACCCGCTCTCTGTTGGATTTCGTGCAGTTGAGGAAAGGACCAGTCGACCGTCCTAGAGTTACGGTCGACCGTCCCGACGCTGATTGATGAGCGGCTGAGATGGAAAGTTGTGGAATCCTATATATATTGTATTGTGTACGATTTTAGGGTTAAGTGAAAAGAAAATAGAGATCTACCAGCCGTCATTAAGAGAGAGGGAGATAGAGAGAAACCCTACACCTTGGTGGTGAGTTCTTGAGAGATTTGTAAACCTAATCTTCATATTTTTAGTGGAAATCGCAGAAGTGCCTCTGCGCGGGGAAGTAGCCATTGTTTGGGTGAACCTCGATAAAAATCTTGTGTGTTCTTGTGTGTTGCTTTTGCTTGTTCTTTATAGTTCTTGCATATCGTCGTCGTTGTTGAGTTTATTCTGCAATTAGAATTCAACACTATTGTAATATTTCCAAAGTATCTTCCTTTTAACTTGTGATTTTCCTTTTTTCCTTTTTCTTGTTATCTTGCGAGCAAACTGGTATCAGAGCCTTGTACAAAGTGTTTATGTACCTACTTCCTGCTTAAGAATCTATAATATTGTAAGTATTTTTATCTTTATGATAGCTTTAAAATATCTCTTGAGCATGTTCTCTAATTTTCCATTAGTACCTTTCTTGATAAATGGTTAAAAGTTATCTCTATTACCCTTCTTATTCTTGAGCTAGTATCGTATGGTGTAGGGAACGAACCAATAATGTGCTCTGTTTCTTTGAAGTAATGTATAGGCTTGCAGGGCTGGCCCAGCCATGATGCAAGTGAAATATTTGCATCAGGATCCCAAATCAAAAACAAAAAAGGGCCCCCCGTTTTCAGAAAAAAAGAAAAAAAAATTTGGAAATGTGTATATGTAGGGTATATGTGAAAAAAAAATTCTAATACATGAATGGATTTTTTTTTTTTTTTAATAAAAGGGGGCCCCCGTTTTCAGAAGAAAAAATTTTTTGGAAATGTGTATATGTAGGGTATATGTGAAAAAAAATCTAATACATGAATCGATTTTTTTTTTTTTTTTGAGGATATATGTGGAGCCCATTTTTTAAAGTTTGCTTCAGGCCCCCAAAATCTTAGGGCCGGCCCTGTAGGCTTGTGGTTTTAGATTTGAGGCATAACCCTGACAAAAAACCATGGTCTGCCGTGAAGGTAGTAAGGGGTACATGTTTAGCTGAAGAAATTATGGTCAAAGATAACTCAAGAATAAAAATGATAAATAGACATAAGAAACCTATCAGAGAAGATAATTTTGATAACTTAAAGAACATGTTCAAGAAGTTAGATGATCATGAAAACATGATTATAGGTTTAGAAGACTCATACTAGTGTTAATATGGTCTTAATAAAGACCAATATGAACATTTTGTTCATCTTCCCATAAAATAGGAATATATAATTATAGGAATATATAATTACATGATAGATATGCTCCATGCTCCATGAAATTAAAACAAATGTGAAAAAATTCACAACTATGATTGCCAAACCGCAAGGTAATCATAGTGATACTTTTAATAAACTTCATTGTTTTAATTCAGATAAAATCAATATGGTTAAATGTTCCCACTATATGTCAAGTACTTTAGAACTGAAGTTCTATTCCTTGAAGATTTATTTATAATGTACAAGTATTCTCAATATTTTTATCTTCAAGACTTAGATAATAATCGGAATGGATATTTACTCCAAAATAATCTATTTGCCAAATTGGATTTAGCACCACCAATAATACTATTTAAAGAATTACATAATTCTTTCGTTCATGCAGACAATCATTATAGGTGTATCAATTCCAGATCTAGAACAGTGATTTTTATTTGTATTAAAATTATCTTCAATAATACCATTATTAATACCATATTGAACTACTGTTTATATGTTTGTTGGACATTCATTTGTGAAGTGTCCTTCATTATTGCATTAAAGCATGTGCAACCTTTTCTGAATTTTTTTTTCTTTTTAATATTTTTTTTCTTAGAGAACTTCTTCTCTTTTGAATATTTTCGTTTAAATTCTCGTTTCCATTTTTTCCAGGTAATTCGTAATTTAGGCTTTTTCTTTGGTCTGAAATACTTGGGCTTTTTTCGAATCCGTACTCAGGAGGACAACCAAATTACATCGAACTAATATCTTCGATATATTTGCTACAGCAAGAATATCCGAGTTTTGAATGTTTTATTTTTTAATTCATTTGTTTATAAGCTTTACCCTGTTCACAAATGCTTTCAATAGTATCTTTGCAAGCCTTTTTTTAGACAGCATGTTGAATGTAATGCATCAGCATGCGAATTTATCGTCCATTGTTTTTATTTTTTTGATTTTTTCGACTCCAGCCAGATATATTAATAGAAAAAAAGGGACAGTACAAGAATATTTTTACACGAAGTAAAAACAAGAAAAAGCAAATTTATCGTCCTTTTTATCGTCCTTTTTTTTTGTCTTTAAAAGAAAATGCGATAGACCTACTACTGGAATAGAACTTTAAAGTTGTGGTAAAGATTGAGGATTTAGTAGTGTTGTACACTAACTGAAAATGTGAAGTATAACCATGAAATACAATAATTTCAAACAAGAATATTTGTGCATTTCAAAGAATAAGAAAACATAAATAATAAAAATGAAAATTAAAGAACTCTCCTAAAATCTCAAACAAATCATCAGGATAGGCTTAAGTTGCTGCAAAGCAAAGTCCCTCAAGAGATCCTCCAAGGTGACTGAAGAAAATGGTCTCCACTAGGGCAGCAATCGAGCCGAGCCGAGCAGAATACCTTCAGGCTCGAGCTCGGCTCGTTTACGAAACGAGCTCAATTTTGAGCTCGAGCTCGGTTCGAGCCGAGCTTTGACCGAGCTTTGACCATATTCGAGCCGAATAGCTCGAGAGCTTAGCCTAAAACAAAAAAAAAAAAAAAATAATTCAAGCTTGAGCTCGGCTCGTTTACGAAACGAGCTCGGATTTGAGCTCGAGCTCGGCTCGAGCTCAGTTCGAGCCGAGCTCGAGCCGAATAGCTCGCGAATAGCTCGATTCATTTGCAGCCCTAGTCTCCACATAACTCCTGACTTAACGGACTGTCGAAACATTATCAACAGAATGTCACAACCCCCGCAATTTATCGAAGCTTATTAGTCATCGATTCGTTGTCTCTCAATTGTTCAAACTTATGTCGAAATAGAAATCATAATTCAGGTAAAACCAGTGGAAGGTCTCATCCATCACATAAAAAGATACATGTCGCTGCTACCAAACCATGTTTGGCGAGTAACACTTGTCATAGTAACTCTTGTCATGGAGCTAATCTAGACAGCTTAAAGATGGTGAATGATTTGACAGACAAATTCTAAAATCTTTTTTAATGAGCATTGGAAGAGAAAAGGGAGTAGAACTGCTTTAGGAAGGACAAGAAGATTATTGCCCAAGTTAAAAGATAGAAGGAAATTCTACAACCATGGTGTATATGATATCGTATATCATGATGTACCTATACGATATCTAATAGGCAACGGTGTATAAGATTTGTCCCCCTTACAATTACAATTCAGAGCAAGAGATGGCAGCAAACTGAGTGATACAAGAAAACCAACTCCAGCATGAAATTATTCAACATGGCAAGCACAGAAGTAAATTTAGGTATCAATTATGATAAATTGAACATAGATTTTATATCAAGATATGAGGCAAAAATCACAATGCCGCCAGTTAGGAGGTGAAGATGGGACAGACATAGCAAAAATAGAAACTTGCATATATGTATAGACACAAATGCAAATGTCACAGAGTATTATTCAATAAAAACATACTCAGGTGAATCAGATCTAGATAGAAAGAGAAATCTGAGTTCAACTTTGTAAAAATTGGATATGTATTGAATCTGTACACAGACAGACTGATGACAGCAGCACCACCACCAGCAGCGACAACATCAGCAACAACTCTACTTAAAACTTTTAAAATCCCTAACTACAGACAAACTGAAGACAAACTGATAATGAATATCCAACAAACAGATGAGTCGAATACAGTTTATATATTTTTCAATAAACAGATAAGTTAAACCCAATCCAACTATTTTGTATCCATTGACATTCTACCTCCAAGTTTCCAATGTAACCTCATAAAACAAGTCAACAAATGCAGAATGCAGGAACAATGCATGAAAAAACATGTAAAGCATAAATGCAGGGCAAAAGTCACACAACCATTCAGCCAATCATCTATGATGGATGGTGCTAAACCTCCACATTCTAGCTCCAGTTGCCAAAAGAAGGAAATGTTTCATCTTCACTGCTGCTTTTCAGCAGAAGAAGAAGCCGCAGCACTTAATTCATCACCCATGAAAGCGTAAGTAGCTCCAGTTCCACTTTCTTGACCTGTGGCCATGGTCACAGCCTCGGCAGGAGGTGGGTGATCAAATTTGCATGTGCCCCCAAACTTGCACGTGCCTGTTTTCATGTAGAATGCACAAGCATCCAATCCCTGCACATAAAAGTACAGAGAAAAAAAATTCATTTTCTGTTTTTCCAGTTAGATAATAATTAGATACAGATAAGCAAAAGGTGTTAGAAGCCTCTATTCATCCATGAAACCCTAAAGATAGGACTCGAGATGTAATTAAGGTTGAACCAAATCACATGCACCCTAAAATTTTGCCCTTCATGGATGAAGAGTAAAGAGATTAGACATTCAACAACTTTCCATCTAACATCATCCGCCCTTTGAAGTGGAAGAAATTTGCAGGGCTTTTGCATAAAAGAGGCTCAGGGAAGTGTCAAAGCATAATCTAGGAGGTTTCAGGAATTTAACATAAATGAGGTGCTCTCAGTATTGTGCAACTAACCGACAAGATTAAATCGATTCTCCTTCACTTTTAACATGCCCCGTATATGTTTACTTCATAAGAGAAAAGACAAGTCTAGAACAAATAAATAAAAAACCTTAACAATATTCAAGGATTCATTCAAGTGTTTGTGGCTTCTTCACTAGTGAGCAAGAGGTCGGGAGTTTGAATCCTGCTTGCACCAAAAAATCCCAATTAACATATATTTGGGGTAAACTGTGAATGTGTAAGGCTACGGCCTTGTTATATATATATATATATATATATAATCATAAGAGGTTTGATATATAATTATAAGAGGAAGAAATAATATTATCAAAGGTTTGATATGTTTTGCCCATACATTAACGGTCGCAATTGTGCTATTACTGAAAAACCGTTCATTTTGCAACCTCATTGGTGAGTGGGAAAAAACATTTTCAAATGCAAAGATTTTACATCATTCTATGTTTCAGAGTATGGTGATTAACTTAAACAGTGTGGATCGTGTATTTCGATAGTGGCAATTTGAGTTTTTAGCATGCCATAGGAAGGGGTCTCCTCCAATGTCATAGGACCTTCCCTAATCTTATATATATATAGGGTAAAAGGGATATGAGCAAGTGATTATGTGGCATGCATGTGATACATTGGACAACTAACCCCTTTAAGGACTTTCCAATCACATGCATGCCACATCATCAATTGCTTATTTACTAAATGAGCAAGTTGCTCATACCCCTTTTTCCCATATATATATATATATATATATATATATAGAGAGAGAGAGAGAGAGAGAGAGAGAGAGAGTAATGATTTAGTAAGTAACAAATTGAATAAGTGAACCTTGTTTCACTTATCTCCATTTTTCAAATGCATAATCCACACAGTTCAAAGTGAACTACATGCCTTAAAAGTTAAAACATCACGAAATTTGAACATGTTTTGTTCATGAATCAAGGAGTTTCATTTGTTCTATTACTGCAAAACCATTCATTTTGCAACAACTTGTTGCATGAACAAATAATATTTAAACTTCGAGATATTTCATCCTCCTTTTATGATATCTTAATAGCTTTGAACGGTGTGGATCATGCATTTGAGAAGTGGAGATGGGTGAAATAAGGTTCATTTATTAAATGTGTCACTCACGAGATCACTACTATATATATATATATATATATATATATATATAATAGGAAAATCTTCTATTATGCACCACCCCTCCGCGTGCATCGGTCTTCCCGCCTTCGTATCGACGATCCGAACCGTTCACATTGATCTACACATCTAAATTAGTCTAAATATGTAAAATCAAATCATTTGAAATTCATTTGCCCATCCATCATGTGACTATAAAAAACAATGATTTTCAGCCATTCGATATTGTAACACTTCAATGGATAGGCAAATGAATTTCAAATGATTTTATTTTACATATTCAAACTAATTTAGATGTGTAGATCAATGTGAACGGTTCAGATCGTCGATACGAAGGCAGGAAGGCCGAATGCACACGCCGTGTACACCATAAGTGCACCGGATGACTTCCCTATATATATATATATATATATATATATATATATATATATATATATATATATATAGGAAAATATTCCATTGAGCACTCCTTTCCATGAGCACTCGCCCTTCTAGCCATCATATGGATGATCCAAACCGTACACATTGATCTAAACGTCTACATTAGTCTAAATATGTAAAATCAAGTCATTTGAAATTCATTTGCTCATTCATTGAAGTGTTACAAAAATTGTATGGCTGAATATCGTTTTTTTTTATAATGATATGATGGATGGGCAAATGAATTTCAAATGACTCGATTTTACATATTTAGACTAATTTAAACGTGAAGATCAATGTGAACGGTTTGGATCATCCATGCAATGGCCGGAAGGGCAAGTGCTCACGAAAGTAGTGCTCAACTGAAGGGCCCCCTATATATATATATATATATATATATATATATATATAATAGAGAGAGAGGGCTGATCAGGTGTGAACTAGTTCGCACCTGATCAACTGCAAACTCCTCCTTGAGCCATCTGATCTTATAGCTTCATCATGATTGCCATCTAATGGAGGACAAACACTCCGCTCTTCTCACTTAAATGGAGGGTTATTTTCGTCATTTTCCCTACCCTCATCTTCAGCTCCTTGCCTCCTCTATCTTCTATCTCCTTCATCTCATTCTCCCTCTCTCATCGCATCTCCAAACCTGAACAGTGGGTTTTTCCCAAATTGAAACCCTAATCACCACCACCATCAGCGAACTCTTCCCCAGCTCGTGACTTCGAAAACCCCATCACTTCCCCCCCCCCTTCCCGACAAATCTCTCTCACCATTGCAAACCCTCGAAACCGTAGCTCCCTTCAAAAACCCTGACAACCACCTTCGAAAACCCCATCGATCTCCATCTCCATCACCACCTTCGAAAATCCACCAATCTCCATCTCCATCTCTAACTCGGATAGATGTAAAATTCCAATGTTAATTTTTTTTTTTTATTGTTTACATACAGCCAAAATCGGTAAAGTGTAGATCTTTATGAGTATTACTCCCTTATCAAATAGTAGTTAATTTAGGGTTCTTCAGTCATGATGTTGATTTAATTAACTTTGTGCTCCACCTCAGAAGGACAATGTCTCCATCTTAATTTTGTGAATTATTGTTTAATGTTTTGAATCTTTTTAGAATCTTGATTGGAAATATATGTTGTTTACGCCTAATTTATATAATTGTATGTTGTTTGTAGGTATGGAAGGCCAAGAAGGAAGTGCTAATGCCATAATTACTCCTATAATCGAATCACAAAGTTCCCTTGTCCCAATTGTTGATGACCACGTGAAGCCCCACGTTGGTATGACTTTCAACTCTTTAGAAGAGGCTGAGAAATTTTATAGAACTTATGGGAGAGTTGGGCTATTTGAGGTCTGTAATAGCTCAACAAAATATGTGAAAGGAGAGCTTGTTAGTAAATACTTTGTTTGTTCAAAAGCGAGAAGCAAATGAAGCAGTTAGTGGAAGTTACGAAAGTTAGCGGAGTTAAGAAGGTTAGGAGGAGAGGTAGTGTTAGAACGAATTGCAATGCATTAATTTGGTTGAAATTACACAGAGAAAGGGGTGTATAGGTTATTTCAAAATTTAATGAAGTTCATAATCATGGACTTCACCGAGAAGGATGCACTTGTTGCCGAGAAATCGTATTGTTTCTAAATCAAAGAAGGTACTAATGAATCAATTTAACAATATAAATATTCCTACACAAAAGCAAATGACATTCTTTGAAAGTTGTAGTGGATGGCTTAATAAAACTAGATGCACAAAAAGGGACATTCGTATTGTTGAGAGAGACTTGAGGGAAGAGTTGCAGGGTTTTGATGCACCTATGTTGATAGATTATTTTGCACTGCAACAATACAGAAATCCTTCATTCTTCTATAAATATGAGACCGATGAGGATGATCGTTTAACTCATTGCTTTTGGTTGGATACCATTGGTAGCTAAATGCTAAAGACTTTGGTGATGTGGGGTCTTTTGATGCAACACACAATACAAATCGTCATGGGTTGGTATTTGTAACTTTTGTCGGGAATAATTATCATTGACAGTCGTTTTTTCTTGGATGTGGGTTGATTCCTAATGAAGAAACAAAATCTTTTGTATGGATATTTCATATTTGAGAGATGGTTAGAAGTAACTGGTCATCTCCCTTTAAGTATGGTGACAGATGAAGATCTTGAAATTGGTGGTGCAATCAAAATTGGTTTCCCTCAAATGCATCATAGATATTGCATTTGACACATTTTAGATAAGGTACCAAAGAAATCCTTTGACAAAGAATTTAATGAACCTTTTTACGGAAAAATTTATAATGCCGAAAGTATATTGATTTTCAGGCAGAGTGGAAAGCAATCCTTAATAAGTATGATTTAGGAGATGATAAATGGTTAAATGAGACCTATGGCTTGCGTGAAAAATGGGTTCATATTTATAATAATACTCATTTTTTTGTGGGTATGTCAAGTAGCCAAAGAAGTGAGGGCATGAATTCTTTTCTAAAGAAGCATACGGCAAAGAAAACTTCTTTGCATTAGTTTGTCTTTCAATTTGAAAGAGTATGGCAAGACAGAGAGGAGGAACTCAAAGAAGATCATCGAACACTAGAGTTGCAACCAAAATTGAAGACCTTATTTCCGATGGAGAAGCAAATGTCCCAAGCGTACACATTGAAGATTTTTTTCTTATTTGAAAAGATACTTTGCTCAAGTATGTTATACAACGTAGTGTTGATTGAAGATAATGGTAGTGAAGAAATTTATTGTGTTAAACTGTGTGGAAAGGCCAAATCTAATAAATTTATTAAGTATTGCAAACTTAATCAAATGGCAAGTTGCTCGTGCCTTATGTTTGAGTTCAAAGGGATTCTTTGTAAATATCTTCTAGCATTTCTTAAATACTTTGATCAAAGTAAGTTGTCGGAGCAATATGTTGTAAGCTGATGGTGGCGAGATGTGAAAAGAAAATGTTTTGTTGAAAGTGAAAAATGTACGACGTCCATATTCCAGAGTTTGTTTCACGCTTTGCCGAGTTAACTCATTTAGTCAATCAGGTTGCCGATGAAGGAGTCACTAATGATGAAATTTATGAATTGGCCCGCAATAACTTGTGCAAGACTATTCAAGAGATACATTGTTTGAAACGTAAGCCAAGTGAAGAGTTAAATGAAAAAATTTCGCAAGAAGGTGAGAAAGGGATGAAACCAACCAAAATCACGGTGCTAGAGCCTCTTCATGCTAAAATTAAGGGAAGACCTAGTGGAAAGAGATGGAAACCAATAAGAGAATAACTCAAAGGTCAACCAAGAAAATGTAATGCGTGCGGAATGCGAAATGTTTTGCATGATTCGAGAAATTGCCCAAAAAGAGTAGAAAGGTTATTTATCTTTTTTTTGTCAACCAATTTTATGTTCTCATTTATTGTCATTTATTTTAAATCTTGAGCTTGACTAATTTCATCTTTATTGTTATTTATTTAGTGACACTTATGCTCAAGAGGTGGATTGCTTCACTGGAGACAGTGAGGATACTTCCGATTATATGATTTGAGGGAAGTATTTAGTTCAATGTAAAAAAAAATTGTTTTGCGTCCCTTTGAATTTGTGTGTAGGCAGTGATGACAATTCGAAAGGGACAGGTATTTTTTTGTGGGCCCCTCCCCCACAGCCCCCCACAACACAGTAAGGTCACCCAATCATGTTTTCTGTTCACTGAGTTCCTTTTTAGGCATTTCATTTGGTGTCAACTACTGTGTGCACTCTTCATGAGCTTGAACTGTTTCACACCTGATCGGTGAACTCTTCCTTGAGCCGTCCGATCCTATAGCTTCATCATGATTGCATGTAACGAATGAGAAGGCCCTCCGCTCTTCTCACTTAATGAGAGGGTTGTTTTCGTCATTTACCCTACCCTCATCTTCAATTCTTGGCCTTTTTTCTCTCTCTCTCAGATATATATTTTTTGAATAGATTAGGTGGGGGTGCACAAAAAAGGGTGGAACTAGTAGGTATGGCATTATCTGCATCCCTAGTGACACTCAAATTTATGCAAGACACCCACTAATACTTGATTCATCTGAATTTTTTGCAGCACTTATTTTAACTGAAATTTGTTCTGAGCCTACAATTTCTAACTGTTAAGTATATTAAGTCCCTTTTGGTAGTATATATATACTGTTAAATTTGTAATTTGTTCTGAGCCTACAATTCAATTAACATTAAGAATTCATTCAATGATATGCACGAAAGAAACTAGTAATGAGTTTTGAAGGTGAAATATGCTCAGAGATTACACTAGTGGTTCCTCAGAGATTTTTCTGAGAAGAGGCAGAGCATTCTGCTTCCTCAGACATGGTATTTTACACAATTACACTACTGCTTACTGTAAAATTATATGTTGTTTATTGGTAACTGTGAATTCAAATGGTTTTGGGATTGCTATGTTTATGACCTGGCACATGTTTCATTAAGCAGAGGCAATAATTGACTCCGTACATATTTTAAAACCTGAACACTCTTGAAAGTGCCATTGAGGAGCACGCCAAAGAGTAATGGAGGTGATGATATGCCAATACCTTTTGTCATCCTTGTGCTGCACATATGTACCATCTTGTTTCCATGCATATTCTATGACTGGTTATCGGAGCATACCATTGAAATAGGAAGGTCTTCACAGATACGGAGCTTTCCTTCAGGGTGACATTTGTCAAGGAATGTGTAAATTTTTTTGTAGCGGCCGGTTAATGGATGATAAGTTAATTGATGCCTGTAATTGTGAGGAAATTGAGTTCTTTACAAAATTTGAAGGGAACTTCCGTATTGATATTTACTGTTATGTACAGTTTGATATTTTCCTTGTGTCATTCAAATGTTGTCTGTGAGGCTGATTCTGGGGTTTTGAGTTTTCAAAATCTATTTGCCCAAAGGGTATGTTCCTTTTAGGAATTTTTATCAATTCAGTTGGTGAAATATCTTTTTCTTTAGTTTCAGACTGATACATTGGGTCTGTCTGGTTTCTTATTCATTTTTTGAAGGAAAGACGATGAAAAGGAATGATACAAGGTGAAAGATACAATCTCTTCCAGCATCTATATCTATCTACTGTTATCTTCCTTGAAAATGCATTTCATAGACTAGACTCTTTATCTTGGTGAATGCAATATGAAGGAAAAGCTTTTTAGCAATGGGCAAGAAATCAGGGTTCAAACTTTGGCTACATCAGATCACAGTTATTCTTTCAAAAATAAAAGAGCAATTATGGTTCTCACAATGCCAATTTAATAAATAAGACAACCATAAACAGAGATTTTGTTTTCATTTTTTTTTTTTGAGAAATCAACCATAAACAGAAATAACAAAGGATACGGAACTCATGTAGGCAAACCTCTATTCTCAAACATTTGGAACTTTGCTTTATCCTGCTGTTGCCAGTAACACTATTTATTTACCCTTTCTAAGTGCACCATCTTAATGTTTATTTCATAAAAAGCTATAAATTCAGCATACGTCTCTCAATCTTGGAAACTACAGCTTCTCAAAGTCATGCATGTTCACAATCACAGTAACGGTTACACTTCGAGCATGATGCATGAATCATCATGGAAAAACACAGATGCATATCAATTCCCCCACAATTCTCCAGACAAACCAAACTTCGAAAATTTCCAAGTCAAGCCACCAAGCAAAACATGTAGAAACTGGAAACAGACTTAGCATACTAAAACATCAAAACACACTTTCTTGTCAAATTAAGATTTCCTCCAAAATTCCACACCAAAACATCAGGATTTTCCTATAAATACTCCCCTAACCTCCAGTTTTAGAAGCGGATGGTTTGAGTTGTGCCAGACATGCAATACAAATCTGTCCCCAAATATTAATTTCCATATGTTAAATTAAAAATAATAAAAATTAAGTAATTAAATCTTATTTGTACTCTTAGACTCGTTTAGTTGTAGATATAAGAGAACAAGAACGCACAATAACAAAAGTTTGACAGTGAACAAAACGATCCTAAAACCTATCACTTGACTAGTACTTGTTGATCTCAGCTTGGGAATTTGGAAGATGGAGCTCGGGAGCAAGGAGATGGAGAGCTAGGGTTAGGGTTTTGAAGATCAGGAGGGGGAGGAGAGAGAAGCGTCGTGATGTAAAACGTAATCCTAAATAGAGAATTTCCAAGAATCTTAAAGGATTAATTTTACCAACATGTAGTGCGGATCAAAGTTAGAATTTTAAACAATTAATCGGTTTGATGGATTTTCAAGAAGTGCATTAAGTTCAACAAGCCCAATTAATAATTCAGTTCTAACAATCCATAATTAAATCCCTAAGCTTTATTAGTAAGTAAAAGATGCAATATTGATTTGTACTCTAATTAGGCAAGTGGAGGCTAGGATTTCAGTAGGGGTCGGGATCAGGATTTGGAGGAAGAAGAAGAAGAGAAGGGATTAGGGTTTTGGGTAATTATATTTGGGAATTAGGGTTTGATTTTTAATTTGGAAAATTAAGGTTAGGAATTTGTATTGGATTTGAAAATTTGGGGGTAGTTTTAGAGTTTATCACAAACCCAAAAAGTTTATTAGGATTTATCACAAATCCTAATAATTAGATCTCAATTGTATCACACAAAAAGATAGATGAAGAGCAAAACTCAACACAATAGTTTTTTTAATCAAGAATAGCATACTTTCTCATTAATCCCAAGGCCTATATATATCTCACAAATCTTGATACAAATCTCAAAATATTCTAAAATCTCAGAAATATTCTAATGCATAAAAAAAAATTCATATGGCTATAATTGCCAAAAACAAATATGGTACTGAAATAAAATACTAAGCTAAATAGAATGGATGTCCTGATCATTCTCTCCGGGTGGAAGAGAGCGCGACCCAGTCGAGTCAAAACCAATGATCCTGTCATGGTGCTCCAAAAATTCTGGATCCAGTTGCGGGAGCTCCTCACGATCACTGCAAGTGTCATCCAACTTCGGCTTGTTCTTTCACCTCACCAAATACTTGTGCATACCACCATCTCTTGTAGAGATTATCGGATCATCTAAAATATTATTCAATTCTTCTGTCGGTGGATAAATAATATCAGGTACAGGGGTAAATATGGGAATCTCACCATTAGGCAGCAAGGTAGGCTCGTCTTTAAGAAATTACTAGGGTTGAATTTTGAGCCTTTATAGAGTACTAGATCCTCAATATTGAAAGTCTTACTTATGCCAAAGCCTTCAGGAAAGTCAACGACATAGGCATTATCATTGATTGTCTGTAGAATCTTAAATGGGCTTGCAGCACGTATGTTCAAGTTCTTAACAGATCCAACTGGAAACCGTTCCGGATGAATCCGAACCATCTCGTCGTCACCAATATCAAAAATTACAAGTTTCCTTCTAGCATCTGCTATTAACTTATAGTTAAAATTATTCTCATTAAGTTCCTTGAAAATTTCTCCATGCAAGTCATGAATGTGATATGCAAATGTGGATGCAGACTCTGTGACTCTGTGATGTTCTAACACAGGTAAAATCTATGGGTTGCCAAGTGACTTGGGAAAGGATGGGTGACTTAGGTACACTCAATGGAGGTGTCTAAACAGACTGGATACAATTGAGAGACTGATCATCCCCCTTTTCATCAAAGTCATCGCTTACTTTAGGTTCATAGGTAAACTCATTGTCGGGCTCCTCAGCAATGACAGTGGTACCCTCTACTATATTGATCCTACTAGGGCTGGAACAGTTGCCAGCAACATGGCCGTATCCTTTGCATTTATAACACTTAGTGAGAGGATCAATCTTAGAATAGTCTCTTTCAGTGTTCTTACCCATGTTGTCATTTCTAAGTGAATAGGAATTTGAAGTGTGCTTGCTTGGGTAAGACTTGTTGGGGTGCTCAGAAGATGAATGCTCAGGTCTAGAGAGATCAGGAAGGGTCATTCTAGAGGAATGATCCATTGAATCGCTGGACTTGTAATGGGAACTTACTTTAAGGGAATCCATATCGAGGACAATGGCGTAAGCTACTGCTAATGAGTCCACATTTCCATAAATTAGCTCGTTCCTAAGGTCGGCTCGTAGTCCTGCTCTGAACATAGAAAGAGTTTGTTCTTCTCTCTTTACCTAAGGCATTGCACCGAATAAAGAAGTCATCAAACTTATCAACATATTCTTGTGTGGATTTGCTTTCTTGATAGAGTTGGTTCCACGAATCTAGCAATCGGGTGTGGAACAATAACGGTACATATCTTTCAGTAAGCTTTTCTTTCATGGCTTCCCAAGTGGCTATGGGTGCCAGACCTCGGCCTCTACGGGCATGTTCAAAATTGGTCCAGTGTTGTTGAGCTTTACCTGCCAATTTTATTGTGGCAAATTTAACCTTCAGGGCTTTGCTCATGTCAAACCACCCAAAGTAGTGGTCCATGGCACGAATGCAATCGAGATAAGCTTGGGGTTCCATGTGGCCTTCAAAATGGGGAACGTCAGCCTTAACGTTCTTCTTATATTGTTCGTCAGGATTACGTTCTTGACGTCGATCGTCACGAACATTCCCTTGAGGGATCTGACAATTAGCATGAAGCTCAGGGGCAACAGTTTGATTTAATTCCACTTTCTCAAGCCTCTGATTGATATTGGCAAGAGTTGCTTGAATGGCAACTAAGGTAGCGGAAATATCAGAGTTGTCCATTTCAAGTCGGGGAGGTCTAAGGTTTCTAATTGGGTGGTTAGGGAGAGAAAAGAAAGGCTCATCAAAATCTGTGATGGTGCTGCGAAGACGCATTCACCAACGGTGGAAACTAGGGGTCGTGTGTATGAAGAAATTTGGAAGAAGAAAAAAAACGTGCCCTAAATGCAATTAAGTTTTTTTTATTTAATCTTTTTTTTATTTTTAAATCTGAAGTGATCTAAAAGAACGGGAAAAAATAAAATAAAAAGACTTTAGACAATCCTAAATGAATGCAAAAAAAAAATTAAGACTAAATGATGCAAGAACTAGGGTTTTAAGAACCTTCGCTCTGATACCAAAATGATGTAAAATATAACCCTAAATAGACAATTTCCAAGAATCTTAAATGTTTAATTTTACCAACATGTAGTGCGGATCAAAGTTAGAACTTTAAAAAATTAAACGGTTTGATGGATTTTTAAGAAGTGAATTAAGTTTAACAAGCCCAATTAATAATTCAGTTCTAACAATTAATAATTAAATCCCTAAGCGTTTTTAGCAAGTAAAAGATGCAATATTGATTTGTACTCTAATTAGGCAAGTGGAACACTCAATCTCAATATTTGTGGACGATAGATAAATCAGATAATATAATAGAGATGATAAAGCAGTATAACACAACTATTTGAAAAGTGAAAAGAGTATACCGAGAATTCGAAGAACAGTTGAGACAATCGAAGAGGAAGTTACTGTTGGAATGGCAGGTGGTTGGATCTAGCGGTGGCTAACGGCGTGTCAGGGGCGTCGAGCAGCGCGACGACCTGGGGTCAGGTCTGCTGCTGTCGGATATTTGAAATTTCAGTAGGGGTTGGCGTTCTTAGCAAGAAGAGGAGGTCAATGCTGGTGTGGGAGGGGTGGCAAAGCTTGGTTGCGGGATGACGGGGGTGGCGTGACTGGGGGTTGATGAAGGGATGAGGAGGCAGCTTCGGGGATGTTGCCGAGGTCGCAAAGTGGAGGCTAGGGTTTCGGTAGGGGTCAGGGTCGGGATTTGGAGGAAGAAGAGTAAGGGAGTAGGGTTTTGGGTAATTATTATTTGGGGATTAGGGTTTGATTTTTAATTTGAAAAATTAGGGTTAGGAATTTGTATTAGATTTGGAAATTTGGGGGTAGTTTTAGAGTTTATCACAAACCCTAAAAGTTTATTAGGGTTTATCACAAACCCTAATAATTAGATCTCAATTGTATCACACAAAAAGAGAGATGAAAAGCAAAACTCGACACAATAATTTTTTAATCAATAATAGCATACTTTCTCATTAATCTCAAGGCCTATATATAGCCTCAAAACAAATCTATATAATAAAATACAAAGAAAGCTATCAAGTAGCTCTCATTCAATATGGTTGAAATCAATGGTCCTGATCTAACCTCACAAAACATATTTTCCCGCTCAAAAGTTTTCCCCAAAAACTCAAATTCAAATCTCCCCAAAACAACTCCTTTATTTATTTATTTATTTATTTCTCTCACTCTCTCTCTCTCTCTCTATTTGCTCAGAAATTTATATTTTCAGATTTCAGGTTTGTAAATTTTCAGATTTTTTATGCATTTTTTTATTGCTCATGTTACATTGAAAATAAAAAATATCTCATCAACAGTTAAATTTCATCATTTTCCACACTCAAAGTTCTAAAAAGTTGAATTTTACACCACCATTTATAATTATTTTTCAACATATACCAATAGAAACATGGACTTTTATTTACAACAATTATTGTTTTACTATTCAAACTTAAGCTACATAATTGTTGTTTTACTGTTTACAAGACTTTCATATATTGTATCGTTTCGAAGACATGCCGCAGGCACATGCCTACGGGCAAATCTAGTCTTGATACAAATCTAAAAATATTCTAAAATCTCAACAATATTCTAATGCATAAAAAAAGATACATATGGCTACAATTGCCAAAAACAAATATGGTACTGCAATAAAATACTAAACTAAGTAGAATGGATTTCCTCATCACGTCGAAGGAAGGCGAAGAGAGAGAGAGGTAGAGGTCAGAGAATAGGGTTTCGATTTGGGGAATTTGGGATGAATGAAAAACCACTATTCGGGAGCTGCAATGAATGAGATAATCGCATGAGAGATAGAGAGAAAGAGGAAATGAAGGAGATAGAAGATAGAAGGAAGAGTTGAAGATGAGGGTAGGGAAAATGACGAAAATAACCCTTTGTTTAAGTGAGACAAGTGGAGTGTTTGTCATCCATTAGATAACGATCATGATGAAGCTATAGATTGGACAGCTCAAGGAGTTCACTGCTAATCAGGTCAGCCCTCTATATCTCTACTACTATAATGGGAGAAGGCCTTTGTCCTTAACCCAACCCGTGCAACGCATGTGTAGGTAAATTTTTTTTTGCCCTTTTCATTCCTCCCAATTTTTCCCCACGTGCACAACACGTGTATAATACTAGTATATATATAAAGAAAGAGAGGGCCCTTCCGTTGTGCACTACCCTCCGTGTGCACTCCGTGTGAACTTTTTACACTGAGTGCACATGGATGATCCGAACCGTTCACATTGATTTACACGTCTAAATTAGTCTAAATATATAAAATCAAGTTGGAATTCATTTGCCCATCCATTGAAGTGTTACAAAATTGTATGGCTAAATATCGTTTATTTTTATACTGACTTGATGGATGGGCAAATGAATTCCAAATGACTTGATTTTACATATTTAAATTAATTTAGACGTGTAGATCAATGTGAACGGTTCGGATCAGCCATGTGCACTCCGTGTAAAAAGTTACACGGAGGGTAGTGCACAACGGAAGGGCCCTATGTATATATATATATATATATATATATATATATATATATATATATATTCAAGGATTTATGATCATGAAAGCAATCATCGTCTGAGTGCACACCTATACAATGCCACAAGCAGCGGAAGATGGATGTAGAAGGAAAGCATAATTTAAAGGAGGGACACACAGGCTCTAAGAAGGAAGTTATAGATTGCAGAGTCCAAGTTCTGCTGCTTTCTTTTCCCCTACAAATTTAACTCAGCCGCACCCTTTCCCAGATGTAGTTAGATCATATGAAGAATTCAGTAATTCAACTATAAAAAAAATGATCATAGAAATTTAAGTTGAATTTCTCTCATACAGGGGCATAATATAACATATTTAGAAATCTGGAAAAGTAATATGCAAAGCAAACACAACCCAGCTACAAAAATAAACTGGACATTGAAATGAAGGATTCCGCATGTAACGAAAATGACTGAGTTTGCTGTCAGGATCCATTTATTGCTTATAAAGGTACTTTCTATCAAGACAATTAAAAAGGAGATGCTCGAGTCTTACCTCTCTTCTAGGAAGCCGAGCCAGCGTTAGCTTGGCATTAGGTTGAGCATGTGCTACAGATGCACCAGATACTGACCGATCAATGGGATGGTGAAACTTACATCCCTCTCCAAACTTACAGACTCCAGTCTTCATATAGAACTACATAATCAAAAGTACGAGGGGAAAAATATTACAACAGTGTCAATTAGCAAAGCTAAATAGAGGCAAATTGTATGACGCATAAAATCTATAAAGGTATTGGAACATCAGCATAAATATTTAAAAATGATACATAAACGTAAGAATATGTTAATATGAATAGGGAATAAATCTAAAGCACTGTCAGTTATGAAATCTAACAGAAATAATACAATCAATATGATGCATGAAGTCTATAGAGGTACCAGAACATCAGCACAGATAACAAAAAATATAAATTACAAGCAGGGTCTACTAATCAATTGGATGGAATCTAAAGCACGGTCTACTAATCAATTTGTCCATTCATTCTAAAAGAAACACCCTAAATTATCAACGAAATAGACTAACATTTACATAATAAAGATTAGATGTGCAGCATATCTAAATTCTGAAGAAAGAAATCTATAGAACTTTCTGGAGTGGCTGCAACTGTTAAGGGGTGGAAAAGTCCACAATTTGAAACTCTACTAAGTCAATTAAGGAAAATACCACAACTTCGACATCTTGACTTCAATGTTAGGTTAAATAATCATGTTGAAACAAATATAAATTGTTTTGATGGGAAGTGAGGGAACTATCAGCAGTTAACTTCACCGTATGTAACAAACAAACTATACATGCCAATGACAACTTTTTGCTAACTTTGACATGAGCTATTGATAACATACATCACATGCAGTTTGACCAGGCCTTTCAGGATACACAGCTGAACCAACTCCAAGTCCAAGCTGCATCAACCAAAAGGAAGTGAAGATAATGCGCAAGCTCTCTCAAATATTCAATTGTGATAAATTACTTGAATAAGGTCATTTATGCAAAGACGATAATCTAACCGATGATTGCCCAAAGAGTGGGTTTAGACTTGAGATAAGGTTAGCACTTGGATTAGTGAGGCCAAGCATTAGTGGGTTCATATCTGCATAGGACGCTAAGGCCATACATTAAAATGATTACGATATAGAAAAGAAAAAAATTCATAATCATATACGTATTAGCATATATCTTTACCATATATCTTGGTAAAGGTAGATACTATTTACTTGTCTAAGAACAGAACAGAGAACATACAAGTTATATCAGGGTGATTGTATCGGCAAGTAGCCCCATATTTGCAGCTGGGTAAAAACACAAAAAAGGTAAGATTATTGTGTTTATAATAGTCACTCGTTAATTAAACACTGAGTTTTAAAGCAAGAACGATGAATTGTATACCTTTCAGTCTTGAGGTAGAATTGGCAATCTGTTTCACCCTACAAAATGCTCATAAATCACATTCAATTAATAACTTACTTTTTGCAGATATTTACAGTCGATCCTTCTATTATTTTTAACTATACAACTGATTACAACAAGAGAAACAATGTGTAGAAATCATAGAAACTTCACTAGTCTCTAGTCATGATTTGCGAATAGAATGCTAAAAAATTAAAGATAAGTGATATGTCAATAAGTGCATAGAATATACCGGTCTTATGGGCAAACCCTTTGAGTTATGCAATAAAGCAGGGGTGGCTGGAGTAAATGCTCTTGCTATCACTGAATCACCTCCTGGTACACCATTATCCATCACTGCTGATTCAGTTTGTCCAGTGGCGGCAGTATTTTGCCCAGTGGATGGAATTTGAAGATCCTTGGGATGGTGAAATTTACAACTTGCACCAAACTTACAACTTCCAGTCTTCAAATAAAACTGTGAAGGAATTTACAAATAAAAACAGAATAATATTGGAAATGATGGGAGTAAAACTCTTGACCCATAAACACTTTTTTTTTATGTCTTACCATACATATAGGCTCTAGAGGACGCTCTGGTAAAGTTGTTTCTGCAGTGGACCCAGTGTTCTGCAATTTTCATACAATATACACATAAATAAGTACACAAAAATGTGAGAAAATTTTAAAAAAGAAACAAATCAGGTACTAGATTAATGAATTAAATCAGATCTTACCACCCCATCTCCACCGGCTAGTGCATTTAACTTGTCTTTTGGATGGTTGAATTTGCACTGGAGTCCAAATTTGCATAATTGAGTCTTCATATAGTACTATACCACATCAAAAAAAGAAAATATCAATATACAAATACTCACAATAAATTCAATAATGATTAGATTATTTAAGATATGTCTGCTTGGATAAACAAGCAAAAACAAGTAATTTTCTTACAGGACAATCAGGCGCCCCTGGTCTCTCCGGAAGAAAATCGCTAGCATGAACTTGTGGAATCTGTGAAAACTATCACCAATATTAGTGCAGTTTCAAATAACTCATATCCACATATTACTGGAAAAGTAATAGGTCAACAGGCCAGATTGTACTACAACTACTTGAAACCCATTTGATAACATCATTCTTATGATTGTGTATGATTTTGACCATTCCTGGTGCCAGTCAATTAGTTCAGTACTGCATAGACAATATTCAGTTAATGGTCCTATATGGAATATACCAAGTTATCGTGCAAACCAGCTTCAGATATACACAGAAGTAACAAAAATCAAAGCTCTAATTCAAAATTCAATTACTTCATCCCCTCACACGGAATTGCCAGACCAATTGAGTATTAACTCAATCCGATATATGAGATTAGTAAATCAAAAGGAGGCCAGTAAATTGATCGATTTACAAATAACTGAGTAGTCAGTTGTCAAGTATTATTTCCAACAACAAACATAACAAAGAAACGACATCAGACAAATATGTACATTTCGATGAAGAAAATAGATCTAAGGTTCTCGAACCACAACTTTATCAATCACACATCCACTTGTTCAATCATTTAATAACCTATCATTCTTTGATAAAGGATCACTGTGTCAGACTAAATAGAATATATCAATTCCTTTTTCTGCCATTAAGGTGGATAACAGAACCAAGATTTTTTTTTTACATCATTAATCAAATCATAGTTATTTATCACGAGTCCAAACAAGATCCATGTTTCTTCCTTTTATATATCAGTGTATAGGTCTTGTTACTTAATACTGACTTAGATGTCCAGTATTTCTAGAAAAAGTGATTCAATTAAAGGGATTTAAGATAATGCTTTACGATATTCACCTACTTGTTGGTCTAACCACACAGACAGAACCACCATCCATTATATATTCTGTGTTCCACAGCAACTTGAAAGAGAATTTAGGATCCTATCCAAAAGTGTTCACCACCCAATCATGTAAGATGGAACCATTAGGGAATTTATCTTTTCTGTGTAACTCACTAGAGGACAGGAAAACAAGAAGAATAATAAGAGCACCTGCATAATAAACTTTGAGTAATGGAAGACTAGCCAAATTCACAGTGACAATGAAACCCCTAGCTTATGAGATTCATAGCTTATTAGTGTGAACAACAAAATCTCGAACTCTCTCTCAATGTCCTGACCTAATTAAAATTACAATTTCTCTTTTCTTTGAATGAAAAATCTCAAGAATAACATGTGATTTGCAATGTAAGTTGTATGCATTATTATGCTTTACAGACTTATTTAATAGTTGGGCTAATCCACATAACCTTTAGGTTGTTTATCTTGATCAATTTTTTTATAAAGATACCAGGTCGATTTGGTATTGCACTTGAAGACCACAAAATAAATTTTTGGATTCAGAAAGTACTTTACGTGGAAAGTACTTTTGCGCACAAAATAGTTGTTTGTAAAACAAGTACAAGTCCATTGAATCCTAAAGCTTCTCCAAGAACACCTATAAATTTAAAATTTATACAAATAAGGTGTTCAACTTCTACAGACTCCAGGAAACTCGAAAGTCATATAATTGGCAAAACAAAAGTCATTGAAATTTCCTTTAACTTATTAATATTTGTTCCTTCATCCATTTTTATCTTCTCTTAATTGTAAGCTTCTAAATATTTAAAGTACGACTCTTTTTACCTTTGGTCTAAAGAGGAGTCTAGACACCACTGTATCTCATGCCAAATCCCCCAAACATTTTTGACCCCAAACATGTATCCTTCAGAATATAATGACTACCCCAACACCTAAAAGAATATAATTAGCATGATTTCCTTTTCTTTCTCCCAATTTCATCAATACATTCTAAGGAGAACAAGTAACAACCTCCCAAACCTACAGAACCCAGAAGCCCAATATCGCTTGCTCAGTACCTCAACCCTAAGCTGCATGCAGCCGTACTCTTCAAAAAAGATACCAAGACAGTGCATACGCAATTGTTGGCAACCTTACTGTAGTACGTCATATGATTCCGTTATCAATTAGTTCTACTAAATGAGATGAAAAGTCAACTGTTAATGAAGAATCAATTTGTAATAAGTTCACAAACAACAAACTATATTGTTAAATCTGTTAGATTTTCAAAAAACAGTAAAATACTTTATTCAAAATAAGTAATATAATGACAGTACAGTAGTTTACAACTTTCAATCAACAACAACAACCAAAATTTCATTAGTGTGTCGAGATATAAAATGTTCATTCAAGAGCATGTGAAGTGTATAAAATCAAAACTAATAGAAGACGTAGGAATGTACTGCCATTAATAAAAGAACAATTATTTTAAATACCAGTATATGTGTGTGTGTATATATCTATATAATAAATCACAAGGCAATTTGGAAAAAAAAAAACTATCAAGTGGCTCTCCTTCAATTGAAACAAAATCAATGGCTCACATTCAAACCCCCCCCCCCCCCAAAAAAAAAAAAAAACTTAGATTTTTTCCCCAAAAACTAAAATCCTCCTTACTTAATTACTCTCTCTCCTATTCACTTTTTTAGCGTGCTCTCTCTTTCTACCCAGAAATTTAGATTTTTATATTTTTTTTCTTCAGATTTTCAGATTTCAGTTTCTTTATATTTCAGTTTCTTTATAGATGCGTTGCCTGAAGCGTTGATGACTATATCCGTATGATATAAAATAAAATAAAAATAGAGATACCTATATGATTGTTTTACGACATTCTAATTGTTTTTTATAACTTATCGTGGAGTTTCTAGCCCGATGGTATTGCATATAAATGTTGATGCCTATGTGATTTGTTAGTTAAACATGATTGCATATATTTTACTGTAGGCTTTTCATATGCTGCATCGTTCCGAAGACGTACCGTAGGCACGTGCCCACGGGCAAATCTAGTATGTATGTATATATATATATATATATATGCACACAGAGAGAGAGAGAAAGGGGCTAGTGCGTCACCCTAGCAAACTGCTTCCGAAAGAAATCGAAGAATTTCCTGGGAATCCTAAAAGATCAATTCGTTCATTTTTCTCTGACAGATGGTCAAAACTTCATCTGGGTTCGAACGAATCCTACTGAAAGGTCCACTAGAGATCAGAAACTTTTGAAGAAAAAACATCTAGGGAGAAAACTCAAAATTTATATCTCCATCATTCAAAATGACAATTCACGCCGTTAGATGTGATCTATAAAAAAAAATCTGTATACAACATTTCAAAAGAATTTAACAAATTTTAACCGTTTATAGTGTTTCCCAGAAATCAACATTTTGTGAAGGGTAAAAAATTACTCCATTTTTCGGTTGCCTTATAAGTGGTTAAAACTCATCAAAATAATTTGAAATTTTGTACACACAATTTTGTGAAGTAGATCATATCCAACGGCAAAGAAGTTAAAATCCCCTATTACACCCGATTAATCCCCAATTAATTGCTAATCGGAGGCTAAACGATTATTTTTTTTAGCGATTTATAATATTTTAATAATTAGCGATTTAATCGGGTATAATCGCCCAATTAGTTATTAATCGGCCGATTTTAAGTGACCGATTAACCGATTAAATCTTCTCCTCTAATTTTCATGCTCGTTTACATTATTTGAGCTCAATCCTACCCAAACTCAAATTCCAATCCAATATTCAAACTCGACATGTCGCTGCTCTCTTCTTCTTCCTCGCGCAAGCGCAAACCCAAACCCAAACTGATTCTCTTCAAACTCAAAAAAACTGGTTCTCTTCTTCCTCGAGCAAACTCAAATCCGACCCGCCGTCGCTCCCCCTACGCAGTTGCATACTTGACCCGGCCCGCATATGCTGTATCTCCTCCTCTTGCTGCTCGCGCTGCTCCTCCCCGATTGTTTTTGTTTGATGGAAACGATCAGCAAATCCAACCCGACCCACATCAAGAATCCAAACTCGGTTCAAACCAAGCACTCTCTTCTTTTTCTCTATAATTATATGTTTCTATTTTATAATCAGATAATAATTTTATATTAGGAATTAGGGTTGCTACATAATGAGGATATATATATATATATATATATATATATGGAACCGATAAGCAAATCCAACCCGACCCACATCCAGAATCCAAACTCAGCTCAAACCAAGCGCTCTCTTCTTTTTCTCTATAACTACATGTTTCTATTTTATAATCTCATAATAGTTTTATATTAGGATTTAGGGTTGCTACATAATGAGGATATATAGATATATATATAATGACTTTTCCTATATATATATATATATATATATATATATATATATATATATATATATATATATATATATATATATATATATAATGATTTTTTCGATTTAATCCTCGGTTATTTACCGATTAGCCGATTAATCACTAATCGCTCCTAGACCGATTAGTTCCAAAAACTGATTTAACTGCCTAGTCCAATGGTGCAAATTTTCATTTTGGATTGCCCAAATATGAATTCATAATTCATCTCCTTAGCTAAGTTGTCTAGGATGGCACACTAGTCCCCCTTATTTCATATATATATATGTAACACAATAAGAAAGCTTTTGAAAAATAACATATTTTTCATTCACTTGTTAATGTTCCTCATGCTCACTTTATAAGCCACATAATCACATGTTACAAACCATCAAATGTGAAGTACCTAAGTAGAATATGCTACCATATATTTTTTATTTTGTAGTATCTCATTAGAAAGGGACTGGTTTTATATTTAATTTTATATTTGATTCTACTGCATTAAAGGGTTTTCTTTATGCCCAAAGTTCTGTACTTGGTTCCCAAGTTATGTAACATATACGTAGGTTCTTTCTATCTCTTTATCAATCACACCAATAATAAATTTTTGATGTAAAACTAACCCTAAAATAGAGAATTTCTAAGAATCTTAATGGGTTAATTTTACCAACACGTTATGCTGATTAAAGTTAGCATTTTAAACAATTAATTGGTTGGATGGATTTTCAAGAACTGAATCACGTTAACATTCCCAATTAATAATTCAAACCTACAATCAATAATTAAATCCCTAAGTGTTTAGCAAGTAATAGGTTCAATAGTGATTCGTACTCTACTCAAGCATGTGGAACACTCAATCTCAGTTATTTTTGTGGACGACGGGCAAATCAGATAATATAATAGATAATAAGGTAGTAGAACACAAATATCTAATAGTGGAAAGAGTACCGAATGCGAAGAAACCAGTGTAGATCTCTGGTAGAACACAACAATGGCAGACCACGACAAATCAGCAACCACAGTATCCAAACCAGCAATGGCGACAGCAACAGCTATGGGTGCAATAGGGCGCGGCGAACCTGGGCTGGCATCAGCCTGGGAGGGGTTCAGCAAAGGGGTTGGTCTTAGGGTTTCGACGAAGGAGGGGGAGTGACGGAGGCGTTGAGGTGGGCGGCTTGGGACGAGTTGTTTGGTGGTGGAAGTGAGAAGGGGTGGTCGACGGGGGTGAAGGAAAGGAGGGGCGACTGTGGGGTGATGGAGAGGAGCACGGAAGGTGCAAGTGGTGGTGGTTGCGGTGAGCAAGTGGTGGTGGTTGCGGTGAGATGAGGTAGGAGGAGATGACGGCGAAGGATGTCGGGGTGAGTTGTGGTGGAGTTGAGCGGTGAGGAGAGGTGGGTTTGGGGAGGAAGAAGAATGGAGTCGGTTTCTCTGGCGACGGGCTTAAGGGTAGAGGAAGAGGAAGCTGAAGAAGGGGGATGGCGGCTGGTGTAGGAGGAGAAGATTAGTGAGGTGATTAGGGTTTGTGTTGGAGATTTGGGAAATTAGGGGTCGATTTTGGAGTTTATCACAAACCCTAAAATTGTATTAGGATTTATCACAAACCCTAATAATTTGGATCTCACTTGTATCACACAAAGAGAGAGAGGAAGAGCAAAAACTCAACACAATTTTTTTTAAATCAAGAATAGCATGCTTTCTCATTAATCTCTAGGTCTATAAATAGGCTCGAAATACATCTTGATACAAATCTCAAAATATTCTCAAAATCTAAAAAATACAAAAAATATTACATATGGCTATAATTGCCAGAAACAAATATGGTACTGAAATAAAATCCTAAACTAAATAAGCAGCTGTCCAAGACGACGTCTACGCTGATAAAAACGCCCGAATTGTCTTGAACCGATGTCCTCATCATTCTCCCCGGGTGGGAAAGGGCTCGACCCAGTCGAGTCAAAACCAGTCCTCCTGTCATAGTACTCCAAAAGGTCTGGATCCAAGCGCTGGAGCTCTCCACGATCTATGCAAGTGTTCTCCAACTCCGGCTTGTTTTTCCAACTTACCAAATATCTATGAGTACCACCATCTCTAGTAGAGATTATCTGATCATCTAAAATATTATCCAATTCTTCTGTCGATGGGTAAGTAGTATCTGGTAGTGGAGGTAATGGGAAAATCTCACCATTAGGCTGCAGGGTAGGCTCATCTATAAGAGAATTTCTAGGGTTAAATTCTGGGCCTTCATAGAGTACTAGATCCTCAACATTGAAAGTTTTACTAATGCCAAAGCCTTCAGGGAGGTCAACAACATAGGCATTATCAATAATTTTATGAAGAATTTTAAATGGACCTGCAGCACGTGCATTCAATTTCTTAACGGATCCCACTGAAAACCGTTCCGGACGAATCCGAACCATCACTTCGTCACCCACATTAAAAGTTTTAAACTTCCTTCTAATATCAGCTCTTAACTTGTAGTTAAAATTATTTTCATTAATTTCTTAGAAATTTCTCTATGTAAGTCATGAATGCGGGATGCAAATGCAGATGCAGACTCGGAGACTCGGTGATATTCTAACATGGGGGCAAGATCTATGGGCTGCCTAGAACGATAACCGTGTACAACTTTGTGTGCACTCATGCCAGTGGTTCTATTCCTAGATGTGTTATAAGCGAATTCAACAACCGTTAATTTTAAATTCCATGTTCCCAAGTTCTCTCCCACAAGAGTACGTAAGAGATTGCAAAGACTCCGATTGACAACCTCAGTCTGTCCATCTCTCTGTGGGTGGAACGCTGACGAAAACTTCAATTTTGTACCCAACTTGTGCCATAGGGTCTTCCAAAAATAACTCGTGAATTTTACATCCCTATCAGACACAATGATTTTTGGCAACCCATGTAGCTTCACAATATTATCAAACAAGATCTGAACCACACGGGATGCATCGAAAGTTTTTGAGCATGGGAGGAAGTGGGCCATTTTAGAAAAACGGTCCACGACGACAAGAATGGAGTCGTATTTCTTTTGTGTTTTCGGTAAGCCTAACACGAAATCCATACTCACGTCTTCCCAAGGGCGGCTGGGAATAGGTAAAGAAGTATACAGGCCTGTGTTCTGTTTTTGTTGCTTGGCAAGTTGACAGGTGTGACATCTATTAACAAGTCTCATAACGTCTCTCTTTAGCTTCGGCCAATAAAACCTATGTTCCACAGCATCAATGGTCTTGCTATGCCCAAAATGTCCAGCAAGGCCACCAGCGTGCAATTTCCAAACAAGATACTCTCGTAAAGATGTAGTAGGAACGCACAGTTTGGAGCGATAGAAGAGATAATCGTCTTTCAAGAAATAATCATCTATCACTCGAGTTATGCCATCCTTCAAAGAAGTGTAGATCTCGTAAAAATCTGGGCAGAAGGCATACTCATCTCTCAATCTCTCAAAACCAATAATTTCGGTACGCAGTGTAGATAAGATCATGTGACAACGACTTAGCGCATCCGCGGCCCTATTATCAATTCCTTTCGTGTGCCTAATGGTACATGAATATTTCTGTAGGAACTCTACCCATCTAGCATGTCTCAGATTCAACTTTTGTTGAGAATTAAGGAATCTTAAGGCCTTATGGTCTGAGAAGATAACGAATTCTTGCGGCAGGAGATAATGTCGCCAATAGCGAAGTGACTGAATGACCGCATAGAACTCCTTGTCATAGGTGGAGTATTTTTGTTTTGCTTCGTTCAGCTTTTCACTGAAATAAACAACAGGATGACTCTCTTGACTGAGGACTCCACCTATACCAATACCAGAAGCATCACACGTTACTTCGAAGACTTTAGTGAAATCAGGCAACCTCATGACAGGTGTCTGAGTCATTCTCTTCTTGATCTCTTCGAAGGCTTTCGTGGCTTCTTTCGACCAGACAAACTCACCTTTCTTCAAACAGTCGGTTATCGGAGCCATGATCATGCTAAATCCTTCTACAAACCGACGATAAAAGGTGGCGAGGCCATGGAAACTCCGCACATCACGAATATTGCGGGACTCGGGCCACTCTGTAATAGCTCGTATCTTTTCTGGGTCAGCAGATACTCCTCTGGCAGACACAATAAATCCCAGAAAGATAGTCTGATCGGAGAGGAAGGTACATTTGGTAGGATTAGCATAAAGTGGTTCCTTCCTCAAAACACTGCAGACCTGTCTCAAATGATCAAGATATTACCCAATAGATCGGCTGTAAATGAGAATATCATCAAAGTACACCACAAGGAACTTGCCCATAAAGGGACGGAGTACTTGCGTCATGATTCTCATAAACGTGTTTGGGGCATTTGTCATTCCAAATGGCATGATCATCCATTCGTATAGGCCATCCTTCGTCTTGAAGGCGGTCTTCCACTCATCACCAGGTCGAATACGTATTTGGTGGTAGCCACTTTTAAGATCAATTTTGGAAAAGATTGTGGCACCAACCATCATGTCCAAGATGTCATCCAAACGAGGAATGGGAAAACGGTATTTCACTGTGATCTTGTTTATGGCACGGCTGTCCACACACATATGCCAGGTTCCATCTTTCTTTGGCATCAATAGAGCAGGAACAGCACAAGGACTTAAGCTTTCTCTGATGAAGCCCTTTGCCAATAACTCGTAAACTTGCCTTTTCAACTCAGCATGCTCTGTCGGATTCATCCGATAATGTGGCAAGTTAGGAAGGCTCGCTCCCGGAACCAGATCAATAGCGTGTTGGATGTCACGCAATGGGGGCAACTGGTTGGAGAGGTCAGCAGGAAACACATCTGCAAATTCCTGTAGGACAGGAGTAACATGGGGCGGGATGAATGATTTAGGATCTTTAGGGACTTCTCTCGCTTTGAGTAAAAGAATGGTAGCCCCTTTGTCAATTTCTTTCGTAAGTTTCTTTTCACCCATATACGTTACTTCCTTACCCTTTCTCGAGGAAGCCGGTGTTGTTTCGGCTGGACTAGTTTGTGGTCTCACGGGTATGAGCTTTATTTTTAGTCCATCATGCTGGAACACACATTGGTTGGATCAACCATAAATGGTCACATCGTGATCGTATAACCAAGGTCTCCCTAAAATGACTTGACCTACATCCATTTTGAACACATCACACCAAATTTCCTCTTTGTAAGCTTTGAAGTCCACAGGGACTAAGCATCAATATGTTACTTGGAGATATGTTGCATCAATCCAAGATACTTTGCATGGACGTGGATGGGATTCAGCCTTAAGTCCGATCTTAGCTAAGACCGCAGAAGAGACAGCATTGACGCAGCTCCCACTGTCAACAATCACCTTGCAGTTTTTGCCACCTATAGTCGTAAAAGTGTGGAATATAGCAGTGTGCTTCCAATAATCTTCTTCTTTTGGTTGGGACAAGGCACATCTGACTACATTCAATTGAGGTAATTGGATAGACCGAATACAATGGAGATACTGGTCATCCTCTTCTTCACCGAAGTTATCGCCTTCAATAGGCTCATAAGAAAACTCATTGTCAGAGTCGTCAGCAATGACAGCGGTACCCTCTACGATATTGATCTTACTGGGGCTAGGACAGTTGCTAGCAATATGACCATATCTCTTACATTTATAGCACTTAGTGAGAGGGTCAATCTTAGTGTAATCTCTTTCGGTGTTCTTACCCTTATGTTCATCTCTATGTGATTGAAATTTGAATTAGGTTTGCTGGGGTAAGATTTGTTGGGGTGCTGAGAGGGAGGCTTAGGTCGAGGTGGGTCAGTAGAGGTCATTCTAGAGGAATGATCTCTCGAGTCGCTGGACCTAGAATGAAAACTAGCTTTAAGGGAATCCATATCGAGGACTAGGGCGTAGGCTACCGCTATTGAGTCCACATTTCTATAGATTAGCTCGTTCCTCAGGTCAGCTCGTAGTCCAGCTCTGAATCTAGAGAGAGTTTGTTCTTCACTCTCTTTACCTAAAGCATTGCACCGAATAAGAAAGTCATCGAACTTATCAACATATTCTTGTGTGGATTTACTTCCTTGATAAAGTTGGTTCCATGAATCTAGCAATTAGGTATGGAATAATAACGATACATATCTCTCAGTGAGCTTCTCTTTCATGGCCTCCCAAGTGGCTATGGGTGCCAGGCCTCAGCCTCTACGGGCATGTTCAAGATTGGTCTAGTGTTGTTGAGCTTTACCCGTCAATTTCATAGTGACAAATTTAACCTTTAGGGCTTCGCTCATGTCAAACCACACAAAGTAGTGGTCCATGGCACGGATCCAATCGAGGTAAGCTTGAGGTTCCATGTGGCCTTCAAACTAGGAAACATCAGCCTTAACGTTCTTTTTATATTGTTCGTCAGGGTCACGTTCTTGACGTTGATCGTCACGAACATTCCCTTGAGGGATCTGACGATTGGCATGAAGCTCAGGGACAATTGTTTGATTTAACTCCACTTTCTCAAGCCTCTGATTGATATTGGCAAGAGTTGCTTGAATGGCAGCAAGGGTAGCGGAGATATCAGGGTTATCCATTTCAGGTCGGGAAAGTCTAGGGTTCCTAATTGGGTGATTTGGAAGAGATAAGAAAGGCTCTTCAAGATCTGTGATGGTGCTGCGAAGACGCTACCAAAAAGTGGAAACTAGGGATCGTGTCCTAATTTTATTTTTTAATGAATCTGAAATAACCTAAAATAAAAGAAAGAATAATAAAAGACTACATAATCCTAAATGAATGCAAAATTGATGCCTACGATGCAAGAACTAGGATTTTAAGAATCTTCGCTCTGATACCAAAATGATGTAAAACTAACCCTAAAATAGAGAATTTCCAAGAATCTTAATGGGTTAATTTTACCAACACGTTATGCTGATTAAAGTTAGGAATTTTAAACAATTAATTGGTTGGATGGATTTTCAAGAACTGAATCACGTTAACATTCCCAATTAATAATTCAAACCTACAATCAATAATTAAATCCCTAAGTGTTTAGCAAGTAATAGGTTCAATAGTGATTCGTACTCTACTCAAGCATGTGGAACACTCAATCTCAGTTATTTTTGTGGACGACGGGCAAATCAGATAATATAATAGATAATAAGGTAGTAGAACACAAATATCTAATAGTGGAAAGAGTATAGAATGCGAAGAAACCAGTGTAGATCTCTGGTAGAACACAACAATGGCAGACCACGACAAATCAGCAACCACAGTATCCAAACCAGCAATGGCGACAGCAAGAGCGATGGGTGCAATAAGGCGCGGCGAACCTGGGCTGGCGTCAGCCTGGGAGGGGTTCAGCAAAGGGGTTGGTCTTAGGGTTTCGACGAAGGAGGGGGAGTGACGGAGCCGTTGAGGTGGGCAGCTTGGGGCGAGTTGTTTGGTGGTGAAAGTGAGAAGGGGTGGACGACGGGGATGAGGAAAAGGAGGGGCGACTGTGGAGTGATGGAGAGGAGCACGGAAGGTGCAAGTGGTGGTGGTTGCGATGAGATGAGGTAGGAGGAGATGACGGCGAAGGATGTCGGGGTGAGTTGTGGTGGAGTTGAGCGGTGAGGAGAGGTGGGTTTGGGGAGGAAGAAGAAAGGAGTCGGTTTCTCTGGCGACGGGCTTTGGAGTAGAGGAAGAGGAAGCTGAAGAAGGGGGATGGCGGCTGGTGTAAGAGGAGAAGATTAGTGAGGTGATTAGGGTATGTGTTGGAGATTTGGGAAATTAGGGGTCGATTTTAGAGTTTATCACAAACTCTGAAATTGTATTAGGATTTATCACGAACCCTAATAATTTGGATCTCACTTGTATCACAAAGAAAGAGGAAGAGCAAAAACTCAACAAATTTTTTTTTTTATCAAGAATAGCATGCTTTCTCATTAATCTCAAGGCCTATAAATAAGCTCGAAATACATCTTGATACAAATCTCAAAATATTCTCAAAATCTAAAAAATACAAAAAAGATTACATATGACTATAATTGCCAGAAACAAATATGGTACTGAAATAAAATCCTAAACTAAATAAGCAGCTGTCCAAGACGATGCCTGCGCTGATAGAAACGCCCGAATCGTCTTGAACCGATGTCCTCATCAATTTCGCTCCAATATTCTATTTCACAACATGATATCAATGTGGTTTCGTACTCCTTGAGCAATCTCTTTCTCGAGCCACAAGAAGAAAGAGATCTAACTCTAGCTCCTCTTCTCCTTTAACAACCATTGGCTCTTTCTTTTTATTCACCATGACTCCCTCTCTTGAAAGTACAGTTATCCGTGAACAATATTCTCTCATTTTTTATTTTTCTTTTCTTTTATTTACTCTTCTACCTCTTTTCACTTTCATACTCCAAAGGAAAAGAAAGAAAGAAAATTCTATGCATCCTCAATTGTTGCCAACCTCTCTCTTCTCTATCATCAACCTTCTCCAAGCAAATTGACGACCTTGCTATCCATCTCCATCACCGTCATTGAACTTCGGTGATTTTTTCCATGTTGCATGGAACTTAAAGCAACTGAGGTTTTCTTTTTATTATTGGGATTATTGATTTCATCTCTATCAGCTGCACAACTTTTAAAGCATGGCTACAGACATCCAAAAGCACTACTGAATTCATCTAGAATTTTTTCAACTTGGCCATCTTGAAGCACTTCTCCTTTTCAGACTCATCATCCTCTCTTTTTTAGAGGAGATCATTATCAGATTTTGGTTATTTTCTAAGGCATTCTTTTTTTATGGATTATTTAACTCACGGATATTGCTCATTTTGCCTACAGTCCCACATATTTGTTTGTTGTTTTAATGTGGGCGTGTATATTTGGTATGTTTGAAATTGATTCATTAGGCTCACTCTCAATAAGAGTTTGTTTACTAGAGGTTGTCCCTCGGTTTTTGCTTTGGGTTTAGCTTTGGATTGCATTTATTAGCTTCGTCCTTTTGTTGACTATGACTACAGATCGCCTTTATTGAATTGCATCTCATTTATCTCGGCATAGAGAATTTGATTTTGGCTTTTTTATTTCATTTATTTATGTCGTTTTAGTCGAGAATTTTTGTAGTTGGCTAAGACTCTGTTTGCTTGGTATCGACCTTAACTCTGCCACATCGTCTACGCTTCAACTTGCAGGGGAATATTCAAATCTGTTAGCATATATAATAGTATTATTTAAGGGCTGATGTATATTCATTTCTATATTACTTTATGCCCAAGTTTTGTATTCATAGAGCCCATGTTATGCAAAACTATATATAGAACTTTTTTAATCTCATATCAATCAAATCGATAAAATTTTATTTGCTCAAATATTCTATTCTACAACAATAATCAACTGACCATTCGCTATTAGGCAGATAGAAATACTACCATGGGTCCATGAGTCCTAATATTTACTATAACCTTCTTTGCCAAACCTTGTTAATTTCTTATTTCTAAAACTAGCCGCCCATGCCTACTCATGCATATTCTGTCGTTAAACAATTTCTAATTTGTAACAATATACTTCGCAAGGAACAGAGGTAGAATGATTAGAAACTTAATGTTAATTATTCCCTTAATTCAACTAGTTAAAATTTTTTTATCTTGTGCTATTTTTAGTGATAAAAAACATAGCACAAACAATGACAATGAAATATTCATCATAAAATTGCTTTAATCAATGACCTTGCACATATATAGCAAAGTTGCATACTCAATAACGCAAACCACTATACATCTACTGGAGGTGCATAACTCGTAAATTGTATAAACATAAGTATAGTTTTAAATTTTAATTTTTTTACTTTAATGAATACTTTTATTTATAACAATCTATTTTGGCACATGAAAATGAAAATAAATCCGAACTCACTAATTGTACAATATTCTTCTAACTTAACAAAACTAGGTTCAATGCTTACTTTAAGATTTAAATAATTAAGTAATTATATTAACTGTTCAGTTAATCTATATAATAAAACACAAAGAAAGCTATTAAGTGGCTCTCCTTCAATCCCCCCAAAATCAAAGGCCCATATCTAACCTTACAAAACACATTCCCCCCCCCCCCCCCCCCCCAAAGTTTCCCCCCAAAACTCAAATTCAAATCCTCCCAAAACAACTCCTTTATTTATTTAATTATTTCTCTCTCTCTCCCTCTCTCTCCACACTCTATATCTATATAATAAAACACAAAGAAAGCTATCAAGTGGCTCTCATTCAATCCCCCAAAATCAAAGGCCCAGATCTAACCTCACAAAACACATTTTTCCCCCCAAAACTCAAATTCAAATCCCCCCAAAACAACTCCTTTATTTATTTAATTATCTCTCTCTCTCTCTCTCTCTCTCTCTCTCTCTATATATATATATATACACACACACACACACTTATGGAAACATCGACTTTTATACCCCAATTTATAATTATTTTTCAACATATACTAATGAAAACATGGACTTTTATTTACAACTAATAATTGTCATACTATTCAAACTTGAGCTATATAATTGTTGATTTACTGTTTATAAGGCTTTTCATATGATGTATCGTTCTGAAGACGTGTTGTAGGCACGTGCCCACCGGCAAATTTAGCATATATATATATATATATATATATATATAGGGAAAGCTTCGATTGTGCACTACCTCTAGTGCACACGGCGTGTGCACTAGGCCTTCGGGCGTTCATATCGACGATCCGAACTGTTCACATTGATCTACACATCTAAATTAGTCTAAATATGTAAAATCAAATCATCTGAAATTCATTTGCCCATCCATCATGTGACTATAAAAAACAATGATTTTCAGCCATACAATTTTGTAACACTTCAATGGATGGGTAAATGAATTTCAAATGGTTTGATTTTACATATTTAGACTAATTTAGATGTGTAAATTAATGTGAACGGTTCGGATCGTCGATATGAACGCCCGAAGGCCTAGTGCACACGTGCACTAGAGAAGTGCACAACCGAAGCTTTCCCTATATATATATATATATATATATATAGAAACATGGACTTTTATTTATAACTAATTATTGTCATATTATTCAAACTTGAGCTACATAATTGTTGATTTACTGTTTACAAGACTTTTCATATGCTATATCGTTCTTAAGACGTGCCGTAGGCACGTGCCCACGGACAAATCTAGTTATTTTAACAATTTATGAAGCTGATACATAAAATTTTATTCACCGCGTCAATTTGATTAATATTTCTGAGAATGCCGATACCGATACCAAAATTGGAAGGCTGATAGTGAGCCTTTGAACCAAGATATAAAGTTCCAAGATTTCACCTTTTCACCTTGGGTTTCATGGAGACAAACACACCCTAAGTGAGTCCCAATTGACATGGCATATCATTATGATTTACATATTATGTGTATCAAAGTCTAAGTGGTGGAGCCTCATGAATCCAATTTATTGTGGTATTGAAAAGCAGTTTAATTTGCAACTACTTGATGTACTGATAAGAGGGGTACAATACCATTTGATTTATGTACACATACCAACAATGCACATGCATATCATCAATTAGATGAGTAATCATAATCACTTTATATGAGGTAATTCTCTCAAACATATGAGGATCCTCTTTGATTTATGTATGTGTACCTCATTGGTTACCCTAATAAAACTATTATAGTCCTAAAGAACTTGAAACGATATCTACCAACTGTATTGACTCAAAAAACATCTGACTATTTACAACTAGCACGACAATGCATCGACTGTCCTTAGTCACAAATAAAAGAGGACAAGAATGACTCGCACAAAACTCTGAAAACTTCTCGTATTATGACTCCATCTGAATAATACATGTACCAAGAAGATGAAAAATCCAAACAATAATCATGTCTGTTTCATGATGTGACTCCAAAAAGGGCACATATAGGAAAACTACTTTGACATCTGAAAGATGAGAAGTTTTGCAATGCCTGCTTCACTACTATAACAAAAACTAACGATCTTGCATCAACTTATCAAAAACCATGCAGTACGACAAAATGTTGAAGTATATTGATATTTAAAGGCCATAACTATATGGAGTCCACTTCTATTTACTTTATTTTCAGGTGTTTTTGCCATGTTTGATTTAAAACATGATAAGATATATAAAAACAGGGCCATACCAAAATTGAGCTAACACTTAATTCTTAAATACAGTCATTCAATAATATTATAGAGAGGTTATAATTACTTCCAAAGAAACTTCAAAGTTTGAAGATAAATGATTCAGTTTAACAACAATTTCAAGAATGTAATGAAATTATATAGATGATATAGAGCTTAAACTAAATATATACTACGGTTTAATAACAAACAGACCCCGACATCCCGTCCTTAACTGATCACGTATAAGATAGTAATAACCTCTCTTCATTCTGCCATAGCCGCAGTAATAACCAACTTGAATAAACTATCGCATATGTTAAATGGAACAAAATAATGATATTTTAACATTAATACGTAAAATAGTAATTATGACCTATTATATAATAACAACATTCTACAAAGCATCACCTCTTTCCAGTTTGGCATTCCACCCTCAGGTACCCACGTAGGATGGTGAAATATGCAGGCCTCTCCAAACTTACAGGTCCTCGTCAACATGTAATGAGCACAATCCTTCACTCCTGGTCGCTGTGGAAAGATGGGCAGATTCTTTGCAGGTTCGAGTCTAGGGTTTTTGAAGACAGAATTGGTCGAAAATAAAGCTTCATTTTGCCCAACAGTGTTATGACTTCCAAGGCCAGTCTGATGATAAAGAGCTATATATAGATAATAGAGAAGTTATTATAAAAAAACAGTTAGCATATATAGATAGTATACATATTAATATGTTAATAGGAAGAAATATTCAGCTTCAAGTAGTACTATAAAACCATATCCAACGTATACCATGGTCGATCAGCTGCAAGACATAAAATTGAATGTGCTCTGCAAATACAGTATAGCTGCACTAGTATGATATAGCGAGATGGTAATTTTGTGTGTGATATGGCTAAAAATAGGATTAAATCGGGACCGTTCACATCGGAGACGAATCTTAAAGCTCAGGGGTAAAACGGTAATTTCACCTACTGACGGGTCTGAAATGGAAACTGGGTCTTTACTCAAAGCCCAATAACCCATAAACGGATCCACATCAACTGGGTACGGGTCCCAACCCGCTGCACACCCGGTCCAGCAAGATAAAATCAAGGTCCCTGATTAATACTAATTAACGGCCCTGATTTACATCTATCCTTTCACTGGAAATTAGGGATTACATTCCTTATCTATACACAGCAATTACATGCCTAATCTGATCCCTGAGACGCCTATAAATACCCCCCATCCATCTCCATTAAGAGGTAATCAGCATTTTGCTAATTTACGTTCTTTCTTAATCATCCCTGATTACTGACTTGAGCATCGGAGGGTGCGTCGCCGGGATCAACCCCGGTGTCTCGCACTTTTTGCAGGTGAACGGCGGGAGTCAACGATCAAGCTCCGGCGGAACAGGTTAGAGGTTTGCTATTCATGTTTTCCTAAGAATCCACAAATACTGTCTGTTTACCCCCACACCAGATTTAGCGGTAACAGATTGGCGCCATCTGTGGGAAAAACCACGAATAGCAGCCTCCCCTCTTCCCGTTGGTCAGACCTTCCCCCGTCATGCCTCCAAGGAAACTCAGATCCAGGGGGTCCAACCGTGGGCCTACCCCTCCTCAACCACAACAGGAGGTCCCCCTCTAACCCGTTCAGCAGCAAGGGCAACTTCCTCCTCAGGCAGAGGACCCCCTGCGGCTGGACCAACTCCCTCCTCAGAATCTTCAACCCCCTCGGGGGCCAACCGGGCCTCAGAATGCCGGTGCGGGGGGCTCGCGTCCCGATCCTCAGAAGCAACCTCTCCAACAGGACCGCATCCCAATACTCAACCCCTCTTCCGACTCTATGGCATCCCGTAATCCCCGAGCTTCCGACCTTCGAAATACCATCCTCAATCGGCAGAAGGAGAGGATCTTCGCCACCGTTTGGATGAAAGGCAGGCCCGAGAGGGAGCCTCCCGCCAACAACGTCCAAATGAGCGATCTCCTTCCTCATCGCCGAAACTACAGAAGGTCCCCTACTCGAAGAGGGCAAAGGGAGTCCCCTCAACGTCATCGGCGGAGAACTCATTCTCCAGTAAGCCGAGCCACACATAGGGACCGCCAAGCTGGAGAGGCACCAGTCACAAGGACAGATCTTCAAGACTTCCAAGCGACAGTCTTACGGGCCGTCAATATCACCCCAAAGAACAACCAGAGGCCACCTACTCATGAGCCAACTAGGAGCCATCGCCTCCGCACTCTCAGTCCTCGTCCATCTCCAAGCTACCATCGCCGCAGCCCCAGTCCACCCTCGTACGAAGATGAGTCCCGGGGCTCGGCAAGGTATGACCAAAGAGAAGACTCGGTCTACCGCCGTCTCCACAAGATGGAGAGGCGCCTCGGCCGAATTGACAGAGAAGAAGAGCAACGAGCGATAAACCTCCGCCCGAGCAGACCTCCATTCTCCCGCACCATCATGGAGGCCCCCATCCCAGAGAACTTTAAGTCGACTCACTTCGAGTCGTATACCGGGGAGTCAGACCCCGCGGATCACATAGAGAGTTTTAAAACTCATGATGATCCACCATGCTTCAGACGCCCTCCTCTGCAAGATCTTCCCTGCCACGCTGAAGGGGTCTGCACGAGAATGGTACTCTCGACTCGCCCCGGCCTCCATCTTCTCGTTCGATCAGTTCGAAGGGCTCTTCCTTACTCATTTCGTGAGTAGCCGCCGGACCGAGAAAACAAGTGTATCTCTGGTGACCCTCAGCCAAGAAAATGGTGAACGCCTAAGGGATTACGTTCGACGCTTTACCGCCGAAGCCCGGTCCATTTCCTCCCTCAACCAGTCAGTAGCCTCTGCCGCATTCGAGCGCAACGTCACTAATGCCAACCTCAGGGCATCCCTTGCCAAGAAACCTCCTCGGGACTTCTCAGAGCTCCTACTTAGGGTGGAGAAGTACATACGGGCGGAAGAGGCCCTCGACCCCCTTGCTCTTGAGGAGACATCTTCCGGGAACAAACAGAAGAACACAAGCGAAGAGGGATCCCAAAAATTCTAAAAGGACGGCAATGGCCAGCGCTGCCCGACTCCTCGTTGCGAGAAGTTCACCCCCCTCATTGCTAATATATCAGAAGTTCTTATGGAGATGGACAAGGAATGACTACTCCGCGCTCCCCCTAGAATGAATACCCATGGCAAGAAGAGGAACAAGGATAAGTGGTGCCGCTTTCACAGGGACCACGGCCACGACACGGATGATGTCAGGCTCTCAAGGAGGAGATCGAAGAACTCATACAGCGGGGGCACCTTACCAAGTTCGTCCAAAAAGAGGGGTCCGAGCTTTCCCCCTGAGGAGCCTACAAACGAACGGAAAGGCCCGCCGAGCTTCAAGACTCAAAACCTCCCAGCTCCTCCCAAGAGGTCTTCACCTTATCGTAGAAGTAGGATTTTGATTTTCAATAAGGCTGATGCTTGTAATCCGGCCAATAGCATGTAATAATGGCTCGCCCCATTGAAGCAGCCACTTAATTTATCTCAATAAAACTTTACATATTTTCATTGAAAATTATTGCTCTTGCTTCTCGATCTTTCCGAGTCACAACTCGCTAAATGGTGAGTTCGGAGTCCAGCCTCTTCTACATGGCTCCTCCCGCAACTTACTAACCTTTAACAACGAGTTCGGAGTCCAACACTTGGCTCGATTCTGCTTCAAATAACTTGCTCTTCAGCGAGTTAGAAGTTGTTCGCCATTCGGAATTGCTCCCACAACCGTTGACGCTCTCTTAAACGACGAGTTCGGAGTCCAACACTTGGCTGATTCTGCTTCAAATAACTTGCTCTTCAGCGGGTTAGAAGTGGTTCGCCATTCGGAATTGCTCTCACAACCGTTGATGCTCTCTTAAACGACGAGTTCGGAGCCCAACACTTGGCTCGATTCTGCTTCAAATTACTCGCTCATAAGCGGGTAAGAAGTGGTTCGCCATTCGGAATTGCTCCCACAACCGTTGATTCTCTCACATAAACAGCGAGTTCGGAGCTAAAGCTCTCCCTGAGAGTTGCTCCTCAAACTCATCTCACAGATGGCTCTCTTCCAGAGCCGAGCTCTTCACTCTGCTCGCCTCCGAAGCGGACCTCTTCTCAACTGCGAGCGGACCTCTTCTCAACGAGTTCAGAGCTCACAACTCTCTCCTAGAGTTGCTCCTCAAACTCATCTCACAAATGGCACTCTTCCAGAGCCGAGCTCTTCACTCCGCTCGCCTCCGAAGCGGACCTCTTCTCAACGAGTTCGGAGCTCACAACTCTCTCCTAAAGTTGCTCCTCAAACTCATCTCACAAATGGCTCTCTTCCAGAGCCGAGCTCTTCACTCCGCTCACCTCTGAAGCGGACCTCTTCTCAACGAGTTCGGAGCTCACAACTCTCCTAGAGTTGCTCCTCAAACCCATCTCACAAATGGCTCTCTTCCAGAGCCGAGCTCTTCACTCCGCTCGCCTCCGAAGCGGACCTCTTCTCAACGAGTTTGGAGCACAACTCTCTCATAGAGTCCCTCCTCACACTCGTCTCACAAATGGCTCTCTTCCAGAGCCGAGCTCTTCACTCCGCTCGCCTCCGAAGCGGACCTCTTCTCAACGAGTTCGGAGCTCACAACTCTCTCCTAGAGTTGCTCCTCAAACTCATCTCACAAATGGCTCTCTTCCAGAGCCGAGCTCTTCACTCTGCTCGCCTCCGAAGCGGACCTCTTCTCAACGAGTTTGGAGCACACCTCTCATAGAGTCCCTCCTCACACTCGTCTCACAAATAGCTCTCTTCAAGAACCGGGCTCTTCACTCCGCTCGCCTAATCTGACCCTCGAAAGTAAAAGAAAAAGTCTCTTGGACTTTGTAACGTAAGGGCGCGACTCTTGATCGGCTCTTGAGGCGTTACGAAAGCCCAAACGACTTTGTAACCGAGCAGCAACGGTTGGCGAAAAGGCAAAACGTTTCGATACAGGTCGAATAGCTCGGCACACGCGAGATCAAAATACGAGCAACTGTCGAATCCGAGCTCTTCCCTCCGCTCGGATGCCGAGCAAGTGCCGATCCGACCCCAGCATCAAAGGGTCCGGCTCGGATTCTGAGCAAGTGCCCATCCGAGCCCCAAAACGGAGAAAAATCACTTTTCCCTCAACATTCGCGTAAAATTTCGATCAGACGGCTCAGATCATGTCAGCACCACTACACGACAAGATAGTATTTTCTTGGAAACTGTGCCCGCCTCGAGATCCGCGCTGAGATCGACGGCTCAGATCGCTCCACGTCGCTCGGTATTCCGAGTCGAGCGACTAGCGCGAGGGAAAAACCAAACCCGAGCAACTGTCAAAATCGAATCCGAGCTCTTCCCTCCGGTCGGCTGCTGAGCAAGTGCCCATCCGAGCTCCAAAACGGAGAAAAATCACTTTTCTCTCAACATTCGTGTAAGATCTCGATCGGACGGCCCAGATCTTGCCAGCGTCGCTAAACGACAAGATAGTGTTTTCTTGGGAACTGAGCCCGTCTCGAGATTCGCGCCACGATCGTGATCAACTGTCCAGATCAAGCCACATAGTTCGGATCTCCAATCCGAGCTACTGTCCTACCGAGCTTCAAAGTTGCAAAAAATGCGCCTCAAAATTTGCGCTCGGATTTGCCGAACAAGAAGCAAAAAAATAAAAAAAGGAGAAAATGTCGGGTTCGGACCCGTTAATGGATCCAAACCCGAACCCCGTTACCTTCCTTCTTCCGCTCGTTCCTGCCAAAACCAAGAGAACAAAACCCGATCTCTACCTCCATGCCTCGCCACCACCATGGCCGAGCTCCATCTCCAATGCCGAGCTCCCCCCTCCGTCGCCGGCTGCCTCCGACGCCGAAGCTCACACCTCCATCTCCATAAAAACCAAGCGCTTCTCTTCAAGCTCTGATCTCCGCCTCCATGGCCGAGCTCCCAATCTCGCCATGCCGAAGCTACAATTGCCTCGCCCACTGTCTCCGAGCTCCTCTCGGCACACCCTCTTCGTCGAGCTCCTTCCGCGACGAACCCATCGTTGCCACGAGCTCCGAGCTCTCCACGAGACGAGCTCCGAGCTCCGAGCTCCACCAACAAGCTCCGAGCTCTATACGAGCGAGCTCAAGGAGACAAGCTCTGAGCTCTCCACGAGCAAGCTCCGAGCTCTCCGCCAACGAGCTTCACCATGGCCAACGACACCATCATCGACCACGCTCTGCCATGGCCGAGCTCCAGCACCCATCTTCGTCAACCTCACCCCTTCGCCGGCTCCCCTCGCATCTCCAAGCTCCACCTCCGTCGAGCGCGCCATGGTCGAGGCCTTCGCCGATCCCCATCGTCTCCGTTCCGAGCTCCTCTGTCGAGCTCCAACCTCCACCGCTGCGTCGAGCTCTCACTTCGTCGAAGCCCCCCACGCCGCCAAGCTCGCCTCCAAATGTCGTGGCTCCATGAACCCCTGCACGGGGGTGCTCGACACGTGGAAGACGGGGCTCGGAGACGATGGCCGGGGGTGAAGTCGAAGACGCTCGGCAGACGAAGGAGAAGAAGAAAGAACAGCGTGCGGGGAGAAAGAAAAAAAATTAATTATTATGCTCGATCGGCTGCCGAGCAAGTCCTCATCCGAGCTCCAAAACGGAGAAAAAAGCCGCCGAGCGACTACGACTGTTGGATCTTCCACAAATTCGCGCTTCTGGTGATGGACGGTCCAGATCGCGCCACGTGCGCTAAACGACAAAATAACGATTTTTTGGGAAACGCGCCTCCTCGAGATTCGTGCCGGGATCCGACGGCACAGATCGCGCAACGTGTCCAGGTAATATTTAATTTATTTATTTATTTATTTAATTGTTTTAATTATTTAAAAATTCCGAAAAAATATTTAAAAAATCGAAAAAAATTAATTAAAAATTCTAAAAATAATTATTAATTCAGAAAAATTATTTTTAAATTCTGAAAAAATAATTATTAAATTAGAATAATTAATTAATATTTTCGATAATTAATTATTTAATTCGGAAAATGAATAAAAAATCAAAAAAATGAGAAAAAATCCAGAAAATTCTGAGAATATTTTTGGGCATTTTACAAGCCCAGAATAACGCCGTTACACCCCAAGCAAGATCCAAAACTCCCTTAAGAACACCGATAAAATCTCGTACGCCATTAGAACCGTAAAACTACTCCTCAAAGACTGAAAAACTCAGTCTCTAAGAGTGGGGGGGCTCGTGATATGGCTAAAAATAGGATTAAATCGGGACCGTTCACATCGGAGACGAATCTTAAAGCTCAGGGGTAAAACGATAATTTCACCTACTGATGGGTCTGCAATGGAAACAGGGTCTTTACTCAAAGCCCAATAACCCATAAACGGATCCACATCAACTGGGTACGGGTCCCAACCCGCTGCACACCCGGTCCAGCAAGATAAAATTAAGGTCCCTGATTAATACTAATTAACGGCCCTAATTCACATCTATCCTTTCACTGGAAATTAGGGATTACATTCCTTATCTATACACAGGAATTACATGCCTAATCTGATCCCTGAGACGCCTATAAATACCCCCCATCCATCTCCATTAAGAGGTAATCAGTATTTTGCCAATTTACGCTCTTTCTTAATCATCCCTGATTACTGACTTGAGCGTCGGAGGGTGCGTCGCCGGGATCAACCCCGGTGTCTCGCACTTTTTACAAGTGAACGACGGGAGTCAACGGTCAAGCTCCGGCGGAACAGGTTAGAGGTTTGCTATTCATGTTTTCCTAAGAATCCACAAATACTGTCTGTTTACCCCCACACCAGATTTAGCGGTAACAGTGTGCATTGAATAATGTGTCAAACAAATCTAACAAACTATGATACTAATATACCTTATTTTTCAGCAACCATGGATGTTCAAGAAGAATGAACAACAAATAAACTTTACTCCAAACTTAAACTGATATTTGGCCATCATCTGCAGAACTCCATTCACAATTTTTTTTGAGGTTGGAACTTGCTTGGGGAGATATACAGAAATATAGCAAATATAGATTTGAAGAAATGATACCAATGTTAACAAGGAAAATTTACCCATCATGATTAATACATCTGACTTCCACAACTAGGGCACTAAGTGACTGAAAAAGGATGTTGAAGTGGAAAAATTGGTCAGAGAAAGGGTGTAGTTACGACACTGAATTATCATAATAGTATGGAAAATTAAAAAATCAACATCAAGTTATCTGTAAAAAGACACCAAGTAAATGCAAAGTTTGATACATGATATAATCCATCAAGTCCAATAATTTTTTGCACCCAGTCACAAAACCACCAAGATTTTAAACACAAATAAGTAGTACTAGAGAAGGACATAGATTAATAAATATGAAGCAGGTGACATGCCAAAAAGGGGTAAGTTACTGTAAAATATCATCAACTTGTTTGGCTTTTTAATTTAGTACCATGAACTTGCTTTCTTAAGAGTACCTACCATGAGCTAGTTTCGACTTCTATTTAACAACCATTAAACAATTTTGGCTTATCACCTTAATACAAAAAACTAAGGTAATAAAGTAAAAGAGCAAAGCAAGTTCATGGTAGACACACTCAATAAAGCAAGTTCGTGGCAGTAAAGTAAAAAAGTAAAGTTCATGGTAGTTTACTGTAACTTACCTTGCTAAAAAATGCAACACATTCATATATGTTGGTGATCAACAGTGAAGTGATGAAGTGGGAAGGCAACAGGTTATCCAAACACGACAAACCCAAAAATGTGGGTGTACAGTTGCCAACTCCTAAAGCACTTATAAGCAAATGGGGCCATAATTCAAGTCATTAGATTCATGAATATCAAGCACAGTCAAATCTAGCTTGTACTGTTCTAAGTTCTAACCACCAATTTCAAGGAGAATTGAACATTCAGCACAAGTTAGTTACTGTATGAAGGAAAGGGGGTTATATTATTAATACTACAGAAGTTCCATTTTAAACATTTTCTTTCTTCCCACATCTTAGATTATGGCTAGCTTAAACAGAAAACAGGGAGGTAATCTTTACAAATGCTTACATTATATACAAATGTTAAACAGGTGTGGCCAAATGATATTCAAGCAGCACATACACTTAGAAATACCTATCACCTACCTACATATCATTTTTTTGCAAAGTTGGTCTTCACATTGAGGTATGTGATACAAAGGTACTTTCTCCTAAAATGTGTAAGAGATGGCACAAAACAGCAGGTTTTATTGGATCCTACAAGTAGAGAAAATGTGATATAAGTATAACATACTTGAATGCAATTGCCAAGGACAAAGCTACTTGAATGAAACTAAGCCTTGGATTCCATAGGCTCACAGGATCCACAGAAAGTACTGAACTAGAAAGTACTGAACTGATTTAATAGCTTTGTCTTGCTTCAACTCCACATGATCTTCATGCCAACTTAAGAAGAGTATTATTTTTTTAACCAAATCAAGCTATGTAGGCAAACTTTACTCTAATTTTTATATGTTTCTCATTCTTTTTTAAATTCCTCAACAATAAGGTTAATTTCTCACATATTCATATCATTCACTTCAATTAATTCTTTTCTCCTTTCTTGATACATTCAATACACATTAAGTTTACGTCCATAAAATGAACAATTGCTAGACCCAAAGCAACAAAACTAAAGAAACAACAACATCAAGCTCATCACAGTCTAACCAAAGCCAACCATTAAATCTGAATGATGTAATAAAACTAAAACCCTAACAACAATAATTTATTTAAGCTTTAGAGACGAGAAATAAGATTTACGCTAGATGAGAAAAGAAATTGAAGCCCTAACCAACCTTCAAAGTCTCTCTTTGAGCTGGCGATCCTACTCCGGTCCAAGTACGGAGACAATGCGAGTACGGAGACGATGTGCGGTCTGAGTACGAAGATGATGTGTTGTTGTTGAGGGCGGAAGAATTGCGAGGAGATGCTAAGCGAGAGGAGGAGAACATGGTGACATAATTGTAGCTCGAGTTGTAGCCGTCGTAGTTCGCCATTGATTAGGGTTTTGAGAGCGAGAAAGGGGGCAATGAGAGGAGGATTCGAGGATCGTTAGGGTTTAAAAGAGGAAAAAAAGGGGGTTGTCCAAAAAAAGAGACAAAACAAGAAAAGTAGGGGACGGTATGAGTAATACCCATGGTTAAAGCCCAAGCCCACCAAGCCCAAGTTGAAGTGAGATTTAGTCCCATATCGGATAGGAGAAGGGATGGATTGTTGTGTGTGTGTGTGTATATATATATATATATATAATTAATAAAGTCAATGATCCTAGGTTGCCTTCAATACTAGCTAGTTTATGTGAGCCTTCAGCCATGTGGCGGGACAGTGGGAAACCGAATCATGATTATGGAACCGGTCAGGAGATAAGAGTATGATCCTTCATGTAAAATGTGGTAGACCCAGAGTGTTACAAAGTGGTACTAGAGCCGACTTTCGACTCCGACGGTGGGGCCAAAATGGGGATACGCACTAGCATGGCCAAGAACAATATGATGGCAGATAGGCCATAGGTTAGAAAGAGAAGTGTGTCTAGGTATATAGACTATCCCTAACTTTACAAGGATGCTAAGCTCAGCAGAGGAGGAGGGGGGGCTGTAAATCGGACCGGACAGCCATATGTTCAAGCTCGGACCAAAATTCTACTCGGACGGACTTACGTCCGATTCGGTCCAGGTCGGACAAAAATTTTATAGTCCGGGCCTGATTTGTTATAAAAGCAGAAGGCTATGTTTGTTCGGACGGACCGAACTCGGATAAAGCATCGGACCTAATAATTTGTTCAAGTTCGGTTTGTATAACAGTTCGAACGGTCCACGATCGGACCATTTCTCGAACCGAACTCGGACGGACGACATACCATCCTGTTCATTTTACGGCCCTAAGGGGGAGGAGTGTAATTGTAATACCCATGGGTTAAGCCCAATCTCAAGCAAAAGTTGAAGTGAGACTTACTTCCACATCGGCGGAGAAGGGGTGCAGTGGTGCATATATAATAAACTGATCCTAGGTTGCCATCAATACTAACTAGGTGAGACTTTAGCTCTATGGTGGAGCCGTGGAGAACCAGATCACAACTATGGAAGTGGTCAGGACTCCAAATACATACCCTCATATAAAATATGGTGGGTGGAGGATGTTACAAAGGAATCAATGGAAATAAACGACACGCGAAATTGGAATAATGATTTGGGTTTTTTATGTTTTGAGGCTGAGTGGTAGCCCGACCCATTTTGGGGTGGGGCATTTTGGGAAATTCACTTTCCTTAGATAAAAGAAGAAATATAGAGAGCTTGGTGAGATTAAAGAGGATAAATGGTTAAAAGCTAGAAGGAGCTTGCTCTTCATCTTCGTCGCCTCCTAGAAGCTTTGGTTGCCAACTTTTGATAAGGGTAATTTAGAAAGATTTGTTTTATGAGGGTCCTTTAGTAAGATCAAGTGAGATTTTTTACTAACGAATAACGTCACCAAGATTAAACAACAAACTTTGTCCAAGAAAAAAAAGATTAAACATCTAATAACATGGTTACCAAAAATGTAAGCAACATGAGTCTGTTTGCGTTGAACAAAAGTAGGGTGGGCAGTGTTCCAAAAAACGGCCTACAACATGACCAGACTAATGACTTTTGTGTGTGTGTGTGTGTGTGTGTTTGGGGGGGGGGGGGGGGGGGGGGGGGGGGGGGGGGGGGGGGTTTGCATATGAAACATGTCAGAGATTAAAAAGGTTTTTCTTTAAACATTTCTAGATTTAAGTTTTGAGATTTATCACTTAATTTTTTCAAAACCTGCCAAACATAAATATACTCAAACAAACCTAATAGGAAACCTTAGCCCTCATCAGCCAAACTGCGATTGTGGTGACTCCCCCTCCACTCCGCGTTGTTGACCATGAACACCAATCTTTAAACATTTCTGGATTTAAGTTCTGAGATTTATCACTTAATTTTTTCAAAACCTGCCAAACATAAATATACTCGAACAAACCTAATAAGGAAACCTTAGCCCTCATCAGCCAAACTGCGATTGTGGTGACTCCCCCTCCACTCCGCGTTGTTGACCATGAACACCCCCTCAATGCTCGTTGGTCACCACCAAATCTTAAATGCTCATGGTTCTCTTCAACTACTCGGCGCTACTTCATTGTTTCAACTGCTCTCTTCAAACTCCTTCCTTAATTCAAGGGTTGGAAAGGTACATGTTTCCTAATTTTCAGACATGAACTTATGAACTATCAAAATTTATTTCTATCTTTGCATATGATATCCTTAATTCAAGGGTTGGAAAGGTACATGTTTCCTAATTTTCAGACATGAACTTATGAACTATCAAAATTTATTTCTATCTTTGCATATGATATGATGAAATCATTAATGTTTGACAATTTCCTTCTTTTCTTCTAATTTTCTATATTTTTCTTCACTTTTCCTACTTTTAAATTCTTTTTGACATTACAAATAGAAAGCTGCTTTTTTCCGTTTAATCCCCTAATTAAACGGGCACATAAACGATACCCGACCATCTTGATCATGTTTCCGCTTTCTCGTAACCTCGACAGTGAGCTTACTCCCACACAATTCATCCGCAATTCACCTTAAATTAAGTCCAGACATAAATGCTCGCCAATCCAAAGCAATCATACAAAAGAAACAACATCACCATTTCATCACAATCAAAGTAAACCCAACCATAAAATCTTAACAATGTAAGATAACTAAATCCCTAACAGCAGCAGCAACAACTTATCAAATCCCTTACGTCAAAAGAGAAGCTCCAAGCTATAAAGAAAAGAAAAGGGATTGAATGGAAACCCTAGCTTACCATCAGCGGTTCTCTTCAAGCCAGCGAGCCCCCCGCTGCGATCCGAGTAGTGGTGGGTTGAGAGGAGAGCGCAGTACGTGATGGCGTCCTCGAAGGTCGAGCCGTAGACGCCGTAGTCCGCCATTGATTAGGGTTAGAGAAGATAGATGAGAGCGGTGGATCGCTAGGGTTTTTTAATTATCAAAATTGGGGGGCTTTCCATAATTAGAAATAGCAAGAACAGACAATTTTACGTCCCAGAATAATTAGACAAGTATGACCACTTAAAAAAATTAAAAAAACTCTGAAGTATTGGTCCTTTTATATAAAAAAAGAAAACACGATTTCAGTGGTTTTTTTTTGTTAATTCTAAAACCCACTGAAGTATTGATCTTTTTATATAAAAAAACTCACTGGGAGGTATCCTATTTGGGTTTTAAGATTCCCATTTCTCTTTGATTTCTGTTCATCATTTAATTTTCTTTCTCATTGTCTGTCTTCAATGACACGAGTTCAATCGTTCTCTCACTTTTGTCTCGGTTTACGGCCCTTCCACCACCGATCGTCGTAACCTTTTTGGAATGAATTTGATTCCTTCCATAACAGCATTAACGGCCTCTGGGTATTTTGTGGTGACTTCAACGTCACCAGATTCTCCCAAGAGAGAACTGGTAATGCCTCTATGGGTTCGGACTCCTCCCGTTTCAATGATTGCATTCGCTCTCTTAACCTTACCGACCTCCCTCTTAATGGCAGATCATTCACTTAGTCTAATATGCGTCTATCGCCTTCAATGGCGAAACTTGACCGTTTCCTTGTTTCCTGTGATTGGATTTCCTTTTTTCACAACTCTTTCTCTTGTGCAATGCCTAATCCAATTCCAGACCATGTTCCTATTGCCCTGCATTCTAACTATAACTTCGCTAAACCTTCCAAATTTCATTTTGAAAAGTTCTGGTTGGAAGACCAGACCTTCGTCAATCTCATCTCCGAATGCTTAGCTGCAGTTACGGGATCTCACGGGCTCAGCCGCATCTTGCTTAAGCTCCACGCTATCAAGCATGGATGCAAGATCTAGTGCAAAGATCGATTTGCTAATGCTATTGGTCTTAAGCAATTCTTCCTATCCTCCATTGAGACCATCAATAAGCTAGAAGAGCTTGGTCCGGTCTCTGATTCTCTCCGTCTCGAAAGAAGTTCTTGTACACGTGAATACGCTGCCATCCTCCATAACGATCATATCAAATGGGCTCAAAGAGCCAAGATCCGGTGGCTCAAAGAAGGAGATCGTAACACTGCTTTCTTCCATAGTTTTGCTTCGCATCGTCAACGATGCAATCGGATTTCTTCCTTAGTAGATAACAGTATTGAACTTACTGCTGATTCTCAATTCCATGCTACTTTTCTCCAATTCTATAAAAAACTTGTGGGATCCTCTAAACCTCAGACCATCCAACTGGACTGGACCCAACTTTATGGGCAAGAATCCCATGATCTGTCTAGCATGGATACTCCCTTTACCTTGGAGGAGATTAAATCTGCGATCTTCGCTCTAAAAAGCGATTCTGCCATAGACCCTGATGATTTTTCTTCTTTTTTCTTCTAAAAATTCTGGGATTGCCTCAAAGATGATCTTGTTGAGATGTTTGTTGAGCTGCATCTTGGTACTTTCTCCTTTGATCGTATCAACTATGTGCACATTGTGCTCATCCCCAAGATCGTGGGTGCTAATGCGGTGTCTCAATTTCGGCCTATTAATCTTCTTAACACAACGTTCAAGATCATTATGAAAGTTCTCTCGAACCGTCTGAGCAACATCTTATCCCCTCTTATTGATCCTGTTCAATCGGGCTTTATTAAGGATCGCTTCATCCTTAATAGTGTGGCCTCCGCACAAGAAATCATTTCTGACTGCCATAGGTCCAATTCGATGGGCTTTATGTTCAAACTGGAATTTGAAAAAGCCTACGACAAAGTTAGTTGGGATTTCCTCTTTGAAATCCTCCTCCATCGAGGTTTTGGACCTAGGTGGATTGCCTGGATTAAATCCAGTCTTTTTGCTGACACTTCTTCCATTCTTATTAATGGATTGAAAGGCAACAAATTCAAATGTAAGTGTGGTCTCTACCAGGGGGACCCCATCTCTTTCCTATTATTCACCCTTGTGGCGGACGTGTTTAGTAGATTGCTTCGTAATGCTTAGGACGCTAAAGAAGGTCACGGGGGCTCTGACAGTTTTTGTGGTGTTCTCAACTTACAATTTGCTGATGACACCATCATTTTTGCCAAACCTGATGGATGTACCCTCCGTAACCTAAAACTCCTTCTATATATCTTCGAAAGTGCTTCTGGTCTTTCGATTAATTTCCAAAAATCATCGGTTCTGTGGCTTGGTGGTTCTAACAATCGTCAGTTTGAGATAGCTCAATTTTTCAATTGTGCTTCTTCTTCTTTTCCTGTTATGAACCTGGGCATCCCTTTACGATGGGGGAAGCTCCATAAATCGGACTGGCTCCCAATGATTGATAAGGTTGAGTACAGGCTCAATGCCTGGACCGGAAAACTCCTTTCTAGGGGAGGTAGACTGATTCTTGTAAACTCTGTTCTCTCGTCTATTCCTCTTTATATGATGTCCTTTTTTTATGTACCCACTTGGGTGATTAAGAGAATTGATCAGATTAGAAGTAACTTCTTTTGGTTTTTTGTTGACACTTATAGAGCTGGCACGCATCTCTATAATTGGAAGAAGGTCTGCTCCTCCAAGGCAGATGGTGGATTGGGAGTTCTTAATCTCAGAAACCAAAACGTAGCTCTGTTAGGCAAATGGCTTTGGTGGTTTCTTAAAGAGGACCAACTGCCCTGGGCTCGTATGGTTACTCTTAATTGTTTTCGACGCCACAGGGTTTGGGACTTTCGACCCTCTCTTTCTTCCAGAGCGTCTCCTTTTTGGAAGGGGTGTGGAAAGCTGTTACTCCCTTCCATTGTAGCATCTTCCATGTTTGTGCGGATGGTTCCAAGACCAAATTTTGGATTAACCTTTGGATTGGTAATATTAAACTTGCGTCTGCCTTCCCGACCCTTTTTAACTATGCCCTCAACCCTCTTGCTACAGTTGCGGATTGTCTATCTGGACAAAATGGCACTAGAGCTTGGTAGATCCCTTTCGCAACCCCTCTCTCTCCCTCTCTAGAGACGGACTTCAACCATCTTTCTTCTTGCTTAAATAACTACTCCTGGAACCCCACGGAAGATGTTACTAGCGTTGGACCAATTCCGGGTCCTTCTCTGTCCATTCTTTCTAAAACTTCCTTAACCACAGAGGCATCAAGTCACCTTTCGATAAGAGCATTTGGAGTTGTTGTGCTCTGTTGAAGGCTAAAATTCTTTCTTGGCTAGCCATCAACAACAAGCTCCTTACGGTTGAAATTCTTAACAGTAGAAATCTTGCTATTGGTCAACTATGTTCCCTGTGCTCACAGGGTCTCAAAGATGTTGATCATCTGTTCGTTTTTTGTGCGTTCTCCAAATCTCTTTGGCGGATTAATATGATAGCTTGGCAGGTTTTCTCTCCCCCTGACTCCTTCTTATCATGCTGGAAGTCTCAATTAGTTAGGAATAACGTCCGCAATTCGTGGGTTCTTACCACCATGGCTATTATTTAGGTTATCTGGAGGGAAAGAAACTCGTGGATTTTCTCTCTCACCTCCAAACCTATAGATTCCATTATTGATGAGTTCATCTTCTTCTCTAAACATTGGCCGTCTTCGCTGCTTCCGCATAAAATTCAGGCTTTAAACTTTCATTGTCTAGATGAAGCGGTTAACTTATTTCGTGCTTCTAATTCACTTTTTAACTTCACTATTTCTAATAATCCGTGATGTTTTCTTTTAGCACTTAATTGCAGTTCTTCTTTCTCTATGCTCCTCCTGGTGTTAATTACCTCGTTTCTATTTCTTCTTTGTGTTTCCTTTGCAGGACTGAGACTGCGACGACAGTGTCTTTATGTTCTCTCTTTCTGTGGATGTTTTTTTAGGTGGTTCTGATCCGAGTTGGAGGTGTTCTGATAAGGTTTGGAGGTGTCCTGCTGTCAACGAACCTTTTTTGGGGATCTTTTGGCTGTTACTCTTATCTTTTGGTTCTGTTGGAGTAGCTAGCTACTCAATTATTATCTCCCTCCCTAACTCTTACTTGCTTATTGTGCTAATTTATTATATGCTCCTCTACAATGCTTTATTTTCTTATTTCTTCACTATGTGATTTCTGGTTCATCATCTTCTGGTCTGCGGTGGACCCTTTGTTTTTTGCAGCCTAGTGCTGTTTGGGTTAGCAGTTTGTATTGTTTAGTTGGTGGTTTTGTTGATTTGTGAGTGCTGGCTGGTTTGGTGCGGCTCTTTCCTTCACAGTTTTTTGTGATGGGCTCCTAGACTATTGAGGTTTTGTTGTATTGCGTTATTGTTGTTATTTTGAGGCTCTCTGCAGGTGGTTATTGATGTATTCATTCCATCTTCTTATTTCCATTGAGAGCGTTCTGGTACTACTGCTGTGTGCTCCCTTCTATAGTACCACGGTTTCCTGTTCTAGCCTCCTTGGTTTAGTGCTGGAGGGTTGATCGGATGCAGCAGTGATCGCCTTTTCCTGCTCTCTTCGTTTGGACTTTTGGTCTTGTCGTAGCTGTGTGTTTCAGTGCTATTCTGCGCTGGATAGTCTTCTTGCGGTTGCAGCCTTGGTCGACGGTGACAGCCCTTTCGCCCATCCCTCTTGGGTGTTGCTGCTGTTTGTTGTAGTTGTGGTTGGTAGAGGGGCTGACTCGTTCCTGATTCACTTTTTTGCGGCGTTTGGTGGATCGACTGATAGGTTTTACCTATTCAGCTGTTGGGCAATGTTTTCTTTTCATTGTTGGATTTCCTTTAGTTTGTATAAATGACTTTTGTTGAGTTGCTTCAGTTTTACCTCGCATAAAATTGACGTTTATTGTGCGACGTTTGATTAATTACATATTGGGCTGGAGCTTTTTGGCTATATCCGTCTTTTCAAAAAAAAAAAAAAAAAAACCCACTAACTTTTTTATTTTAAAAAAACGCACTAAACTATATTACCAAAAAAGGCTAAATTTAAAAAAACCGCACTGAGTTTTAGGTCATTTTAAAAAAACCGCACTAAGTTTTTTTTTAAAAAAAAGACAAAAAATTTCAAAAAACTTCACTAGGTTAGTTAGGGTTAGGGTTTAAAAAAACGACTTTCATCTTTCATTTGTGTTTAAAAAAACCACATTCATCTTTCATTTGTATTTAAAAACACCACTTAACTAATTAGATGTTTAAATAAATCCCCCCCCCCCCCCCCCCCCCCCGGCGAACTAACCCTAACCTAGTGGAGTTTTTTGAAATTTTGTGTCGTTTTTTATTTTAAAAAAACTTAGTGCGATTTTTTTTAAATGGCCCAAAACTCAGTGGGGTTTTTTAAATTTAGCCATCAAAAAACCTACATTGACGGAGTTAACTTCCGTTAGGGTTTATATCACCTGCATTGCACTAATGCAATAGTTCAGTAAGGTTTTTTAAAACATATGATTAGTTAAGTGATGTTTTTTTAAACACAAATGAAAGATGAATGTAATTTTTTGACATAAATCTTAACGGAAACCTAACTCCGTCAATGTGGATTTTTTGATAACATAGTTAAGTGCGGTTTTTTTAAAATAAAAAAGTTTAGCGGGTTTTTTTTTAAATGATCAATACTTCAGTGGGTTTTTTTTTAATTTAGCCACCTCAAAATATTTAGACATGGGGGCCTCTAAACAAATGATTTTTCTCATATTAGTCCTTTACATCTTCTATATTTTGTAACAACGTGTTTTCTTTATTTTATCCGCACCCATATATTAAGTTACTTTTAATGCTATCTATAAACAAATTTATATATTAAGTTAACCTAGCATTTCTAAATTGTTCTTTAAAACAAAAGGAAAAAGTGGACAATTAACTAGTACTAGGCTAACTAGCTAATAGGGTCACTAATATTAAAATTGTTTCGATAATTAGCTCAAAAAGTGTATTTGATTTTTTGCCTCCCTAACAAATTGTCTAACACTTGTTGCAGCGGGCAAGCCTTCTCATGGTTAAATGAGAGATAACATGATTAATTTAGACGTTAGAAATAGAAACTAACAAGTGACACGTACAAACTAATAAAACTAAGAACAGAGAAAAAAAATGAGACTTTCTATTTCACACAACAATGTTATTCTTCTCATTGATGTTGATATTTATACAAGAAAAATGTTTACAAAATGAGTAACATAGAACAAAAAAATCCTAAGAAATCTAAACAGTAAATATCTATAACAACTATATATGGTTACACTTAATTGTTATCTTCCTTCTCTTGGAGGATTTGATGTAGTATATCTATAACAACTATATATGGTTATACTTTGATTGTTATCTTCCTTATCCCTTGAAGGATTTGATGCAGTCAGCGAATCTTTCTGTGATATAGTTGTTGTGAGTTGTTTGTGATGAATGGTGTAAATGATGGTGGAAATGGACGGCAGAGATTTGAATTGATGATGATGACAATGATCATATTTATTACCTGTAATACCCCCCTCAAGTTGGAGGGATGGACATATAGGACATACACCCAACTTGCTAACTAACTTGCGGAATTCATCAGCCCCGAGAGGTTTGGTGAAAATATCCGCAAGTTGATTAGTAGTGGATATGTGTGTTGGAGAGATGAGACCAAATAAGACTTTTTCCCGAACAAAGTAGCAATCCAACTCGATGTGTTTGGTGTGTTCGTGAAAAACCCGGTTTTCAGATATATGAATCGCTTCTTGACTATCACAGTAGACTGAGATTGGTTTGTCTGGTGGGTAGCCGAAATCAGTTAAGAGATAACTGAGCCATTGAAGTTCAGCTGTGAGGTTGGCTAAGGCTCTGTATTCGGCTTCAGCAGAGGAATGAGAAACTTTCGGCTGTTTCTTAGATTTCCATGAAATTGGACTGGCGCTAAGCATGGTGAAGAAACTCATGACAGATCGTCGTGTGGTCGGACAATCAGCCCAATCGGAGTCGGTGTAACCTTGTAAGCGAATTGGGTCGGAGGAAGAGAGAAGGATACCATGTGAAATGGTGCCCTTGAGATAGCAAAGTACACGTATGACAGCATCATAATGTGTAGTTTGTGGAAGTTGCATGAATTGGCTAAGATAATTAACCAAGTAGGTGATGTCAGGTCGAGTAATGGTTAAGTAAAGGAGACGGTCAATTAGACGTCAAGATTGACTCAGATCCGAGAGAGGTTCACCATCAGAAGGTAGCAATTTGAGATGTTGATCCATAGGAAAAGGAGTTGGTTTCATGGTAGTAAAACCAGAATCTTGAAGGATGTCAAGGATATATTTTCTTTGACAAAGAAAGATTCCTTCTTTGGAACGAAAAACTTCAATACCTAGAAATATTGGAGTTTGCCAAGATTTTTGATTGAAAAAAAAATATATTTCCTTCTTGCTTGAAAAGGAAGGGTGTACATTGGCGAAAAAAATGGTATTTTGGAAGTAATAAGCTCCTCTGACTTCTCTTCATCTGCAAAGAATTCTCGACGTGAAAACACAAAACGGTTCTCTAAAGGAAGCTTGAAAGAAGATATGAAGGAGTCATTATTGCCTGTAATAATGATGTCATCGACATATACAATGACAAATATAGAGACTGTGTTTGTCTTGTAAGTAAAAAGAGAGTAGTCGGCCTTGGACTAGTGAAATCCTTCATCTAATAAGGTTGTGGATAACTTTGCAAACCATTGACGTGATGCTTATTTGAGACCGTATAAAGTCTTGTGTAACCTACAAACACAAGAATCACCTTGTTTAGAAAAGTCAGAAGGTACTCGCATGTACACTTCTTCAGGGAGATCTCCTTGTAAGAAAGCATTGTTGATGTCAAGCTGATGGAGAGGCCAGTTCTGAACGGAAGCGATAGAGAGAACGACCCGTACTGTCACGAGTTTGGCCACAGGTGCGAAGATATCATGATAGTCAATGCCCTCTTGTTGAGTGTACCATTTGGCTACTAACCGAGCTTTGTGTCGCTCTATGGTGTCATCTGCTTTGATTTTGTTCTTAAAGATCCATTTGCATCGACAGCCTTTTTGCCAGGTGGTAGAGGGGTAAATGACCAAGTTTTGTTGGATTCAAGTCTTGAATTTCTTTTGACATAGCATCTCTGCAATGAGCATGTTTCATAACCTCTGTGAACGTTTTAGGCTCATTAGAAGTGAAAGAAATACCTTGTGAGTGGTAGTCAATTTCTCAAAAGAAAGGTTCGTTGTGAGAGGATAAGCACATGAAGTTGTGCATGAGTTGATTCAACAATCAAAATCCTTGAGATACGATGGAGGATTATGTTCTTGATTGGAACGACGAAGTGGAAGATGATTGATGGTAGGTGGTAGAAGATCGTCACATGTAGGTTGTATGTGAGCAAGTGAGGGTAGAGTAGATACTGTCGGATGGGTAGGTGAAGTATCAGGCGAGCTAGCTGATTGAAGGCTTGGGACTGGACAGGTTGGGGCAGTAAGGGTGCCTGAAGCAAATGATGGGTTGTGAACGGGAGAAGGAGTAACCAGGCCTGGGATTTGGGGTTCCGATTGCTGAATAGAAGAAAAAGGAGGTAGAGGAGTGGGCCTGGGCTGCAAGGTGTACAATGAATTTGTTTCATCATAAAAGATAACAGGAGGTTTCTGTTCGATGAAGTACTCAACTGAAGGTGTAAGTGCATCATGGAATGAGAATTTGTTGATGAGATATGCGGCGGTGAGGACGCACTCCCCAAAAATCAATCGGTAAGTTGGATTGAAAACGTAAGGCTCGTTGATGTTGAGTAGGTGTTGATGTTTGCGCTCAACAACTTCATTTTGTTTTGCAGTTGAGACGCAACTTCTTTGATGATGAATACCATTGTCAAAGAGCCACGTTTGAAAAGGTAGAGAAAGAAATTCATACCCATTGTCAGTTTGTAGACGTTGAAGATGAGGAAGATGTATGCGGACAGAAACAGCTGAAATCGTGGTTATTTCTGTAGAGTATTGAGTGATAACATATTTGTGAAAATGTTTGAAAATTTCCAAAGTTTCACATTTAGTTTTCATTAGATAAATCCAAGTGCACCTTGAAAAATCATCGACAATAGTGAGAAAGTAACGATTTGCATTTGGATTTGAAGTCGTAAAGGGACCCCAGAGATCGCAGTGAATTAATTAAAAGCATCAAGAAGTAGAAATATAATTTTTATTAAATACCAATCTGGTTTGTTTTTCCATAGGGCATACACCATAGTAAAAAGAAGAATTTGAGTTAATATAATCAAAACTACGACATAAAAATTGAAAACGTGCTAAGCTTGGATGTCTCAAGCGCGAATGTCATATGTCAATATCTGGTTTATTCACTAAGAAAGCTCTTGGAGGAATGCAAAGCTGATATAAGCCATGGATGCGAACTGCTCTATCAATCACCTTCTTCGTAAGTTGGTCCTGATAAACACACAAATGAGAGTAAAAATTTGTGGAACAATTCAATTTTAAAGTTAACAGACTTATTGAAATTAAGTTGTACTTGAAACATGGTACAAAATAAACATTGGAGAGAGTTAAAGAGGGTGAGAAAGAAACTTCACCAATATGGGTTACGGATGCACTAGAACCATCCAGTAACTGAACTTTGATAGAATTTTGAACAACATAATAAGATGAAAATGGTCTAAGGAACAACTAATGTGTTGGGTTGCCCCACTATCAACGTACCAAATTAAAGAAGGAGAGGAGGGAGTTGTACCAGTTAGGTTGACACGAGAGATCTCGTTGTTGTCCGTTGGTGGAGGGAGTTTAATTAACGACATCACCTAATCATATTGTTCCCATGAGAGGGCCGGAGGGGCCTGATTGTTGTGATTTGCATTGACGGTGTTGATATGAGCTGGGGTAGCCGACAAAGCTTTATTTGGTTGCTGATTTGGAAACTCATGAAGTTGGTAGCAGGTTCGACACGTGTGGCCATGGCGGTTGCAGTGGTCACAAAATGTCCTGCGGCGTTTGGGCGCATGGGAGCAGGAAGCTTTGGTTTCTTGTTGCTTGTGAACTCGAAGTGCAGCAACCTCGGGTGGCAAGTTGTTTGCAATGTTAATGAGCTATTGATTTTCTTCCTGTTTAACCAAGCCAAAAACCTTCCCATTTGAGGAAAATGATCCATTAGTAAAATATGGCTTCTAAGATGTGCAAACCTATCATGGAGTCCTTGGAGGAAATCCATGGATCTGTCCATGTTTTTGTGCTCGAGGATGTGCTGACTCGCTCCACAGATGCAAGGAGGGTAGGGTACGATTGAATCAAACTTGTCCCATAAGCTTTTGAGATGAGTGTAGTAACCAGTGATGTCGAGATTGTCTTGCTTGAGAGCAGCAATGGACGTTTTGAGTTGAAATATCTTTGGTGTGTTGGATTGAGCAAAATGCATCTTGAGTTCTTGCCAAAGATGAAGTGCTGATTTTGCATGAAGACAATTTGGACGTATTTCTAGCGTGATGGAATTGAGGATCCAACTGCTAACAAGATCTTCAACACGTTTCCAACACAAGTAGTTGAATGGATCTGTCGAAGGGAGTAGAGTGCCATTGATGAAGCCAAGTTTCCCTTTTGCATTAAGGGCCTTGGTAATCCCTAGTTCCCAGGGGCCAAAGTTATCACCTTTAAGACCAGAAGAAGAGAATACGAGAGTTGGACTTTTCGAAGGGTGAATCAAGTAAGGATCGATCACCGGTGAGAAAGGATTGATGACATTAGTCTAAGTTAAATCATAGACATAACAGTTGGAGGTACAGCAAGATTGGCAACATTAGCCTGAGTTGAAGCATCGGCTGGTGTTTCAGATTGAGATGCCTGAATAGGAAAAGTTGAGTTAGTCGTTTTGAGTAAATAGAAAATCTAGAAAGAAAAATTATTAATATTCATAGGTTAAAAATAAGAAGCTCTAATACCATATGTTGTCGCTGAAATCGGTGTGGGGGCAAACAGATAGATTTGTGGATTCGAGGGAAGTTGAATAGTCAAACCTGAACACCTTCACCAGAGCTTGACCGAGATTCTCCCGCCGTTGACCTGCAAAAAGTGCGAAACATCGGGGTTGATTCCGGCGACTCACCCTCCGATGCTCTTGTCAGTCATCAGAAAGATTATGAAAGAGCTTTGATTGGTGAAAATTTGATTATGGTAACAGTGGGAGATGGGGGGTATTTATAGCCGTCTTAGGAACTAATTTCGGGATAAGATCAAATCCTTACTTCCCAGTGAATGGATAGAAGTGATCAGGACCGTTGATTAAGGTCAATCATAAACCCTAATATCGTTTAGCCTTCCTTAACGGGCCCAAAGTATTTCAAAAGCCCAAGAGTTGCCTCATTGGCTATAAGTTTTCACCCCCCTCACTCCTTCTCTCATTCTTTCACTTTTCACTCTCAGAACTCACTTTTGCTCTCGAGTTGCTCTGCTAGCGGAGATTTGAGCTCAAGGGCGGTTGTGTTAGTTGTCGCGGCAGGCCAGGCGATTTCCGGTGAGGTTTTTTCGACCGTAAACGTCACATCAAGGTTAGTATATATATTCTTAGTCTCATATATATACCCTACGAGATGTCACGAGTGTCCTCAGGTAGTGAAGCTTCTTCCTCGGGGGGTCGGAGCGACGAACGGTTAGTTCACGAGGAAAGGGGGAGAAGTGGTGAGCAGACGGAAGGGGAAGGAGATAGTAGGGTCGTCGGCGGCTGAGGAGACGGGGAAGGAAGTGGCCCGGTCTTCGGTTGTTGAGACGGTTGTAGAGACCGTGAGACAGGCAGGTGAAATGGGTCGGCTGCCAACCGTGATATCCGGTCACTGGGGAATCCGGCAGACACCGGCGAGCTGCTGACTAAGGTCGTTTACGGATGCTCGGAAACATATGAGGAGAACGAACCGAGGGAGGTTACCGAAGTCGACGATATCCCCTCGGTTCTAACCGAACGAGATCTACTTCGGATTCAGAAGAGCTTCGTCATTCCCCCGGAGTACACCCTGATTCTCCCCGGTCCCGAGGTGCGAGCGTGCACGGCCTTCTCGCCCGATACTTGCGTCTTCGCCTACGACACGTTGAATGCCGGACTGCGTCTTCCCCTCCATCCCTTCGTGACCGAGGTTCTCTGGTGGTATGGACTTAGCCCGATCCAGTTCATGCCGAACATGTGGCGACATGTGCTCGGATTTCTGCTCCAATGCCGAACAGCGAAGGTGGAGCCCCAGCTCGTCGTTCTCAGGAGTTTGTACCGAACCAATCGGCTGAGCAAGACCGAACACCGGTACTATCTGTCGCCTCGAAAAGGCGTCAAGCTGATAGAGTACCCCGACTCTATCAAGTCGTGGAAGGGTAAGTTCTTTTTGATCCGAGGCCCTTCAGCATGGGACTTCCCGACCCGATGGAAGGAGGACGTGCCTAAGTATGCGAAGGCCGAGCCGGTGTTGACTCCGACCGAAGCAGAGGTTGCGGCGAAGCTGGTCGGACTCTCGATGTTGAGTTGGGGGGACATGACCGAGGAGGTGCTTCACGGGTCAGGCCTTAGTCCGATCGACCCGAGTACGCTCCGGACATCTTTTTTTTCTTGTATACTTTCTGTTATGCCTTGTATTTTCTAACTTTGTTTTCTTTATTCGACAGAGGCTCCGAGCATGGATTTCCGATCAATTATGGCCGAGCAAAACAAGGCCTCCGATGCTAAGAAGAGGAAGAGGACGAGCGCGGGGCCTTCGTCCGGCCGACCAACCAAGGTTCCTTCGGCTGCAGTCGTGGATCTGGCCTCTCCTCGGCAATCGGCCTCGGTTGTAGGTCTTGTTCAGCTGACCCCCTCTGGTCCTTCGGGCGAAGGCTTCTCCGTCTCGGCGGCTCTGGCGCTCGAGGCCCCGCCCCTTACCGAGCAGGCCGATGCCATACTGATCGAGGCCCACAAGAAACTGTTTATCCCCGATTGGCGGGTGATGAACCACGACGGTTTCTTGGGGGACTCGACGATGAGTATGCAGGCTCTTCGTTATCTCCCGACCCCAAAAGATCGAGCTGCACTAAAGGCGGGGACGACAGGCGACGATGCTCTAGAGGTAGCTCGGTCACTCATGTCGGTAAGTTTTCTTAGTTGATTTCGATTTCCTTTTAAAAAATTTCTAAGTTTTTAGCTTGGCTTTTATTGTGCCTTAATTGCTTATTCTTGCAGGCCACGTGATACTTCAGCCACCTTCTCGAGCAGTACGCCAAGCAAGAGAGGGAGTTGAAGATCGCTTGCGACAAAGACTGAGCGGAGAGGGCGAGGGTCGTGAAGTAGTTTGAGGCAGAGTAGCGCCGCTCGGACGCTTTGGTGGCACAGGTTGCTGACTTGGAGGTGGCCTTGGCGCAGGCGAGGGAGAAGCTTGCCTCGAAGGTGGCCAAGGCAGCCGAGGCGAAGAGGGCCCTGTAGGCGGTGATGCGGCAAAAAGACGAGGCCGTGGAGGCGGCAAGGGCAGAGATTGAGACCGAGGCTAAGAAGCATATGATGGCCAACATGGAACAGTCTTATGCCACAGCGCTCGAGCACGTCGAGGCTCGAGTCCCCGGCTTCGACAGGTCGGGGTACGGACTGTGGGGTCCGGTCGGCGAGGAGGACCCGGAAGCCGAGCAAGAGGCCGAAGGAGAGGAAGGTCGCTCAAGCCCTTACTAAGAAATGGCCGATGAGAGCCGATCGAGACTGGGTAGTTAAGAAATTGTGCCACTTGCAATTCTTGGTATCTTTCCCATCACCGGAGAAGGTCAAAAAGGTTGTGAATCTGGGGAATGTCGACTTAGGTCACTTCCAAATTGATTTCGCAGAGTGGACGCCAACGTTCGGAGCTGAACTTCCACAGGGTGAAACTTTCTGGGTTTGGATCCATAATGTGCCGCTGCACTTTTGGAGGAGGGAAGCACTGCAAGAAATTGTGGCGGAGTTTGGGAGTGTCGAAGAGGTAGATGAGAAGACGGTGCGAAGGTCGGAGCTAGTCTCGACGAGGGTGCTTATCAGAAGCATGGACATTTCCCTGATGCCTCGATTCGCCAAGATACACTCTTTTGATGAGTTGTACTTGGTGAGATTTGTTCTGGACAGGAGAGTTGACCCTCCAGAGGCACCGACGGCTAACCTCCCCGCCGAGACTATGACAAGACTCACAGATCACAGGTCTTACAAGCAAGTTGTGTCGCCTTCAAAGCTTCTCACTTTAGATGGATCTCATGAAGTTGAAAGAGCTCACCGAGAGGTTCTCAAGGCCGCAATGAGTCAGGGGCGGCAACAGGAAACCCCGTCTGAGGAGACGAGCCCAATCTCTGAGCCTTCGATCAAGGGTGGTAGAGCCACGAATCTCAAGGTCAAATCCTATGGTCAAAATCCCTTTCGAGCCTTCAACTCGCCAGACCCAACTACGGGAGATCTCGGCGACCCAAGCTTGGAGGCTAGCGAGGTGTCCCAGAGGGGTAGGTCAGAGCGTTCAGAACCTGTTAAAGGAGCTGAGCCATGCCACAGAGGCATGCAAGCTCAAAGACGAATGTTGGTGAAGGGCACAACAAATCTGGGGCAGGTGGTTGTCGAAAAATCGCTGTCGACCAAGGAGTGGGTGACAAAGAGCTGGTTTTTGACAGAAAAGGGGACTGGTGACACCCTGACGCATACGCAACAAGAAGAGGAGTTATCGCGGGGGAAAAAGACAAATGAGAAGTTGGTGGTTGGCGCTGAGAGAGTGGGTAAGCATGAGATGCTTTTGAAGGTTGGCTCTGTTGGGAAAGATGGCAGCGCTGTGGGAGCGTAGGGGAGTGGCGAGAAAGGGGAAGAAGATAGATTTGAAACGCTGTCTTCATTGAGGGAGATGAGAAGTGTAAGAGACAAAACAAACGCTTTGTGTTTATCGAAGGCTGCATTGGTATCTTCACTTTCTGACCCAACCGATGTTTTGTCCAACCACGAGAAGCCAGCTGGCAAGGGGGTATTCTCACCGCCCCACGCGTCTCCAACTATGCCAGAGCACTCTGCTCCTACCGATGTCGCAGTCACTCGGGTTGCGCCAGCTGGCATTATGCCAGTCGCCAGCAATGAGGATTACGGTAGGGTGGGCCGCAGTTTCATTTTAGCTAAGCCAGCTTTGGATTGTGTTCGGTTGGGGACTATTGATAGGACTTTTATAGGGGCAATTGGGCCCAAAGAGGGGTCCAAAGAGCTCTCTACTGTCTCTATTCAGACTCATTTTTTTGTCAGGGAGTGGGCCCAATGAGGGGACCGCTACAGACAACACCACTATTAGTAGTGAGTCACTTGACGTCGGGCTCAAGGAGGAGTCCGCATTGAGGGTGCATGCCATCCCCACAGGCAGTGATGAGGAGCTTGAAGATCGCCTTAACCTAGATGAAGAGTTTTCCTTCTCTGAGGAAGAAGCAGAGGATGATGAGTTCATTGCCAACACCCACAGGGATATATCGCCTGAGATAGTCCTGTCCACTGTTCCAGATTCAGCCCCAGGAATTGGCTCTAGTTCTGGTTAGTCTCGAAGGGCGGTTGGTCACAGAGTACAGCGATTACCTAAGAGGGCTCATGCGGAGTCCTTGGATGACTTTTTGGAGAGAGCAACGGCTACCAAAGCGGCTAAACACGTCAGTGGAGGTACCAAAATGTTTCTTGCTAATATTTTAAATTTCATGACAGACTCTGAAGTGTTTCTTTTAGCTATTTCCTGTGGTTTGGAAATTTGTGATACAGAACGCAACGCATTACTTCTTAACAAAATGAGGGGTTGGGAATCTGATAGGGCTTTATCTAGTGACCATAAGGAACTAGGAACTAACTCCGGGGGGATTTCAATCTCTGAGGGCGAAACCTGCCCGAATCCCTCACTCACGGTTACCTCGGACATAGTTCCCCAATGAATACACTATTCTGGAACGTCCAGGGTCGGGGGGATAAAGGTAAAAGAGACATGGTTAGAGACGTTATCACGAAGTCTAAGGCGGAGGTGGTTGGGCTTCAGGAGACCAAGCTTACTCATTGGACCAAACTCAAGAGAGTAGGGGGAACAGAATTAAGGAATGGGTCTTACGCCCATCCGTGGGAGCTTCAGGGGGAATTGCCATTGGTTTCAACTTAGACCTACTCACCTGTTCCGAGGTCTATAATGGTACATTCTCCCTGACTGCACGACTGGAACGCTGATCGGATAAGTATATGCAGACGATCACGGTTGTTTATGGGTCGAACTTGGCGTCAGAGCGCGACGCTTTCTGGCAAGAACTGGTCAATATTCGTCTCCGTTGGCCGGGGGCTTGGATTGTCGGGGGGGACTTCAATATTACCCGATTTGCGTTCGAACACAAGGGTAGAGGTTCCAGTGACAGGCACAGAGCAGAGTTCAATAGGGTGATTACGGATCTGGAGTTGATCGATATCCCTATTAATGATAGACTCTTTACGTGGTCTAATATGCAGTCTACTCCGATTTTGGCAAAATTGGACAGGATTCTCGTATCAATGGACTGGGAGACTAAGTTCCCACTTGCATCTGCGAGATCGATCCCTAGACCTACGTCAGATCATACCCCAATCCTTCTGGACATTGGGCTTCAGGGAGCCAGAAGACAGAGAAAATTCTGATTTGAGAAGGCCTGGCTGGAGATCAGGGGTTTCATCATCTGGTGATGGAAAATTGGGCGCTACCGGTGTCTGGCACAGACGCGGCGGGTCGATGGTGTGAAAAAATTCACAGACTAAGAAAGCAGCTTCGCAAATGGAACCGATCTAGGTTCTCGACCATCTGGCGTGCTAAAGATTCCTTGTTGGAAGGAATTGATGAACTTGAAAGAGTGGAGGAGTTGAGAGATCTGTCTCAAGAGGAAAGAAATAAACTTCTGGAGCTCCGGGCGACTATCGCCAACCTTTATAGGATGGAAGAAATTAAATGGCAACAAAGATCTAGAATTTCGTGGCTCAAAGAGGGAGACGCGAACACGGCCTTCTTCCACCGAGTGGCAAGTGCAAGGCGCGGGTCTAATCTTATTTTATCCTTAGATACAAGCTCGGGGACAGTACAAGATGAGCAAGTGATCTCCACAGCCTTTCAAGGATATTACAAGGACCTCTTGGGGAAGAAGAATGATTTCAGGGTCCCACTCAGGTATGATTTCAGGCAGGCCTACCAGAACGAGTCAGCGTCTTCGCTAGCCTGCCTAGAGTCTCCGTTTTCGGAGGAGGAGGTTAAAAAGGCTATCTGTCACATGGGAGCAGACAAGTCGCCAGGGCCAGACGGTTTCCCAATGATGTTCTTCCAAATTTTCTGGGAAGAAATCAAAGGGGACTATATGGCACTGCTGGATGAATTTTTTAACAACAAGCTCAGATTGGGTATGTTTAATTTTGCGGATGTAGTCCTAATTCCCAAACGGGAAGAGGCGTCCAAAGTGGGCGATTTTAGGCCGATCAACCTCATAAATTGCTCGGCGAAGATTATTTCAAAAATCCTAGCCATTCGCCTGGGGAGTATTATGGACAACCTTATCAACAAATCTCAATCGGGCTTCATTAAGGGCAGAAATATCTTAGATTGTGTGGCAACGACGGAACAAGTTATCCACCGCTGCCATACGACCAACTCTAAAAGCTTTCTACTTAAGCTGGACTTTGAAAAAGCTTATGACTCGGTCGATTGGGAGTATTTGGTGGAAGCTCTCAGGGGTAGGGGTTTCGGGAATAAATGGATCTGCTGGATTAGGCAGTGCTTGCAGACTAGCAAAACAGCCATATCTGTGAATGGTAGGTCGGGGCAGCCGTTTCCTTGCAGGAAAGGTCTCAGACAAGGTGACCCGCTATCATCGCTCTTGTTTACTATCGTAGCGGATGTGCTGAGGGTTATGCTGGAAAAATGCCAGGAAAAAGGTTGGATCACGCCAGTGGCTAGCAACGCATCTACTCAAGGGTGTACGATCCTGCAATACGCAGATGACACCCTACTCTTTGGGAATGGGTCTAGACGAGAAACTGTCTGTTTTAAAGGGTCCTATACTATTTTGAGGCCTGGTCAGGTCTGAGGATTAATTTTTACAAGAGTGCGTTGACTCCAATCTCTCTATCCGATGATGAAGCAGGGGAACACGCTACTATTTTGAACTGCACGACGAGTGGCTTCCCTATCAAGTATCTAGGGTTACTACTCAGGCCAGGAAAATTAACTAAAGCAGACTGGTTACCTATCATTGACAGGGTGGAAGACAGACTGTCGGGTTGGAAAGGAAAATCCTTGTCTCTCGGGGGCAAAGTGGTACTCATCAACTTAGTGTTGTCTAACCTGCCAATCTACTACATGTTATTTTTCGAGCTTCCGAAATGGGTAATCAATAGGATTGACAGGATTCGAAAACGATTCCTTTGGAAGGGGGCAGATTCGAATAAAGGAGGTTATCACCTCATCAAATGGAGTATTGCTTGCATGAAAAAAAGGCATGGAGGGCTAGGCATCATAGACCTCAGAGATATGAACCTTGCCCTACTGGGGAAATGGTGGTGGAAGGTTTTCCACAACAGCGGGGAAGGCTGGCAGGACTTCATTCAACTGTATCTTAGAGGGAAAGGCACGAGATACCTGGGATTCCGAGTAGGGGTGAAAGTTTCGCATCTCTGGAAAGGAATTGCCAAGGCTAGCGGCCCCTTTAATTCGGTAGTCACATCGAATATCGGTAATGGCCGGTCCACCAGATTCTGGTGGGATAGGTGGTGTGGAGCCCATAGCCTGAAGGATACGTTCCCAGGGCTGTATGAGAGGTCGACTCGACCGAATATGTCCGTGGCCGACGGTTGGAAAAGGGGAGGTTGGAGACCGGCGCTCCGAGGAACGCTCACTCCAAATCTTCAACAGCAACTGCTTAACATGCAATCACACATCGCACGGGCAGGCACAAGGTGCACTCAAGGCCCAGATCAGAAGCGATGGGGACTCGAGAGCAAGGAAGCTTTCTCGGTGAGATCTCTGTATCATTGGATTCACTTTCGAGGATGCAGACCTAGCTGGGCACAGGTGTTGTGGAAGGCGAAAACCCCCCTTAAAGTCAGAGTTTTCTTATGGTTAGTACTCAATAATGCTATCCTCACTAGGCAAAACCTGGTCAAAAGGCAACCACAGGTGGCGACCAATTGTGGATTCTGCGACTCACAGGTGGAAGATCTAAATCACCTTTTCATTCATTGCCCTAGAAGTAAGGCAACTATGGTTGAGGTACTCCGAGCCTTAGGAACAGGTGACTACCCCTGTGTATATGAGGACTTGTGGATTGGTCCCAAATTTGCAATGATTCGCCATGATATGAAGGAGGCGTGGTACATTGCAATAGCGGCTACAACATGGGTGTTATGGCTTGACAGAAATAATTATTATTTTCGTGCTTCATGTAATAGTATTTCTGGTAACCTGACTCACATAATGCATCTAATCTCTTTTTGGGCTACAGCTGCGGCCACCGGGGCAAGAGGGAGGATAGCCAAAGTGTTCTAGGTAGAGGAGTTTGACGATGAGGAGGTAGAGTTCGGGCCAACGCTGGATTGAGGGACTGGCTGCACCAGTCATGACAGTGCTTTGCCAGCTTGTGTTTTTGTTTCTCCCTACTGTACTCTCTGGTCACTGGAGGTTGAGTAGTTAGACCCACCCCCCAGGGTTTTTTGGGGGTGTATGTTTGTTTTCTTGTATTTTTTCCTGCATCGTATTCTGTTTTTGTACTGTTTCTTCCGGTACGCCGGGGTTGTTTTATTAACGTCTTATTAATGAAACAGGGTGGCTTTATTCCACCTTTTCCCTAAAAAAAAAACAAGGTGATGATGCTCCGGCCGATCCCGAGGTCGTGGTGGTGGAGGGAGGGGGCGACAAGGCTGCGGCCGACCCTCGAGCCATAGTGGCAGAGGAAGGGGAGCCGTCCACCGAGGTGCCCGTCACCGAGCTACCACCCAAGGTAGCCCCTTGATCTTTGTTGTTTTGTACTTTTTCTTCTCTCTTCATGTATTGTCTTGTAGCGGACTGGCCACCGCTTCTTGTTATAAATGAAATTTTGCTTTCTTTGACTAAGTGTTGGGGTCGATCTTGTTTTGGAGATGTCTTGATTTGAAATTTTTCTAAGGGCTGAAAATAATTTTGTTTTGAAATCCAACTAAGTTTTGAGCATCACTCACTTGAGAACAACTCGCTCTGTCGTCTTGCTAAGTGTTGGTAACAACTTTGCTTTGAAATTTAGCTATGTGTTGCTCGAGCTTAGTGTTGTTGTGTTTTCTCAGATCGCCGAGTTGCGGCTAGCGGAGGCAGTGCCAAACACGGTAGCGGCTAAGGTCTCTCATCTCCGAGCTGACTTAGGAGCGACAAAGCTAGCCCTTTCTCGCAGTCGAGAGTGTTTTCTCAAGAGCGAGTTAGATCTAGACCACCTTAAGCTAATATTGTTGAAGCGTCTCTCCGAGCTGAAGCAACTAAAGAAACGAGCTCGAGAGGCTCGGAGGTGGAATCACTTCGGCTGAGGTCCACGAATTGTCGATAGCCGAAGATGAGCTTTTGGTGGAGAGAGAAGAATTAACGGCGGCGATAGGCAAGTTGACGGCCGAGCGAGATGAGCTGTTAGCAACCATGAGCAAGGCGACGGCAGAGGCTGAGGAGCTGAAGAGGGTTACGGTCGATAAGAGCATCGAAAGTTACTCACCTCCGTCGAATTATTGCCGACAGCTCTGGTGCCGCAGGCTCTGCTCGGCTTCCTCGCTTCAAGATTGTCGTGAAGGATGACTGTCTGAAGGATCGAATCGTGAACTCGAGGAGGAGGTCGCTCGGCTCAAACCCCAACCTGAACGGATTAATGTCAGAAGCACGTCGTGTACCCGTGAAGAGAGCGAGAGGGGAATTTCCTTTTAGGAGTTTGTGACTTGCTCGCCTACTGCTTGGCAGAGCCCTGTTGACGCACAAAGTGGTGTGGCTGCTTTGTCGAGCAGAGCGTCCGTTGGGACCACCGTCAGAGGCAGTGCTGAAGATGCAACTCAGTTTGCCGGTCTAGAGACGAGCTCCGAGGTTAGGCGTCGCCGTCCCCGAGTGTCTTTGAACCGGAACATCCCTGCCCCGAGGAGGCATTGAAAGAGTTGTCTTGTAATTTTGGCTTTTCAAATTTTGTAACTCGTCGTAGAGGAGAGTAGCTGGTCTTGTAAGCTGAGTTTCCTCAAACTTTAAATTTTATAGAAGTAAGAGCTTGTTTATTCTATTGCGCTTGTGTGTTTGCGTATTTTGTTAATCATCTATGGTTGTAGGACCACTTCTTACCCGCTTATGAGCGAGGAGTAGAAGTGGAGTCGAGCCTAGCTCTGAACTCCGAACTCTTTGCTTGAGTAGGTTTCAACGGTTGTGGGAGCAATTCCGAATGGCGAACCACTTCTCGCTCGCTTAAGAGCGGGCTTGCAAAGTGGAATCAAGCCAAGTTTTGGACTCCGAACTCGTCGTTTGAGTAAATTTTAACGGTTGTGGGAGCAGTTCCGAATGGCGAACCACTTCTAGCTCGCTTAAGAGCAAGCTTACAAAGCAGAATCGAGCCAAGTTTTGGACTCCGGACACATCGTTTGAGTAAGTTTCAATGGTTGTGGGAGCAATTCCGAATGGCGAACTACTTCGAACTCGCTTAAGAGCGAGCTTGCAAAGCGGAATTGGGCCAAGTTTTGGACTCCAAACTTGTCATTTGAGTAAGTGCAATTAAGGTTTTAAATAGAGAGATAAAATAACCACAAGAGAATTATCAGGCGAAAAAGGTTCTTTATTGATAACTGCTAATCGGCCGCTTCTAAGTTGCAAGCCCTTATTACAATGGAAAAATAAAGAAGCAAGTACAAATAAAAAGATAGGAATGGCTCGACATTTGATGGTACTCAGAGAGGCATTCAAACACCCTCTTGGTACTTCAGTAAATGGTCGACGTTCCAAGTTCTTGGTATCTCTCTGCCTTCGATGTCTTCAAGATGATATGCTCCTGGCCGAACTACCTTGGAGACCTTGTATGGTCCCTCCCAATTCGGGGCTAGCTTGCTTTTTTGACTGGAGAATGAGATGGCTAGCTTTCTGAGGACTAAGTCCTCCTCCTTGAGATCTGTGGGACGGACCCTTTTGTTGTAGGCCTACTCGATTCTTCTCCGATAATTTTCCTGGCGAATCGAAGCTCTTTCACTGAGTTCATTGATGAGGTCCAAATTTGTTCGCAGCTCTTTAGCGTTCTATTCTTCATCATAGGCAATAAGGCGAGGGGATGGCAAACCAACTTCTAAGGGGATTACAGCCTCAGACCCGTAGGTGAGGTTGAAGGGCGACTCTCTTGTGGGGGTCCTTTTTGTAGTGCGGTAGTTCCACAATACGTTAGGAAGTTGTTCTGCCCATAAGCCTTTGGCCGACTTGTCTAGTCTCTTCTTGATACGTGAGAGGATCTGCCTGTTGGCATTCTCTACTTGACCGTTGGATTGAGGATGGGAGACAGAGGAGAAGCATTGCTGAATGCCGAGGTCTTCACATAAGGAGCAGAATGCTGTCCCTGTGAACTGTGTTACGTTATCTGTTACCAGGATTCGAGGTATGTCGAACCTACAGATTATATTTTTTCAAAAGAACTGCAGCACTTTGTTCTCAGTAATAGCAGCCAGTGGTTCGGCCTCGATCCACTTAGAGAAATAGTCGATTGCCACGACTAAGAACTTGAGCTGGCCTGGAGTTGGTGGGAATGGACCTAGCAAGTCCATCCCCCACATTGCAAAGGGAATTGTACTGGAGAGAGATGTGAGTTGTGCTTGGGGTAGCCGGCGGATGTTGGAGAATTGCTGACAGGAGCTGCATTTCCGGACATGCTGTTCGGCATCCCGAAGTAGGGTAGGCCAAAAGTATCCGTAGTTCAAAACTTTCATGGCGAAGGACCTTGATCCTAAATGGGCTCCGCTTATACCTTCATGGAGTTCTTACAAGGCATACATGGCTTCTTCTAGGGAGAGACATCTCAAGTAGGGTTTGCCATTTACTTGGGTATAGGAGCGTTTGTACAAGACTCCCTCAACAAGGGTGTACCACTTCACTCTCGTTCGGATTCGGCAAGCTTCTTTAGGATCTTGGGGAAGGTTCCCGTCTCTGAGGAACTCAATCAAAGGCTTCATCTAGTTATCCCTGATTTGGACGGGCAGCGACTCCATCGAGTCGAGGGCTTCTTCGTCGATGTTGGGCCTTAGTAGGACTTCGATCAGGACGGTCTGCTCGAGACCTTGGAGAGAGGAAGAGGCTAGTTTTGAGAGGGCATCTGCTTGGGCATTCTCTTCTCTAGGGATCCACTGGAGTTGTGCCTCTTTGAACAAAGCCATGAGACTTTGGACCTTGGCTAGGTACTTAGCCATTCGGTCGTCTCGCGCCTCGTATTCTCCTAAGACCTGATTTAACACAAACTGTGAGTCACTGAATATTCGGACACATTGCGCCCCTGCCTTGCGAGCCATGCCCAGGCCTGCTATTAGGGCTTCATACTCCACTTCGTTATTGGAAGCCTTGAAATTGATGCGAAGGGAGTATTAGAGAACGAAATCATCTGGGCCTGCCAGAATAACTCCGGCTCCGCTCCCTTCGGCGCAAGATGACCCATCTACATACACCATCCAGATTGGAGGTCCATTTGCCGCTTGACTTACTTCCGGAATCGTGCTTTCCATTATAAACTCGACTAGGGCTTGGGCCTTGATAGCAGTTCGAGGCTGATAAGATATGTCATGTTGACTTAGCTCGATTGACCACTTCATTAGACGTCCGGAGGTCTCGGGCTTATGCAAAACCTGCTTGAGCGACTGGTCGGTAAGGATGACCACCGAGTGGAATTGAAAATAAGGACGGAGCTTCCTGGCTGCCATAACCAAGACATATGCTATCTTTTCCAATCTCGGATAGCGGAGCTCAGCATCTCTAAGGACCTTGCTCACATAATAGATAGGCTTCTGAGCCTTGTCTTCTTCCCTTACTAGGACAGCGCTGAGGACTTTGTTCGGAGGCAGTGAGGTAGAGGTAAGTATTTCCCCCGGAGTAGGCTTGCTGAGGAGTAGGGGGTTGACCAGATAGGCTTTCAGTTGGTCGAACGATTCTTGCTGCTGCTGGCCCCACTCAAAGCCCTTAGCCCCCCTGAAGGCTTTGAAGAAAGGAAGACACTTATCCCCTGACTTAGACAGGAAGCGCCCTATGGCCGCGAGGCGTCCTGTAAGCTTTTTCACTTCTTTCACATTTGTCGGAGGAGCCATGTTGAGGATGGCTTTTATCTTCTCGGGGTTGGCCTCAATCCCCCTCTGACTGACCATGAAGCCCAGGAACTTATCAGATGAGACCCCGAATGCACACTTGTTCGGATTTAGTCTCATATTATGCTTCCTTAACACGTCGAAGGCCTCTTGGAGGTCGGCGACATGGTCGGACCCTCGGATACTTTTTACTAGCATATCATTGACGTAAACCTCCATGTTCTGGCCGATCTGATTTTGGAAGACCTTGTTGACGAGGCGTTGGTAGGTGGCACCGATATTTTTGAGCCTGAAGGGTATTACCCTATAGCAGTAGAGGCCTTGATCTGTGATGAATAATGTCTTTAGGATATCCGGGGGGAACATGCGGATTTGGTTGTAACCGGAGAAGGCATCCATGAAGCTCAGAAGCTCATGACTCGAAGTGGCATCGATCAAGGTGTCGATGCTGGGGAGCGGGAAAGGATCTTTGGGGCATGCCTTGTTCAAGTCAGTGAAGTCGATGCAAATCCTCCAACTTCCGTTGGCCTTCTTCACCATAACAACATTGGAGAGCCACTCGGGATAATTGACCTCTTGTATGAACCGGGCTTTAAGGAGCTTCTCCACTTCTTCCTTTATAGCTTGCTGGCGCTCAGGGGCAAATTTACGCCTCTTCTGCTGGACCAGCTTGGATCCCTGAGCGACGCTTAGTGGTGGACGAGGAGCTCTTCGAAAATTCCCGGCATATCGGCAGCTATCCACGCGAAGAGGTCCCGATTCCTCTTTATGCACTGGACTATATCGGAACAGAGAGCAGAGGGAAGGGTTTTGCTGATGAAGAATTTGCGGGTCGGATCTTGCTCCAAGAAGAGCACTTCTTCCAGCTCGTCTACCTGTTCTGAAATAGGCTGGGTGTTCCCCTGGGGAATTTCAAGGGTCTCAAGGGAAAGGACGGGTCCTCCGGTCGAGGTCATGTAGCATTTGCGGGCCATCTCTTGACTTCCCCTTACCTCTCCTACACCTGCCTTGGTGGGAAACTTCATTTTCAGATGATAAGCTGACAGGACGGCTTCTAAAGCAGCTAGGCCATGTCGACCTAGGATCACATTGTAAGCGGCTGGGACGTCGACAACCATGAAGTCCATTGGCACCATTCGGGTAGTAGGAATTTTTCCAGCGGTTACGTCGAGGGTTATGACCCCTTCAATCGTCACTGGCACTCCTGTGAACCCATGGAGAGAGTAGCCGGCGGGCTTTAACCTGTCCCGTGATAATTTGAGTCCTCGGAAAGCTGCCAGGAAGAGGATGTTGACAGAACTGCCGTTGTCCACTAGAATTCTTTCCACTTTGAAGTTAGCCATGTGGAGGTTAATCACCAGTGCATCACAGTGGGGGGTTCAGACACCCTCTAGATCTTCATCCGAGAAAGTAATCAGGACTCCAAGACCTTTGGGAGGGGGGAGACTGTGCACCGAATTGAATTCCCTGATGAAAGCCTTTCGAGATGAGTTGGCGGTTCCTCCCATTGGACCTCCATGGATGAGGTGCAAGATGCGCTCTTCTTCGAATTTGGGAGTCTCGTCACGCCTCTCGGGCCGCTTATTAGCCCCCTGGGGGGTAGAGGAAGGTCGATCCGGTCCTTTCTTACAAACTTGGAGACTGCCCTTTCTGAATAAGGGCTTCAATCTCATTCTTCAGGGCCCGACAGTCATTGGTGTCGTGACCGTGGTCTCGATGGTAGCAATACCATTTCTCCTTATCCCTATTCTTCCCGGGGGTATTCATCTTCGGGGTAGGAGGCAAGATCCCTTCTTTCTTTACTTCCATGAGAATGGTTGAGACATTGGCGTTGAGAGGGATAAACTTTTTAAATCTGGGAGGTGGACGATGCTGACCCCCATTGTCCTTCTGGAGCTTTTTGGCTCCCTCGTCTTCAGCAGCCTTCCTCTTATTTCCGGCAGAGGATCCCTCGAATGTGGGGCGATGTTCACCCTCCTCCGTGCAGATGTACTTCTCGCTTCTGAGAAGAAGGTCGGAGAAATCCCGTGGGGCTTTTTGGCTAGGGAGGACCGGAGGTTGGAGTTGAGGACATTGGACTGGAAGGCGGCTGCAACGACCGATTGGTCGAGGGAGGCGATGGACCTGGCCTCCGCGGTAAACCGCTTGACATAATCTCTTAACTTCTCGCCCTTCTTCTGATTGAGGAAGAGTAGCGAAATACTCATTTTTTCGGAGCGGTGGCTGCTCACGAAGTGGGTTATGAAGAGGGTCTCAAACTGTTCAAAAGAGAATATGGAGGATGGAGCGAGGCGGGAGTACCATTCCCGAGCTAGGCCTTTGAGAGTGCCTAGGAAGGTCATGCATAGGAGGGCATCGGAGGCTTGATGAATCATCATGAGAGTCTTGAAACTCTCGATGTGATTCATGGGATCTGACTCTCCCGTATATGTCTCGAACTGCGGGGGCTTGAAGTTTGCTGGAACGGGTGCCTCCATGATGGTTCGAGAAAACGGAGGTCTGCTTGGTCGGAGGGTCCTTCATCTCAGTTCCTCATCCCTATCGAGTTGACCGAGGTGCCTCTCCATCTCGTGGAGATGGCGGCAGATAGCATCATCCCTTCGACGGTATCCTGGTGAGCCTCTGGACTCGTCTTTGTACGAAGGGGAGCGTGGGCTACGGCGTCGGTAGCTCGGAGACTGGTGAGAGCTAGGAATGTGATGGCGGTGGCTCGGAGCTTGAGGAGGACTGAGGGACCGATGGCGAGGGCTGCGAAATGGCAAAGGAGTGGGGACCCTCTGAACATTATTGTTGTTGTTTGGCCAGAGATTGAGGGCCTGCAAGATTATTACCTGGAATTCTTGGAATTCTGCTCGGGTGATAGGTCCGTTCTGTTCCCACTGGGGCTGTCGACCAGCGAGAGAGTGATGCTTTCTTCGACAGTACTCAGGGGACTCCCTCCACCTCCTATGAAGAGGGGACCTCCTATGGTCACGACGGCGAGGAGATCGCTCATTTGGACGTTCTGAGCGGGAGACTCCCTCATGGGCCCGCCTTTCATCCAAACGGTGGCAAAAGGTCCTCTTCTTTCTACCGGTTGATGATGACGTTGCGGAGGTCTTCTGAGGGCCGAGGGTTATGAGATTCCATGGAGTCGGTTGAAGGGTTATGTACGGAGATATGGTCGCGGTGAAGAGGTTGCTTCTGAGGGTGAGAACGAGAGGTCCATATACCAGCGTTCTGGGGCCCGAGTGGAGCCTGCTGGTGTTGAAGATTTTGGAGAGGAGGCTGCAACTGCTGCAGCGGCTGATCAGGTTAAGGAGGGAGCTGTCCCTGAGGCTGGATGGGTTGGAGGGGAGCCTCCGGTTGTGGTCGAGGAGGAGTGAGTCCATAGTTGGACCCTCTAGATCTCAGCTTTTTTGGTGGCATGGCTGGAGGCGGTGTTGACCGGTGGAAGAGGCTGGACTGCTATTCGTGGTTCCTACAGACGGTGCCAATCTGTTGCCGCTGAAATCGGTGTGGGGACAAACAGATAGATTTGTGGATTCGAGGGAAGTTCAATAGTCAAACCTGAACACCTTCACCGGAGCTTGACCGAGATTCTCCCGTCGTTGACTTGCAAAAAGTGCGAAACATCGGGGTTGATTCCGGTGACGCACCCTCCGACGCTCTTGTCAGTAATCAGAAAGATTATAAAAAAGCTTTGATTGGTGAAAAATTGATTACCTGGTAACAGTGGGAGATAGGGGGGGGGGGTATTTATAGCCGCCTTAGGAACCAGTTTCGGGATAAGATCAAATCCATACTTCCCAGTGAATGGATAGAAGTGATCAGGACCGTTGATTAAGGTCAATCATAAACCCTAATTCTCCTATCTAGCTGGACTGGGCTTCTTGCAGGTTGGAATCCGCACCCAATAAGATGGACTCATTTATGGGTTATTGGGCCTTTGGAAAAAGGTCCAGTTCCCATTTCAGATCCGTTTGTAGGTGAAATTACTATTTTACCCCCGAGCTTTAAGAATCGTGTCCGATTTGGACGGTTCCGATTTAACCTGTTTTTTAGCCATGTCACCATAATAAAATTATAAAAATTAAGAACAGAGAAGAAGAATGAGACTTTCTATTTCATACAACAATGTTATTCTTCTCATTGATGTTGATATTTATACAAGGAAAATGTTTACAAGAGATGTAACAAAAAACAAAAGAATCCTAAGAAATATAAACAACAAAGATCTATAACAACTCTATATAGTTACACTTGATTATTATTTTCATTATCTCTTGGAGGATTTGATGTAGTATATCTATAACAACTAGAGTAATGCCTCATTCGCTACCAATTTCACTACAATTTTGTTCACTACCTTAGGTGCCATACTTTTATTGGAGAGTTCTCTCACTTACTCTATCTTCTTCTACCTATTGGAGTGTGTCGCCTAAGGTAGTGAACAAAATGGTCGTGAATTTGGTAAAGGATGTAGCATTACTCTGACAACTATATATGGTTACACTTTGATTGTTATCTTCCTTATCGCTTAGAGGATTTGATGCAGTCAACGAATCTATATAGTTATTGTGAGTTGTTGGTGATGAACGGTGAAGATGGAAATGGACAGTGGAGATTTGAATTGATGATGAAGACGATGATGAATATTGATTACCTGTAATACTTAATTTTATTATTATATATATAATTTTTGATAAAGAAGGATCAAGGAACTTCAACATGTTAATGTATATGTATATAAATAAGATAAAACCAAATCCAGGATGCAACCAAAGTTACAGACCAAAATCAAAGCAAATAACAAAGTCTCACAAGCAGATAACATAGTCTCTTGACAAGGCAAAATTTCACATCATACATGAAACAATCAGCTTCAAAGCTCCCCAAAAGAATGCAATTTCTGAGAAGATCGAAGAGCAGCTACCATAGCTTCAGGATCTAGACTTCTACAGAGGGTTATACACAACAATTGCCTGAGAGTTATCCGCCAAACCTCCCGCAGAAGAAGCAGCAACAGTGCCACAGAAGTTCAAATCATCATGTCAATTGTTGAAAGATCTCACAGGTCACAGCAAACTCCAGAGCAGAAAGATCAATCTTAGCTATCATAGCAGAAGGCAATATATTTTCCCATGAAGATGAGAAAAAAAAATTTTTGTTAAACAAAATAGGTAACAAGCAACATTTCTTTAGAAAGTTCCTTTAAAAAAAAAACATTTCTTTACAAAGATATGAGTGAGTTTCTTTCCCTCCAAATGAGCCAAATCATACACATCTTCCCCATATCCCAACTTAATAGCGATTTTTTTAATAAAATTTTTGTAGGGTAAACCATTTTCACCAATTTAAAGATAATCCTATCCAAATTTTTTATGCGGATGACCCTACTATAGGCCCAAAGTTGTTACAATTTACCTTAATCCATCAAAAATATCTATAAATTAGTCTTTTGGAATTTTTAATATTGTTTTTACCTAAAATACCCCTGAGTTTGATTAATTAGGTATTAGAGATACTTAAATGTATACTTAAAAGAAAGGTGAAGAAAGAGATAATATCTTCTAATAAGCCCATTATTTTGAAATGTAAAATTTTCAGAAAAAAGGGGTATATATATATATATATATATATATATATATATATATATATATATATATATATATATATATTTCTTTTTGCATAAAACCCTACTGAACTTTACATAATAAAATAGTAATTTTACACCAAAATTAACATGTCAGCTAGAAGCTAGAAGCTAGAAGTTAGAAGCAGGGTGAACCACAACAACATTGGGTCTACAGTAGTCATTCGCAAAATAAAGAATTGGACTGGATTGAAAATTAGTAAAAACTTGTAGGATATTGTGAAATTTACCAATTTTTATTGGGCAAATTCCTTTTAGATCATTGGCAATAAAAATTTCTCTTATACCCCTTCAATTTTCGGCTGTCCCCTTCAGTTTGGATAAATGGTTTATGTCATAGTGACATTGGCTTACCAAGTCCCGACTGTATAATAATTTGTCCCGGTTATGTATTAACAATTCCCCTGTTATATTGTAAATATCCCTTAATTAATCAAAAACTAAATTTAGATTAGTAATCATACTTCTGCTCACATGCTAAGAGCATCCACGGTCGTTTGCTTGCTATATTTGCCATTTTCTCATAGTTTGAGAAAGTTGGCGCTGCAGTCGTTTCTCATTTTGCTATTTTATGGCAAATGTGCTACAGTACGTTCTCATATTTGAGAAACGAAATGGCGATTCTCATAATATAGGGGACGGAATATGTTGTTCCGTCCCAAATTTTTTTTTTAAATCAGATCGGACGACATATATTGTTTCGTCAGATTTTTTTTTTAATGATCAAAAGGTACAACATGTACCGTGTGGAAAAAAAAAGAAATTTTTACCAAACTATCCCACTTTTTGTAAGTACGTACGAAACTATCCCTGTTTGAAAATCTAATACCAAAACACCCCTGTCGCTACCTGAGTTAGTGCGCCTAGTAATTTTCTTCGCACTAACTCAGTTAGCGTGCTGCAGGGGATACAACTTTTTCCCTCTTGTTTGGGTGTGGCAAAAAACTCACCCAATATAGATATGCTAACTCCGTTAGCATGCGTGTTTAAACCACTCGCGCTAACGGGGTTAGCGTTCGTAGATGGGACAGTATTGAGCACTACCTCAAAAAGGGGTGTGGGTAAAAAATCACTAAGTATAGACACGTTAACTCAGTCAACGTGCCTATTATTACCAAGACCTTTAACTGAGTTAACGACTGTGAAGATGAAATTAGAGATACCCACACACGTTAACTTAGTTAACGTGCATATTCTTACTAAGACCGTTAACTGAGTTAACGAGTGTGAAGATTTTAAGTTTTCAGAAAGTTGAAACTTTCTGAAAATTGGAGATACTCACACACGTTAACTCAGTTAACGTGCATGCCCATCTTTACAAACAAGGCACGTTAACTGAGTTAACGTGTATGCCCATCTTTACAAACAAACAGACAGGGTTGTTTTGTACATAAAAAATCACTAAGTATAAACACGTTAACTCAGTTAACATGTCTATTATTACCAAGGCCGTTAACTCACTTAGCGACATGGATGTTTTGGTATTAAATTTGCAAACAGGGATAGTTTCGTACATACTTACAAAAAGTGGGATAGTTTGGTAAAAAATTAAAAAAAAAAAAGAAAGATAAAAAACGACGTCAAATGGGACATGCTGTCCCGTTTGACGCCATTTTTGGCTTGGACGAGACAACATGTCCCGTCCAGCAAAATGGTTTAGTTTAATTAGGTTTTAATGTTAGGTTTAGTTAATTAATTAGGTAGTTAGCTCATATTTTAATATTTAATTTATTTAACTAATCTATTTTAATACTTAATCATTAGTTAATTAAGCGTAAAAAAAAAAATACAACGGACGAAATAACATGTCTCGTTCAACCTCTTTTTCAAATATTTTTTTTTCTCATATTATAACAAATAACGACTGCAACAAATTGTTCATTTTACTATATGTTATTTTGTCAGATTCCCAAATATGAGAAACACTGCTGTGGATGATCTAACTCAACCAATTTACGATGACATGCCAAAGCTTTAACTTAGTGACATATCAAGAATGAAGATACATTTAATCTAGCCTTGCGTGAGGTGGGACCAAAATTCATTACTTGTCTAATCCTCTCTTTGTTTGGTCTCTTGTTTGTTTATTGTGTTTTTCTTCCAATTTTTTTTTCTTCAGAAAATGCGAACCTAGTTTTTTTATATAAAATAAATGTTTGATTTTGAATCACTTCCTTCATTTTAATATCTTTAGTTTTTTCATTTCCTCCTTTTTTTCCTACTTAAAGAAAGTTACCTTGAACTCAATTTTGTTGTTTCCTCAAATTGTGCTTGTATAGGCCTACTACCAGGAAATTAATGGACGATCAAGTTCAATATTTTTGTATTTTTGTAGCTCCCCGAATTTTAATAATAGAAATAAGAGACACAACTTCAGAATCTTTACTTCAATGTAATCCAAACACAGTATAAACACAGGAAAAATTATAACTTTTCTTTACAACAGTTTTTTATTACAATGCACAGCGGAAAATTACAACACTTTTGGTACATCTCAAAGAGCTAAAATTCAATCTTCTCATAGCTCCAATTTTAAGCCTTGCTAATCTACTCACTTGCAATTTCTGCAAAATAAACTGAAGAGTGGGCAAGTAAGTTGAAGGCAACTGACGCAATACCATAGTAATGATAACCCTCCAAAGTCTCACAATCATAAACTTGCCACACAATATAGAATAAAACAATGACAAAGGCTCCTTAAAATCAACAAGTAAAACTATACTAAATGAATAAGTGTGCGTCGAGAAAACAAAGAAAATGCATAAAACAATATTCAAGAAAATACAATGCATACGATGCACACTAATGCATACTTATTTGGATTCTATGGATCTCATTCTACATAGGTCCGAGGGCAAGCCCTTAGCGTTCATCACATATTCACATATTAGGGTTCGATCTTTCGCCATGAAAACTACATCAGTGACAAAGACAAGATTAGATAACTCCCTGAATAGATCCCAGCTCTGGTACGCAACTTGTCAAGTTGTACAAATGTAAACACGCAAGCACCCAGCAAGCAACGCTCTAACTCTAGAGAATCACCTCCCTGTCGTATACCCCGCGAATAAGCCTGCCAACTCTTGACGCGCAGATACACCGTACATTTCGCAAATAAGTCTGCCGTGTAGCACCCCGAATTTCCAATATGATATCTCAAAAATACGTGACACAATTCCCAACATCAACTTCAATTGCAATAGTAAATATAGCCAAAACACAGATAATTTTTATTTCAACTTTTATTACATCACTTATTTACAAAACATAGCGGAATACAAAACACCTTGAATTACAAAACTTTCTTTTACAATACAATCTTGTACAATTTACATAAGCTCTATTATCATTCTAGCACAGGCATCCAAATCCCAAGCTACAAGCACCTACCTGTAAAACATGAGGCTAGAGATAACCCTAACCCCCAAAACTACAGGGGTCAGCCTTAACGGTGTGAGTGACATTAAAAGAAAACAACATAAGTAAAACATAAGGTATAGAGTCATAAACAACATGTATTAACAGCAAGAATAAATGAAATGAGAAATAACAATGAGTAAAGCAAGAAAATATCAAGGAATATAAGATAGTAAATAGTAGAGCATGAAAACAATAAGTGAAACTAGACTAAGTGTCAAGTGTAGGAAAACAGAAAAACAACATGCATAAAACTAAGTCAAGAAAACACAAATACTAAATGATGACTCTCTAATGCATACTTATCGGATTCTATACATTCCATACTACATAGGTCCGGTGCAAGCCCTTAACGATCTCCATTTTATAGGTTAAATCCCTTGTTATGCAACTAATCCTACTACGGTGATGAAAATAAGATCCAGAATACTCTGCGAATAGGCACCACAGTCTTCGACGCGTAAGCATCATGTAAGAATAGCTCTAAAACTGGAGAATTACCTCCCAATCGTGTACCCCACGAATAGGCTTGCGAGGTCCTCGACATGCAGATACATTGAGTACATCCTGTGAATAGGCCCGCCGACCATCGACACACGAATGTACCCTGCATGCTCCGTAAATAGGCCTGCAGACCCTCGACATGCGAACATACAAATGTCCTCTCGAGACAGGACAACAAACAGTCCTAGAACGCATTCGTTGGACTAACAGACCAAGAGCATATACTTACGTTTTCCAAGTCCCATCACATCTCCACTAGTGCCTGTCCTTAAGTTGATTATTATTAAAAACATAAAAATCGTCATCTCTAGAGTTAGTGTATCATGCCGGACTTAATTCCACAAAACAAACCTAAAACCCCGCAGGTCTAAATCCACAAATCTCATATGCCGGATCACAGGACTCCCACTCAACTTCTAGAGAAATCACAACTCATCCATCAAGACCAAAACTTTCAATAAAACTCACAAATCCATCGTCAAAAACGATTGTATGAAAAAACCTCTTAAATCAACAAAAATCCAAATCTTATATAAAATTCCAGAATCCAAATAAATATTAAATCTATTAAATAACTGAAAATCATATTTTTAAGTTGTAGAATATCACAAAACATCAATTCCTTTGAAAACATGTATAACTCAAATAAGGTCCAAAAGAATACTTTTAAAGCTCCAATATAAATCTCTGTAAAACATTTTTAATCTGTAGAAAAACATCTTTTAAAACAATATAATATTGAAGGAACAATCGATCAAAAGAAGCATTAGAAAACTCAAGAAAACATCAGTCAGAGCGGTAGCAGTCGACTTCATAAGGTAGTTAGTCGACTGTCCCGCGTGAAATCCAAACTCAAGAAAATATCAAGCAGTGCAGTGGCAGTCGGCTGCATATTGTAGCCCGTCGAATGTCCCGCATAAAATCCAAGGCTTTAAGAAAACATAAATCAGTGGAGTGGCAGTCGACTATGTAAAGTGGTCAGTCGACTGTCCCGCATGAAAATCTAATACATCAAGAAAACACAGATCTGAGCAGTGACAGTCGACTGTATAAGGTGGTCAGTCGACTATCCCGCCTAAAAATCCAAAACCTCAAGAAAACATTGCAGCCAGGATCGCGACGGTCGACTGTCGAAACTTACCAATCGACTGTCGTATCTACAGACTGCAGTTTTAATTTGTGTACATTTCAACCAATACAAAGTTTTATTTTATAAAAACGAAATATGTAAAAAGTACATTTCTGATATGGTCAAATATGACTTGTAGGGTATATAAGAGTCCATATAAACAAATCAAAACCACTTCAAATTAATAAAAGTATCAATTTGCTGAATTTCTTCAAAAATAATACATGAACATATACATCTTCAAAAATAGAGTTTTTAAGAATCAATTATACATCAAAATAACTTCGAATTATGTTCCAAACCATATCGATGCCAAAATAAGTTAAGACATAATAAAAATCGATAAAACACACAAGGATTCAATTTCTTCAAAACCACAAAATAGGATATTTATATAAAAATGTTTGTGCATATTTGTGCACCAAGAAACTTCGCAAATCCATCAATTAAAACAACAAAATATTCAGATTAAAACTTAGTATTTGAGCAAATTCAATTTCAACACTATAAGGAATTTGACATATAGTGACAGCAAAAAGCCGTGGGTAAAAGGCGAAAAACCGTAGGTATAGCCCGTAAAACCTATACCAACGGACATAATTTTCCGTCGTTTTTAATTAGCTATACCCACGGCAAAATGCCGTCACTATAGCCTATAGCGACGATTTTTTTAACCGTTGGACAAAACCTCGGTGTTATACCCACGGTTTCGTATCCGTTGGTATAGGTTTTAAGGACACCACTTGCTTTCCTATACCCACGGTTGAAATTCCATTGCTATAGGTTTTAGTGATGGTTTTCGCATCCAAATATTTAAATATATACCCATCGCTCTATACAAAAAAATTTCTTATTAATTATGCATATGATAATTTAATATTTTCTTTTATAATATTAATCCAATTATAAACTAAATACACGATGAATTAGATAAATGTGTTTATGAAACAAAATTAAAAACAATTAAACTTCAATCATATTAAAAATTAATGAAGTATTACAAGCATGTCAAATTACAAAATAGTTAATGACCAAATACATAATTGAATTCATGTGTGCAGACATGAGAATCAATACTTTAAACTATGATCAACATATTCAATGGCATTATAAAATAACATTCAACTGACTCCTCACTTGAGATACGACACTAACAATTTTCTTATTTTACGGCAACCAGATCTTGATTGATCTCGATTCTCTTTGCAGTGATCTTCTTTTAGCATCTTGCAAATCTCCTTTACAGCCTTCTTCACTTCATCGTCAGCAAACACAAACTCGGCTGCATTTTGAGCGAGTTCAATCATTTCTCGCTTGTTGAGAGCCCTTCACAAACAAAACAAAGCAAAAAGAACTAACTTTGGTCATCAAAAAATAGTCAATATTCAGATAGCATGCAAAATGTGTCATTCGGATTCAAAATGCCAGAGAAACGTATATTTGCAAAGTACCTTACTCGATCGAGTATGTGCAACAGTAAATTGAGTTGGGTCCTTGATGATTTTTCCCCTTTATACATCATCCACCGGTATTTTAAAAAATGTAGAAAAGGGGGGATTATACAGAAACGGTCACCTATTCATGTGTGTTAGATATACCTTAGAGAAGAAGAAATTTACTAAAAAATAACTGTAGGTTGTCATTTTCCAACTCAGATGAAGGTTTTAGTGGCAGGTCCCTTTTGCTCATGTACGTAGGTATGTACTGGAAACTCATATAGGATTGATGTTAGTTCGAGAGCCGCCTGTAAGAGTTCTTACATTCTGAGTTTTTTGTGGTATCTCGACACTTGCTCGTTCACTCTCCTGTTACGTTGGTGGAAATGTTTGGATGATGAGTCATCATAACAAGTGGGAAGAATGATGAGGAACACGTTCCCAATCGCTTGAAAAAAAAACATGACTGGTAATGATTGTTATATATGTAAAGAGAAAGACTAGCATGAATGATAAGAATTTATAAGGCATACCATACCCAAATGTTATTCTGACATGTCATGCAAAACAGTAAGTGTGAAAACTAGATGAGATGTGATCAATTGATTGACAGCTGGCTCCATTTTTAATAGTTCTGTATGATACGGAGTAATACTAAAATCTTTGATTGACTGCTGGCTCCATTTTTAATAGTTGTATGATACTGAGTAACACTAAAATCTATTTGGATTGACTTCCATATAGTTACACAGTATTTTTGTTACAAATATCCACTACCTTATCCTAGTTTAGTGTGTTTATTATTGGACCTAACTGGCTGGAAGTTTTTCCTTTTTCATATGAAATATTCATTTGAATATTTTCATGATATGCCATCTTTTGATTTCCATTTCCAGCTGGGTTAGCTAGCTTCTTCTATAAGCTCTTATGATCAATTTCTTATGTTGATTTCTAGCAGATACCATTATTTCTTCTAATGAATCTCTCTGTTGATATTGTAAATTACATCTTTTCTGCAGATGCTACTAATTCTTTGGATCAGGCTGTAAATTTGTTTCTGGAGATTGGCAGATTAAACATGGCTGCAAGATATTGCACGGTAACAGACCTAAAGGCTTGCTGGAATTAAACATAAGGAGAAATATTTGTGTACTGTGTCTTATGCTTCAGGGTATCCAAATACATATGTTTTAAATTGTGGATTGCGTTACATTTACCTACTCACTGTGGGCAACTACTCTTGGAGGCATCCTTAATGATTTGATAATACCACCTCTGGTCTTTCAATTTTTGATGTTTCATGAGATGTTTTGAGAAGGCATATGTACGCCGTGCTGACTAAGAATAAATTATTTTACTCAGTGTGTTGAAAATTTTCCCATTAGCGTCCTCCTCTACAAGGAGGACCTAACCCTGGGTAAAACTCTAAAAGTGAGAAAAATAATGTGAATTAGGTATGTTGCTTGCACATAGTTTCGAATAATAATCCTCATTATTATTTTCAGTTGACTTTTTCCCCGATATCATCCCCAAATAACTATTTTTACATTGATATAATCCACAAACACTTGATACTACTATGTAGTCCACAATAAACAAGACAATAAACAAGACAAAAAAAGGAAATATATATAATTCAGAAGTATCAAGTTGCAAAGAATGTGATGAAATACCTGTGTGTAAATGATACATATCATCAAAGTGCTTCAAGAGATTTATTACATCCACCAGTGAAGACAATAATGCCCTGACTTCCTGAACGTCTCGGCCAGTGAAGACAATAACCCACCATCATCCAGTCAAGAGATTTATTGCATCCACCAGTGAAGACAATAACCCACCATCATCGGAAACCTGAAGAAGCACCGACTTCAGACATGAGTAAATAACCCAGACATGAGAATCAATACGTCAGACATGAGTAAATAGCCTATATTACTTCAGACATGAGAATCAATACTTAGATTCTTAGAAGCCCAGAATGACTACTGAGTGTAGTTCAAATTTGGAACTCGTGAAAAGTTTGTCAAATTTTCTTGAACCTTACATATTACAATGCTTACAAATTTGTCATCCTCCTTCATTTCACTTTCCCCCTAATTGTGTACGGCGTATATTCTCCTCCAGATTGAGTCAGCGGACTCAATTTTCTTCTCGTTAAAATTCTTCTCCTTTTTTCACTCTTTAATAACTTCATTAGTACTCATGGCCTATGTCCTGGTTTAGATGACTTCTCCTAAATTTGGCCATCATGCTTCACTGATTTGACCCTAAATCTAAACGTATCACTTTATCAGTCACCTCTCTTATCTTCATTAGATAATGCTCCCATTAGCATATAAAACTGAGTACATTTGCCACCATACTCTTCCCTAAAAGCAACTGATCCCTCCTTGTAAACTAGTTCTAGTCATTCACTTAATCAAATGCTACAAATAATATCTTATAAAATTAAATGCATCACATTCACAGAACATCCTGAGGGAAATATCCATGCAAGTTCTAAACAGGCATGTCAGATGATGAATCGTTACATAGTAAATTAATACCTGTCCCAGGAAAAGAACAACATTGGCAATGAAGGTATCAATTGCATGAAAAAGCAACTGCATGTAAAACAAAATTAAAAGTTATGTATACTGATCATAGTTTATGCAGAAAGAAATAGACAAGGAAAAGAAAGCTCACAAACTTGATATGCAAACTCACCTCATATCCAAGAGACCTTCTACCCATTCCATAGTATTTATCACCCTGCCGGCAGCTCTAGATTGAGCATTGCCCGAAAACTGTCTCTCTAATGTTCGTGCCTGCTCTTTTGCAAGAAATTTGTATAATTCTGCATTATTATAATTCAACAACAGATATAAAGATCTTTGGGCTCAAGTTCCTTTTAGAACTTACAAGAGAGATAATATCAAATGCAGAATGCAGTGCATTTAACATTACAGATGATGGGACGGCAGTATAAGAAAAGGTCAACTCAGACTTGCGTGCCCGTAATAATCCAGCGGAATTCCCACAACCGTATCTATAGGCATCTCAATGGGAGTTACCAACAGGAATAGTAATAGACCCCTGACCAATATCCAAATCCACAAATGTAGGCTTCAAACCTTGTTTAGATGCCCAGCTAGAGGCATCCTGCACAAAGCTGCTCTTTCCGGAATCAGTAGGCCTTGACCCTGAAACACAAAAGATCAACCTCCAAGCTAAAATAAAAAAAGGGTACAGCAAAGGAAATTGTGATAAAATAACTCTGACCTGCTTGTATAATTTTAAAATACAGATTCTACTATAAATTGATGAAAGGTATATCTTGAGAGCTAACAATCCTCTGTTGCAATTTGCAAAACAAATTCTATTTTACAAGTTACATCATGAATATCACATAAATCAGCCCACTAGCTGCACATGAAAATTTGTCTCGTGCTATTGCTATTTTCATGAACATAAGCATCTAAGGCCCTGTTTGGACACAGCGATTAGTGGAGGTTAGCGGAGATGACTTGTTGTACTATACCTATGGTACATTACCTAAACTTCAGCACGTTTGGATCAAATTTTTGAGTTATGTTACTTCCGGTTATCTCACATCAATTAAGATAATAGGAGGTATCTAAATTCTAAACTTCAATCCAACCAGATCTTGTTTAAGCCAAACAAGGACATAAAGGTAATTAACCAATAGGTTGCATTTCTACCTCCACTTAAAAATTACTTATAGGTATCATACATTTGGGGTAACCTTTTGCTATATATTAATAAAAAATGGTTGACAGTTTTTTGAATTTTGCTAAAAAACAAGTCTTAATTTTCTGTATTTTAACCCATAATTCATAATTAAACCAACTGTTATCACAATAAATAAATGAGAACATCAAAATTCAAATTTGCTAACATGTATTACCAAAATTCCTTATTTGCAATCATATTAGACCATTTTAATTACCAAAAGTTACTCAAAGACCAGATTCAAACAATAATCGATCTTTAAAACAAAACAAACAAACAAACAAACAAACAAAACCTTCGATCGGCTTCACCATCTGCAACGATGGCTTCACATCCACTGAATTATTCACATCTCCGGTCTGAAAACTCAGCGACAACGTCGACTCCTCGAATTCGCCCCCGATCCGAAAAGATCCGTTCGAAAACCCTAACCCTAACGCTCCTGATCCTAAAGCTTGGGGAGAGAGGGTTAGGGTTATAGATGATTCGGGTGCCAGGCCTTCGTACAAAATGGGTGTGAGGGTGTATTTCTATAAACAGATTCGGGTTAGGGTTTGATAAAAATAGAGGGATTCGGGTGTGAGAGATAGAGAGGAGAGAGAGAGAGATGGGTGTGAGGCCTGAGAGATGGTATTTGGAATTTGGGGGGAAAATGAAAAAGTTGGGGGGGAAATAAATTATAGAATATACCCACCTATACCCACAGTTTACTATACGTCTGTGGGTATACAATGTCTGTACCCACGGTTTTAGTGATCCGTCACTATAGGTGTCCGTTGGTATATGGCAAATTTCTTGTAGTGCAAGTAAAAACTTCACAAAATCACGAAATTTCCAAATTGATCATAATGCATAGATCCAAATCTAAAACCCCTTTCTCAAACTTCAAGACTTGATTCTTAGATTCAATAGCCATTAAACTCATCCACAATAATTCACAATAATTTTTCCATGCATATGAGCAATTATAACAATCACTAATCAAGAATCTACTCAATGAAAAGCCCCCAAATAGAGTTTATGCATTTATACACAAGATTAATCTTTTTATCCACTTTTATGCAATATCATCATACAACACATCATGATAAGTTAAAATAGCAAGTATATGAAAGAAATCATCCTACTTATGATTTCTATTCAGTTCTTAACATATCTCAAGCCATCTATATGTAATTTACATCGTCAAAGCATAGGTTCTATGAAAAGATTCAAATTTTATTTCATCTACTCATCAAAAGTTATTATATCTTCATACAAAACCTTATGTTTTCTAATAAACAAATCATCACATCCAACGCGCATAGAACAAAAGAAAAACAAAACATGTCACTCACCTCTTATGAAGAATCAACCGAAAAGAAATAAAGAATAAGAGAAATCCTCCTTCGCAAGAAAACCAAGAATCCTCGCTTGAAAACTCTAGGAAAATAGAATAACAAATCCCTTGTGTAGCACAGCAATAGACGGCTGCACCCACTCTTAAATAGGCCGGAAATAATAGGTTTAGGGTTTTGTAAATAGATTTGCAAAATACCACTTTTAAATATAACTTTACACATGTATATATCCTTATATATATAATCTTTATACATGGAAACCAAATAAAACCAACTTAATTGAGTTTTAAAAACAAAACAAACATTTTATAACCAGCCGGTATTGTTTGAAAAACCCAGAAAACGAATTTACACTTTTACCCCTATAAATGGCAAATTTGCAAAAAGACCTTTTTTATTATCAAAACTTGCAAAATAAAAAAAATTCATTAAAAAAAAAGTAAAATCTTTACCTCTGAGTTGACTAGGCATCATAACCAGCCCAAAAATCAGAAAATCTAGAGTTTTCACTCCAAGTGGCAATTTTGCACAAAAGTCCATTTTTTGTAATATTTGTAAATAGGTCCAATAAATATCAGAAAAATTCAGAAAATTCACAAATAGTATCTAATAATAAATAATGATTTTTCAAAAAATAATTTTTAAATTTGAACTTCCCGAGAAAATATTTGCACGTGTTTTGCACGTGTAAAAAGATAAATTTTCAGAAAAATATTTATTAAATCACCAAAATTCATTTTAAATTCATTTATTAATCTTAAAAACATTATGTAAAAATCTGGGGTATTACATGCCGACCCTCGACGCGCGAACATACTAAATCCGTCCCACTTCTAGACATTCCGCGAATAGGCTTGCCGAACCTCGACACGCGAACATACTAGAGAGACATAAAAAATACATGACCCCGGAATACATTCGTCTGAAAGAAAATAGAGCCCATATTTATGTTTCCCAAGTTTCGTCACAACTCCCAACTTAGTGTCTGTCCTTAGATTTGTAACAATAACATCCTGAGCCACCTAGAACTAGCTCTACCCTACAAACTTCACTTGCCAAACCAAGCACACTAGCACCGCAGACTAAATTCCCACAATCAAAAATATCCACTGACGGTAATCTTGGGTTCGCTCAGTATCTAGTGCTCCCAACTCAACGCCTCAAGCGTCCATCTAGGGTTCTCACAATAACCCTAATCACAATCAAAAACCCCACTTGGTTTGATCCTTCAAAATATTTAAAATATTATATTTTCTGAAAAACAAATACTTTCCCCATAACACCAAGGCTGTGAATCAAAATCTCAACAAGATTAGCTCATTCCAAAAATACATATTTATACATCCACAATCTCCTCATTATCCACATTTCATTTAATAAATCGTTACTACCATAAAAGACTCTTTCTTATATGGAAACAAAATCAATTCCACAAAATCCTTTAAATTTAACTTTCTGTAGCGCCCCGATTTCCGACACTGGGAAACCGTGACACGAGCCAAGATCTTTTCTTCAATTAGTCACAATACACAGAAAAACAGGAGAATTTAAAACTTTTTATTCAATACACAATACGTTACAAGTCTGAATATTGTACAACTGTAATACCTTACAATAGAGTTACAATATTACCTTTACATTTCTAAGTATTACAACCTTCAACATCTTACATCAGAGTACTTCTCAACTAATACATAATCAGTACATAGACTGCAGCGGAACTAAACATAACCCTGACTCCTTGCTTTTCTTGCCTTGAGTCCTCCTGAACCTCGCCTTTGTACTTCGGCAATCCAGTACCTATGGAAGTGGGGACGTCAGTATTCACTGACGCTTAAAGGCTGATCATATAGCAGCGAATCTTCCAAACAATATACAAAATATAACAATGGTGTTGGTGTAGTTTAAGTGTTCGTGAGTGCTATGACTAGACACTAATGCGATACTTAAAATAGAACTAATTAGACACAACCCGTTCCTGACAATACTCCATGACTCTGTGAGGTTGCAGAAGGGGTCAAGTCCCCCTATGCAGTCTGCTTATGGTGTCTCCGTTTTCCACTACTACCCGGCATGCCGGACCTCACTCAAACAAGGTTGCAGGTGCGGTCTAGTTCCGCCACTGCAGTCATATAGTGGTGTCCATGTTTGCCACTATTGCCTAGTGTATCGGGCCTTAATCCAAAATCCAATCATAGGGTTTCGCAAGCGCAGGGCAGCGCGAAGCCTACCCTGTGGCACCCTCTGGGGTATCGCAAGCGCAGGACTGCACAATGCATCCTGTGGCACCCCAGCCACGGTATTTCAGGAATTAACAGAGCGAGATACGTAACCCGTGTCCTCAACCTGTGAGATGGCACCGTACGTATCCCTTTGACGGGACGCTTCCTATTCTAATGTCAGCAAGTCTCCGAAAGTAACATGCAGCCCATAAATACATGCGACTCCATCTCAAGCCGTTTCTCCATATATAGGGATTTGAACCCGCGTTATGAATTCTAATTGCACACAACCTGTTCCTGACACCTACACGTGACTCGCGAGGCTGCAGATGTGGTCATGTGCCACTGTTGCATTTCGCCCGTGGTGTCTATGTTCGCCACCGCGACCCGACTAACCGGACCTCACTCAAAATAGACGAACCCAATATATCGGGCGTCATAACAAAAATCAAACCATAGAGTTTCGCAAGCGCAGGGTAGCACGAAGCCTACCCTGTGGCACTCTCTGGGGTATCGCAAGCGCAGGACTGCACAATGCATCCTGTGGCACCCCTAGCCACGGTACTCCAGGAATTAACAGAGCGAGATACGCAACCCGTGTCCTCAACTTGTGAGACGGCACCGTACGTATCCCTTTGACAGGAAGGCACAACCCTGTACACCACCTATGATCTGCCTCAAGGGACGAGTTAGTGTAAGGGGCCCCCTACAACTGACCCCTCTCTCCCGGCAAAAGGGTTTAAGTAAACCGATCCTTATAAGTCACTATCCTAGTGATGTCCCTGACTCGAACGATCCTAGGAATGACAACATTATAACACAACTTGCTAGGCCTTGAATTAGGCTTCGCAAGACAACTCTACTAGGCCGCTCAACCTAGACTTACCAGAATCCCTCAGGATCTGGTTCATGGCTCATCGATCCAAGACTTTGGCCGTGCGAATGCACGCCGCTTCCCTAGACTTGGATTCCGTCTATACTCCGGTCCTCGACTAACCTACCCTGGTTAAGATTCGACGGTACACAAGGAGTTACTCCTCCACAGTTTCTTAGGGTAAGAACATATGTCTTGATGGTCGATAGCCCTTAGGGTGGTAACATCACCCTAGACGAGCACAACTAACTGTGTACTAGCTAACAAGCTATACACGAGTAATAATCACATACGAGCCAACTAAGCTACGCATGAAACAACAACTACCTACGAGCCAGGCGGGCCTCGTAGGAGACAACCACGTACATACCGGCCAAATAAGCCGCGTATGAGACCAACAGCTTCGTACGGGCCGGTCGGGCCACGTACGGGACAACCACCTACATACGAGCCGACTAAGCTACGTATGAGACCCACAGCTACATACGGGCCAGTCGAGCCACGTACGAGCACAACCGTGTGCAAACAACCATACAGGTAATCAATCCTAGAAGCAACCAAACGTGCTTACTAACAAACTTAATCTTCTATTATTAGAAGCAACAAACGAATCTACTAGTAGTCTATGATCGGTATTCTACTAAGGAAGAACCGAAGGCGACAAACGGCCTTTATCAACTAGTTATTACTAGTGGTCTTCCCACTCTCACTACTTCGACCTATAATGCCTCAAGTACGGCACACAATTGCAAGCAGCTTCCTACGACAATCAATCATATAACACAACCACCATGATATTCCTATGTATGAATGTGACTGATGCTTATGCTTACATTGAGCTCAAGCATGAAAATCACTAATGACCTTAAACATAAAATTCTCTATAGTCAATCGTAGGTTACCAATTGAGCATGGAAGCCTACTACTTATCATAACCAACCACCATCACCCAACTAAGCAATATTCCAAGGTATAGTAGGTAGTCCTAACACTACTCCTACAACATTCTAAGCAAGTATTACTCTAGCATGGTATAGAACCCCACATAAATCACTACAACTAGCTATGGGTAGTTTCTTTACTTTAAGCATGAACATCATAGTATGGGTATCCTTAACTTAACATGATTAATAATTAGCATGATACCTACTTACTTAGCATAAGTCATGATCATCTACTAACATAACATACACTTCTCTACCATTTATCTAACATGGTATACAATTTGCATACAATTTAAACTAGCATGATATGCAAAGTACTTACAATTAAGCTAGTATGGTATATCGCTTTCCAACAATTAAACTAGCATGGTATATGATTCCATCATGGATCCTACAACACTCTAGGCACAATAAAAATTTATCCACACATGGTAGGAAACTCTTGGATTGAATCCTACACATTCTAAGCCTAACTAAGTCACTAAACATAATAGGAAACTTTAGGAATGAATCCTACAAAATTCTAGCATAAGTAAGTTACTAAACATGATAGGAAAAGAATCCTACAACATTACCAAGCATGCTAGGAAAAGAATCCTACAACATTCTAAACGTTAAGCATGGTAGGATATTTTTAGAAAGTCCTACAACATCCTAAACATAAAGCATGATGGGGATAATTTTATAAAACATCCTACAACTAATTAACATAGAATCATGGTAGGATAATTTTATAAGTAATCCTACAACTAATTAAGCATGAATATGGCTTCTAAATATTTTTAGAAGCAAAGCCACAACTAACTAAGCATGGTAAACATGGTAGGATATATTTTAAAAGCAATCCTACAACTAACTAAGCATGGATTATGGCTTCTAATTATTTTTAGAAATAATCCTACAACACTTGAAGCATAGATATGGCTTCTAAATATTTTTAGAAATGATCCTACAACATGTGAAGCATGAATAAGGCTTCTAATCATTTTTAGAAATGATCCTACAACATGTGAAGCATGAATAAGGCTTCTAATCATTTTTAGAAATGATCCTACAACATGTGAAGCATGAATAAGGCTTCTAAATATTTTTAGAAGTGATCCTACAACATAAGTAGCATGAATATGGCTTCTAATCATTTTTAGAAATGATCCTACAACATTAGTAGCATGAATATGACTTCTAAATATTTTTAGAAATGATCCTACAATATTAGAAGTATGAATATGACTTCTAAATATTTTTAGAAGTAATCCTACAATATTAGTAGTATGGAAATGGCTTCTAAATATTTTTACAAGCAATCCTACAACATTTTACTACTACTACTACTCCTATTTTAAACAAAACATAATTATCTACTACTACTACTACAACATACAACTTACTACTATTGCTACTACTTCATTCTCATCAAAAATCACAACATACAACTTACTACTATTACTACTTCTTCATTCTCATAAAAATCACAACATACAACTCACTACTATTACTACTACCTTATTAATCAACATACATGCTACTACTACTTCATTTTAATACATACTACTACTTATTATTTTAGCTTACTACTACTTAGTTGCTTACTAATCTTTGTTATTACTAGTGATAAAAGAAAGATCCTTTTTATTTTACTTTACAAGAGAAAAGATCTTTTTTTTTTAATTAGCTACAACTAGTGATTTAGAAATGAAAGAAAAGATCCTTTTTAATTAATTACAACTAGTGATTATAAATAAAAGAAAGATCTTTTTAATTAATTACAACTAGTGGTTAAATAAAAAGAAGATCTTTTTATTAAGTTACAACTAGTGATTAAATAAAAAGAAGATCTTTTTATTAAGCTACAACTAGTGATTAAATAAAAAGAAAATCTTTTTATTAAGTTACAACTAGTGGTTAAATAAAAAGAAGATCTTTTTATTAAGCTATAACTAGTGATTAAACAAAAAGAAGATCTTTTTAATTATTTCTACCACTAGTGTTTAGTAAAGAAAGGAAAGATCTTTTTGATTATTACATTAGTTCAATCAAGTCCTACAACCAACAATGGTTGTATTGTTCAACAATATGCAATATGTATGGTTCCATATCAAGTCCTACAACCTTACATGGTTGTATGCAAAAGTTATGTGTATGTATCTTTTTAGTCCAAGTAGTTAACAACATTCAAATGAGAAAACTCATACAACCACACCACTACAAAGTAACCATACCAAAAGAAAAATAAACAAGAGGGTAAGAAGAAGAAGAACATCAAAACCATCATTCAAATAAACAAACAAACAAACAAACATACAAACAAAGAAAGCATGAAGAAACCCCCACCTTCTCTAACTTGTTGGAAGAACTAGCTTTGCTACCTTCTCCTTCCCCTAAGCTTGTTAGAATTCTTCTAAGAACCCTACAAAACAAAACTCTCAAGTTATTTGTTCTCTCTTTCTTTTCCTTTCTTTTCTTTCTTTCTTTCTTTCTTTCTTTCTTGTTTTCTAAAATGAGAGAAGGAGGAGAATGAAGGGCTATTTATAGAAGGAGGTGGGAGGTGGTAAGTGCACCACATGGCACAAAATAACCCCAAAACAAGGAGGTAGGATTGGGGGGAGGTGTTATGTGAGGAAAAATTGATGTGGAGGAGGGTTTGTTCTAGAAGAATTCTTAACCTTCTTATGTAAACTTAACCTAGGTTAAACCTCCTAATCAAATCCTTAACCATCCCTACTAGGTTATAGCAAAATAAGTGTTGTCCAAAATATACAACACATAATTCGTATAATGCACTAATCGACATACTACTCGCACGTGCGCATATATGTCTGTATACCGGAAAATCTTCGCATAATCCGCATAAAAATAATTAAATCTTGGAAATAATAATAAAATAAATTTTATTATTAGTTCGGAAGATCACGGTATCAATTTGATACAATACGGATATATACTGGCCGATATCTGGATACAGATAGTGTCTAGGAGCAGACCGGGTGAAAATCACCAAAATATTCTAATTTTGGAATTAAAACAAAATAATAATAAAATAATAATTTATATACGGTAATATCCGTCCGGGATATTACACTTTCAATTCTCACTTTCCATACATACATAAAGCATCAATAAGTTTCTCTTTAATTCAATCAAATTAAACTGGAACAAGTCTCTTAATTATATGGGATTTCATCCCTAAAATCTGAAATTATTTAGTTCTAAAAATTTGAAATTTTACCTTTTTAGAAATTGAAAACTAAACATTTTTCGAATTCAATTTCCGTTCTTCAAAACTGAAATATATAACCCCTCAAAACTGAGAATTTCATCTACAAAAATATAGATTTACTTCCCCCAATTCATTACTTGAATATATCAAAAATTGAAGCTAGATTTTCACAAAATCTGAAATTTGCACATTCAAAACTTGATCAAAACAATCAATTAAACTTCATACAAATACTAGATTTAAACAAATACATATACTCATCCCTATGCATATTAGTGTTCTCAAACCATAGCACACAAACCCCCAAACAAAAAATCCTCAAAATCTAAGTCATATACTCCAATCCGAGAGCCAAATAGCAGGCCCTAGGTCTGCACAGTGCTCGGCTGCACTGTGCAACTCTGACTCTGTGCTGCCCTTGACCCCGAGCAAACCCTAGGTCTAGGGTTTAACCCCGAAACCTAACCCTAGTGTCTCACCACTTCAAGCATGTATTCTTCGATGAATTTGACATGTATTTGTATATTAAAAAAATCTAGTTTTCAACTCATCATAAATTCATATCAAAACAACGAATAACTCACAAAAATTCCATCTTTTAATTACTCAAAACATGTTCTTTAATCATACATATAGATCTACATATCTACAATAACATGTAGGTTCATAAGATCTATTTCTACAATTAAAAATTAGATCTTTTATGCATAGAAAAACTCCATTATTCAACAACAAATTATTTTAGATCTATACACAATCAAAACTCAATCTTTACGCCATGTAATCAACAATCTCATATCATGCACACATCTCAATAGGTACTACAATCATGCTACAAAACAATCCATGACCTATAAGAGTCCATCCCTAGCGTGATACTAAATCTATGAGATAAAAATAAAACAAGAGAGTTGGAGTGTTACCCACCTCAAAAATAAATTGATACAACTAGTAGTCTCCTCCTCCAAGCAATAAATCAACTCCAAAGCCTCCAAAAAATCATCAAAAATAGGAAAAGAATGCAGGACGAAACCTACTGCTATTCCCATATATATGGTCGGCCAGAAATTAGGGTTTCTTGAGGGAGTTTTTGCAATAAAGTCCCTCTACAAATCCAATTTGCATTACTCAATTATTTACTCAATCTTTCCAATTATAATTCAATCAAATATGGATGAATACCTATCCCAGAAAATCTCCACCGAAAAATCGGCCCCCAATATGGCAAAAAAATTTTAAAAATTCAATTTTTCCCTCCACACGACTTTTTACAAAAAAGCCATCTTCTTTCGAAATATTTACAAAAGCAGTTTCTCTTATTCAGAAAAACCCCAAAAATTCAAGTATATCCAATTATGAATAATAGAATTTATTTAGCAACTCAAAATTCCAAAACTTGCATTTCAAAAATATTTGCATGTATTTTGCAAGTGCAAAACGACCATTTCACAGAAATTCAAAATAATTAAATAAATTCATTTTAAAATTATTTATTAATTCAAAATATTGTATTTAAAATTATGGGGTGTTACCTCACTCCCTCCTTAGAAGAATTCTGTCCTCAGAAATACTGCTAATATGAAAAAATAAAAGAAAAGAAAAAGAAAACAACACGAAATCTACACAAACAAATCCGGAAAATCAACCTTCATCCGGTCCTCAGCTTCCCATGCAGCCTCCTAAAATAGCTGGTTCCTCCACAGCACCTTGACCATCGGTATGAGCTTATCTGCAGAACCTTCTCTCGACGATCCCAATCTCCCCGAGCTGCTCCTTATAGCTCAAGTTTATCTGCAATCCTTCCGGTACCTTGGGTAGCTGATGACTCTGATCTGGTATGTACTTCCTGTAGATTCTTGATTTTGATGACTACAACACGATACACATTTGTTCTATTTTACATGTCTCTTGCAGTGTGTACTCAAAGCTTTTAAGGCTCAAGATCAAGCTACAAGACACGAGTCATTCAGAGCTTCAAAGTTCTTCTAAGTTACAAGCTCAAGAACAAAAGAGTGTTTTGTTGTACAAGTTGTAATCTTTTATTTTGTTTGCTTAGAAATCTTGTAATAGCCTTTATTCACACACTCTCACATCCCCTAAGATTAAAATAAAGTTTATTAAAATAAAAAAAAGTCAAATTCAAGCTTGTATAAGTTCAGCTGTCAATGTACCAGTCGACTTACTTTGATAAGCAGTCGCCTGTTCGAGTACAAAACAGACTGAACTTACTCAAGCTCTGACCAGTCGACTCCTTGGTAACCCAGTCGATTGCTCGAGCAACTTTGACGGTTTTCTAAAGTTTAAAATTTAATTTTCGAATTCAAATCATTTTCTGCCGTTTTATGGCAGTTGGTTAACTACTTTCCAACGTCTTTGAAGTCTTTACTCTATAAATAGAGTTTAGATTGCAATTGGAAAAGGTTACCCAATGCTTTAATCAAGTCTTTTCTTTTATTTGTAAAAAAGAACTCAACGTTGTTAAGAACTCTCACTCTCTTAGACTTGGTTCTCTAATCTCAGTCTTGTATAACAACGATTAAGTTCAAGATTGTGATTAGAAGTTGACATATAACCTCAATACAAAAAGCACACTCAATAATCAAGGTTCTAGGTGTTGTAATCTTCTATTTCTTTTTGTTCACTCTCGGGTTGTGAGAGTAGTCCTCTCGGTTGGAGAGAAGGACTCTTGGTGTAGAGTCAGTGTTCACTTTAGTTGTAGAGTAGGGTCTTGCTCTCTCTACTGGTGAGAGAGGTCTATGGGTTTGGCATAGTTGTTGCCAAAAGTTGTAGGGTATTCTTGTAACTCTTTTCCAGAATAGTGAAAAATCTCAAGTGGGTTGTTTGGGGACTGAACGTAGGTCGGGAGGACCGAACTAGGATATATCGCTGTGTTAGCATTGTTGATTCTCTGTGGTTTGATCTCTCTACTTGCAGTTTTAATTTCGCTGCATTTTATAGTTTATCTGTGTCTGATCAGTCGATTGATTTTCCTATTAAGTCGACTTACAAACTTGCTATTTTTCTATTTGATAAACTCTTTTTTATCTGTCGATTCAGTCGACTGGTTTGTCTTTCCAGCCGACCGAACAATAGTTTTAGAGTTAAATAATTTTTAGTTTTTAAATAATACTATTCACCCCCCTATAGTGTTATTTGCCTTGCATACAGGATCCAACACTTGGTATCAGAGCCTCTACTTCTTTTTCAAATGAGAATCAATACCACGAAGGTCAATCACACAAAGGCCACCGCTCTTTGATGGAACAAACTACAACTACTGAAAATGTAGAATGAAGATTTATTTACAATCCATCAACTATGAGATTTGGAACATGACCGTGACGGAGTATACTTTGCCTACTCTTCCCTATGCTCAATGGAATGACGATATGAAGAGTGAAACCATGAACAATGCAAAGGCGATGAATGCCCTCTTTTGTGCACTTTACAAAGAAGAATTCAATCGTGTGTTAACCGCAACAATGGAATTCCAAATATGGCATACTCTTGAGGTAACACATGAAGGCACAAATAAGGTCAAGGAATCTAAAATTTCTGTTCTTGTTCACAGGTTCGAGATGTTTCGAATGAAGGAAAATGAAAGTGTATCGGAGATGATAACAAGATTCACCGACATCACAAATTCCCTTGTGGCTCTTGACAAAGCATATACGCAAGTGGAGATGGTGAGAAGGGTTCTTCACGCTCTTACATCCGAATGGGAAAAGAAGACTATCGCAATTGAAGAAGCCAATGATTTAACACAACTTTCACTTGAAAATTTTGTTGGAAATCTAATGACTTATGAAGTATAATTAGAGGAGCGCAAGAAGGACTTAGAACCACAACAAGACAAAAAGAAAACTCTTGCTTTCAAGGCAATGTCTGAATCAGAAGATGATGAAGATGAAGAAGAAGAAATGACTATGTTCACAAGGGAATTCAAAAAATTTCTTCGCAAAGGTAAATTTAATTCAAGATTGAATGATACTAATGATCCTCCTATTTATTTCAAATGCAATAAGATAGGTCACATGAAGAAGGACTATCCATTGGAGAATGCAAAGTCTAAAGGCAAAGTTTCAAACTTCAAGAAGGACAAATTTACCAAGAACAAGTACATGAAAAACAAGAAGGCCTACCAAGCAACGTGGGATGATAGTGATTCATCTTCGGAAGCAGAAAATGATGAATCTAATGAAGTTGCATTGTGTGCTGCATGGAAAATCAAAGCGATGTAAGTATAGATTCTAGTGATTTGTTAGAAGCATTTAATAAAAATTTTCAAGAATTAAAAAAGGAGAAAATAAAAGGTAAGAATCTAGAGAAAGTTAATCAAACTGTTTTTCAAGAAAATCTTGATTTACAAGTTGAAGTGAAGTTTTTAACTTCTCGTATTTCCAACTTGGATATAGATCTTATATCTTTAAAAAAGAATTATGAAGATATCTAAGGAAAAAGAGAATTTAAATGAAGTTCTTCAAAATCAAGTTAAGTTTAATAAAAGAGTTGGACTTGGTTTTCAGAATATTCTTGAAAAAGGTCATTCTTCTAATAACACTAGTAATAACAAGCTTTATTCTGCTCCTAGTGGAAAGAATAAGTTATATTACTTCTTTGAAAAGCCAAAAATTCTTGTAAATCATGAAAATAAAAAGTTTTTCGAAATGACCAGTCGACTGATTCTCAAATAAGTCGCCTGCCCAGAAGAATGAAGTCATATTCGAAATGCCAATAGCCTCATATAAGTCGACTAGTTTCTCCTCCCAGCCGACTGAAGCCACAAGACAGTCGACTGATGGTTAAAAATAAGTCGACTAGACAGTGTAAAAATATTCGGGTTCCAGTTGATCTGTGTTTAAATGAAAGGATGTCCTATATAAATTCATTTGTAAATAATGTTTGTAATTCTGTTAATTTTAAACCTGCATATGAGGGTAAATCAAACTCACTTTGGGTTTGGTTTTCCAAGCACTAATCTTTCTCGGACCCAATGAAAAGGGTACCATATTCACAAATAATATTTTGTAGGTACCTAAAAGGGAACGATGGATACTTGATAGTGGATATTCTAAACCCATGACTGGCCATGCAAACTCACTCTCTTCCATTCAAGATATAGATGGAGGAACCGTTACTTTTGGTGACAATAACAAAGGAAAAGTCATCGGAAGAGGCATGGTTGGTAAGAATACTACTCCTATTATTGAAGATGTATTCTTATTGAGTGGTTTAAAGTATAACCTGTTAAGCATTAGTCAATTATGTGATAAGAGTTATAAGATAGTGTTTGAAAAAGATGCTTGCTTGATATATGATTCTTCTTTGGAAAATGTGATTTTTCAAGGTATTAGAAAAAATAACATATATATGAACTTTGTTTAAAAACAAATGAGTTTTCGGATGGTTTTTGTTTAGTTGCCTCGAACAACGATTCTTGGCTTTGACATAAAAGATTTGGACATGTAAACATGAAAAACATCGCTTAACTTTCTAAGAATAACCTAGTTAAAGGATTTCCTAAATTATCTATTAAGAAAGATAAAATGTGTGATGCATGTCTACTAGGGAAACAAGTCAAATCCATTTTTAAACAAAGAAAATGATTTCTACTAGTAGGCCTCTAGAATTGATCCATATGGATTTATTTTCTCCTACTATAGTCACTTTCTTAAATAAAAGTAGATATGTATTTGTTTTAGTCGATGATTATTCAAGGTTTATATGAGTATTTTTCTTAAGACATAAAAATGAAGCTTTTGAAGAATTTGCAAATTTCTGCAAACGTGTTCAAAATAAAAAATCTCTAACCATAGCCATTATTAGAAGTGATCGTGGTGGAGAATTTGAGAATGAAACATTTTCAGAATATTGCAACAAGAATGGTATACCACATACTATTGCATTTCCTAGAGCTTTACCACAAAATAGAGTGGTTGAAAGAAAGAATAGGACTTTGCAAGAATGTGCATGTACCATGCTTGTTGAAAGTAATTTGCCTAAATACTTCTGGGCTGAAGCTGTTTCTACAGCATGTTATGTTTTAAATAGAATACTAATTAGGTCAAAGTTAAAGAAGACTTGTTTTGAGTTGGTTTTTGAATGTATTCCTAACGTCTCTTACTTTAAAATATTTGGTTGTAAGTGTTTCATATTAAACACAAAAGATAACTTAGATAAATTTGATGCTAGATCTAATGAAGGTATCTTCATTGAATATTTAAATAGGAGTAAGGCTTATAGAATTTTCAATAAGTCATCTATGACCATTGAATAATCTATGCATGTTTCTTTTGATGAATCTTTACCATCATCTAGTGTTATTCAAGATGATGAAATTGAATCTTCACCACTACATAACATTGTTAAATCACTTGAGCAAATTACTCTAGATAAGTCGGCTGATGGGTTTCATAGGTCGACTGATGTGTTGAATCAGTCGGCTGATGGGTTCATTAAGACGAATGATCCTGTAGAGATAACTCCAAATTTACCAAAGTCATTTGTTGAAGTTTGAGATTATCCTCATGACTTAGTTATTGGTGACATCTCACATGACATTCAAACAAGCTCACACTTTAATATGATTTCTCATGGTGCCTTCTTATCGAATTTTGAACCAAAAAATATTCAAGACGCATGTGAGAATGAATTTTGGTTGAATGTTATGCAAAATGAACTTCACCAATTTGTAAGAAATGATGTATGAGATTTAGTTCCACAACCCCTTGATCATACTATTATTGGTACCAAATGGGTATTTAAAAATAAGTTAGATGAATCAGGATAAGTTGTTAGGAACAAGGCTAGACTAGTTGCTCAAGGATATAACCAAGAAGAAGGTATTGATTTTGATGAAACATATGCTTCTGTTGCTAGACTAGAATCAATTAGAATTTTGTTATCTTTTGCATGTTTAATTAATTTTACACTTTTCCAAATGGATGTTAAAAGTGTTTTCTTAAACGGTTTCATTAAGGAGGATGTTTATGTTAAGCAACCACCAGGTTTCGAACATGAACAATTCCCTAGCCATATTTTTAAATTAAAAAAGGCTTTATATGGTCTTAAACAAGTACGCCGTGCTTCGAAACAAGATTTGAAATTGGTAAAGTAGACACTACATTGTTTATTAGGAAAATAAAATATGGTATATTAATCATACAAATCTACATAGATGACATAATTTTTGAATCAACTAACAGTAATCTATGTCAAGAGTTTGCTACCACCATGCAAAATAAGTTTGAGATGAGTCACATGGGTGAACTCAATTACTTCCTTGGACTTCAAATAAAACAGTCTCAAAATGACATATTTATTTATCAAGGAAAATATGCTAAGGAGTTACTCAAACGATTTGGCATGGATAACACTAGTAGTAAGACCACACCTATGGCTACTACTACTACACTTGATAAAGATGAATTAGGTAAGAGGGTCGATCAAAATCTCTATCGAGGTATGATTGACCCACTCTTATATATAACTGCTAGTAGATTAGATATTATGTTTAGCGCGTGTTTGTGTGCTAGATATCAGTCTGATCCAAAAGAATCTCACTTAAAAGTAGTGAAACAAATTTTAAGATATATTAAAGACACATCTGAATATGGTTTATTTTATCCTCGCACCAATAATTTTTAGTTACTGTCTTATAGTGATGCTGATTTTGCTGGAAGTAAAACTAACCGCAAAAGTACTAGTGGAACCTGTCACTTTTTGGGACATTCTCTAGTATCTTGGTGTAGTAAAAAGAAAAATTTCGTATCTCTATCTACCACAGAGGTTGAATATATTGCTGCAAGTTTGGCTTGTGCTCAAATCTTATGGATGAAACGAACTTTTTTAGATTATGGTATTTCCTTTTCAAAATCTTCTATAATGTGTGATAATACCAGTGCCATTAATTTGTCTAAAAATTTGTTTCCACATTCAAGTACGAAACATATTGATATTCAACATAATTTTCTACGTGATCATGTTTTAAAAGGAGATATCTTATTGGAGTTTATTTCCACTGATAAACAAATAGCAGATAATTTTACCAAACCGTTGAAAGAAGACATTTTTATCAAATTTAGACGAAAACTAGGAATTTGCTTATATCATGATATTTCCTAAAACATTTGTTGTCAAAGTCGACTTAGTTGGTTTTTCGGTCGACTTATACCAAGCTTATGTATTTGTTTTCTTTCTTGATTTTTTTAATATACACAGTCGACTGTCTCGTTTTTTCCAGTCGACTGACATTGTTTTAAAACTGTTTATTATTTGGATTCATTTTCTTCTCGCCTCAGTCGATTGAGCTCTATTACCAGTCGACTGTCGCGACTGTGTTCAAATGTTTTACTAAATCATCACTTGTTTGGGGTTTCTTCTGCTCTTCTTAGACGACCCGCTCTATGTTTACTATCCATTTGAACTCCAACATTCATCTATCCTATCTTTTAATCTCCACCTTTAATTTTTTATCTTATCTAATCAAAACCATAGTTCCAATTAACTTTCCCTTTTTATTCTTCTTCCTCCTCAAGACTAGACGACTGCTGCTGTGAAGGTTTTTTGGTTTCTTTTGCTCGCGCAATTGCCGATTGGAGTTGGCAGCTCGATTGTTTTTTGCTCGGAGTCTCAGATTTGGTTCTGTCTCTCTTTGTTGTTGGGTAAATAATTGTTCTCTTCTCTTTAGGTCTTTTTAGATTATTCTCTTATCCTCATGTCAAAATCCAAAAGATCTAGGTCGTCTTCTCCTGTTGAGGATGAGCATACCAATCCGAATTACCTTCAATACTCAAGGAATCCAAACCTAGTTGAAAAATATTTTGCACTTTGTCAATTGGTTATTTTTCCCCTGGCAGGTTTATTAATTTTCCTGATTTAGATAAATCTTCCATTGCTCCACTATTTCAACAGTGTGGATTATTCAATCTTTTATCTCTCGTCAATCAACCTTATAGTACCCACAACTTATTTATTTGTTTTATGCTAATAGGAAAGTTGCTAGTAATGCTGATAATGATGAAATAATTATCACTACATCTATTAAAAATGTGAGGATGAAATTAGATGTTAAGAAATTAGGACAGTTTTTGAAAACTCCTTTTAATGGGTTGGATTTAGGTGAAATTGAACTTGATGATCCCTCCATTTTGTCCAAAATTTTTCGTCCTCAATATTTGCTTCAAGGTCCACCTATGACCAATAAGAACATCACCCCGCTTGCGAAGCTTGTTGCAAGAATTCTATCGTATAATATTATCCTTAAAACTGGAAGCTCCGATCAATATTCGCACGAATTACAAGCGGCGGTGTATGCTATTTTTGGGATTATTCATATCAACTGGAGTCAAGTTATCTTTAGTCATCTCCACAAAGCTCACACCTCTTTCTTACCTTATGGGGCTATTCTCACTCATATCTTTAGCCACTTTAAGGTATTTAGATTTGGAGTATAGTGTTATGACTCGTTTTGAAACTTTTGATCGAGCCAGTCTTGCCTGTATGAAATTGCTTCACACTCCTCCTCATTCACCTAACCGTACTGATCCGCCTATTCCTTTTGCCACTTCCATTCCACCTCATCCTTCTGCATCTAGTTCATCTTTCGGTAGTCGTTCTCGTCCTATGGCTAACTTTTCTCATCCTGAAAGTCTCTATTCGTCTGTCAACTACATTATGGACCGTCAATATCTCATTATGGGTCGTCAGGATTCTATAGAGGCTAGTCTTGCCAACCTCACCGAGTTGTTTATCCGGCAATTTCCTCAGCCTACTCCTGCCCCAGGCAGTGACGAAGATTGATGTATTTTGTATTTTTTTGTTGTTTTTTTGGTATTGTAAGACTTTATCTTTGATTTTGGATTATGATTTTATGTTCTTTATGTTAATGTATGACTTTATGCACTTTATTTGGATCCTTCTTTATGACTTTCTGTTCTCTCTTTGGATTGTCCTTTATGTTTTTGTTGATGCCAAAGGGGGAGAATTTCATATGTTGCTTTATGATGCTTGGTTATGTACATATTCTATCTTATTGTTGTGTGCATGTTCTACCTTATTTTGGGAGAGCAAATTTAATTGTATTATTGTTTAGTTATTGTGTTATCTATATGTGTGTTATGCATGTTATTTAAAGTTACTATTATATATTATTTAGTTATTATGTTGTCATCATCAAAAAGCGGGAGAATGTAGATTCTTGATTTTGATGACTACAACACGATACACATATGTTCTATTTTACATGTATCTAGCAGTGTGTTCTCAAAGCTTTCAAGGCTCAAGATCAAGCTACAGGACAAAAGTCATTCAGAGCTTCAAAGTTCTTCTAAGTTACAAGCTCAAGAACAAAAGAGTGTTTTGTTGTACAAGTTGTAATCTTTTGTTTTGTTTGCTTAGAAATCTTGTAATAGCCTTGATTCACAGACTCACACATCCCCTAAGATTAAAATAAAGTTTATTAAAATAAAAAAGTCAAATTCTAGCTTGTATGAGTTCAGCTGTCAATGTACCAGTCGACTTACTTTGATAAGCAGTCGACAGTTTGAGTACAAAACAGACTGAACTTACTTAAGCTCTGACCAGTCTGCTCCTTGGCAACCCAGCCGACTGTTCGAGCAACTTTGACAGTTTTCTGAAGTTTAAATTTTGATTTTCGAATTCAAATCATTTTCTGACGTTTTATGGCAGTTGGCTAACTGCTTTCCAACGTCTTTGAAGTCTTTACTCTATAAATAGAGTTCAGATTGCAATTGGAAAAGTTTACCCAATGCTTTAATCAAGTCTTTGCTTTTATTTGTGAAAAAGAACTCAAAATTGTTAAGAACTCTCACTCTCTTAGGCTTGGTTCTCTAATCTCAGTCTTGTATAACAACGATTAAGTTTAAGACTGTGATTAGAAGTTGACCTATAGCATCAATACAAAAGCATACTCAAAAATCAAGGTTCTAGGTGTTGTAATCTTCTATTTCTTTTTGTTCACTCTCGGGTTGTAAGAGTGGTCCTCTCGGTTGGAGAGAAGGACTCTTGCTGTAGAGTCAGTGTTCACTCTAGGTTGTAGAGTGGTGTCTTGCTCTCTTTAGTGTTGAGAGAGATCTACGGGTATGGCATAGTTGTTGCCAAAGGTCGTAGGGTATTCTTGCAACTCTTTTCAAGAATTGTGGAAAATCTCAAGTGGCTTGCTTGGGGACTAGACGTAGGTCGGGAGGACCGAACCAGGATATATCGTTGTGTTAGCATTGTTGATTCTCTGTGGTTTGATCTCTCTACTTTCAATTTTAATTTCGCTGTATTTTATAGTTATCTGTGTCTGATCAGTCTACTGATTGTCCTATTAGGTCGACTTACAGACTCGTTGTTTTTCTATTTGATAAACTCTTTTTTATTTGTCGATTCAGTCGACTGGTTTGTCTTTCCAGTTGACTGAACAGTAGTTTCAGAGTTCAATAATTTTTAGTATTTAAATAACACTATTCACCCCCCTTTAGTGTTATTTGCCTTGCATACAGGATCCAACACTTCCTCAACATAAACACATGGAATACGTTGTGTACATATGCCAACTCTTCTGGTAGATCCAATTTGTAAGCTGCTTTCCCGATTCGCTTCAGAATCTTGTAGGGTCCAATATACTTCAGTGCCAATTTGCCTTCTCTTCTGAATCCGATGACTCCTTTCGTAGGCGATACCTTTAGAAAAACTGCATCTCCAACCTCAAATTCCAAGTCTCGGCATCGAACATCTGCATAACTCTTCTGCATGCTCTACGCATCGACTAGCCTCTTCTGAATTAGATCGATCTTCTCCAAGTCTGCTACATGATCTTTGGCCCGAACATCTGCCTCTCGCTAACTTCTTATCAACAAACCGGTGTTCTGCACTTTCTCCCGTACAAAGCCTCATACGTTGCCATGCCAATACTCGCATGATAAATGTTTTTGTAGGCAAAATCCACCAGTGCTAAGTACTTCTCCTAGCCTTCGTCGAAGTCCATAACACATGCCCTCAACAAATCCTCTAGTACTCGATTAACCCTTTTAGTTTGTTGATCTGTTTGTGGATGAAATGTTGTACTAAAGTCAGTTCTGGTCCCCAAAGCTGCTTGAAAACTCCTCCAAAATCTCAATGTGAACCTTGCATCTCTGTCGGAGATGATAGTCACCGGAATTCTATGAAGCCTCATGACCTCTCCAGTATACACCTCGGCCAACTTCTCCAATGACCATGTGATCTTCGCCGATGAGAAATGTGCCGACTTAGTTAACCTGCCCACAATGACCCAGATCGAGTCATTACCCTTCGAACTCCCCGGTAAACCAGTCACAAAGTCCATAATGATATTCTCCCACTTCCACTATGGAATAGGCAAAGGCTGCAATAAACCTCCAGGCTTCTGATTCTCTGCTTTAATCTGCTGACAAGTCAAGCACCTTGCCTAAAAGTCTACAACATCCCTCTTCATGTTTGGCCACCAAAAACATTGCTTAATATACTTGTACACCTTCATGCTTTTGGGATGTACGGACAATAAGATTGTATGTGCCTCCTTCAATATGCTTTCCTTCATGCTTTCGGGATGTACGGACAATAAGATTGTATGGTGTCGCTAGTTCATGCTGGGTTTGGTTGGCATTTGGCGTTGGGCATTTTGGGTTGTTGCCTTCCCTGCCTCTTGGTCGACCTCCTGCTGCCATGGATACTATTCTGTTTTAGTATTTCTTACTGTTCATTTGTTGGCAGCCCTCTCATCTGCATCTCTCTATTTTCGTTTTACTATGATATTGACTTTGTAGTATAGAATTTGTCTTTTGGGATTTATAACTTGTAAACTTGATTGTTGTATGTTACTCTCTTCTTATATATATATATTTTTTTTAGGGATAGAGTCTTTCGACTCTATCCTTTTATCAAAAACGAAAAAAAAGAAAAAAAGAAAAAAAAGCCTTTCTTAAGCTTGAGTTCTTGTACCTTAAAAGTATGGATAATTTAGAAGAATGGACGTGTCTCGTGGATCTTCAGGAAAAGGAGGCTACTGCAAACAACACCAAACTACTACCGCAACTGAACCTACTTCAAATAAGGGGTTGTCCAAAGCTGAGAGCTCTTCCAAGAGGCCTCCAATATGCTCTGTCGTTGAAGATACTCAGAAATATAGATGCAGACAGCCTGCGGGAAGTTGAGAACTTCCCCTCTCTATAATTCTGAGAATCTTCAACAAGATACTCAGAATTATAGGTGCAGACATCCAGGGAGGGGAAGTTCCCCTCCCTATAGAGAATCTGAATGCTCTATAGTACTTAGCACTTTGGGGCTTTTCGACTCTTGCTGGCCTTCCGGAGTGTTTGTCGCGACTTAAGTCCACTGAGTGTGTTTCTTTTCTTTCCCTTATCATCTTTGTCACACTATATAATTATTAAAATGTTCTAACCTATATATATCTTCAGTTTTTATTTGTAATTTGAATTTAATTTGGTCTAACTATTCTCATTAGGCAATATCTGTAACCTTCTCGACTCTTGTTCTTTCAACTTTACTGTGGGCATCAGCAGTCGTCATTAGCACATAAACACCTGCTTGTCCTAAATCGAATCAATGTTTGATCATAGGTGATTGGGTAAAAATAGAACCAAATCAAGACCATTCAAATCAGGCACGAATCTTAAAGCTCTCAGGGGTAAAACGGTAATTTCACTAGAAATGGGTCCGTAAACGGTAATTGGGTCTCTTTATAGCTTAATAGCTCAAAATAGGTTTGTCTAATTGGGTTGACATAGTAGTCCAATAAGAATGAGACCAGATTATTTAAATGTGATTTAAATTCATAATTATTTATAGGAGATGGTTCAAAAACCATATCCCTTATCCTGAAGAGAGTTTAAACTTAATCCCCTCAACTACTCTTATTTCATCATGAAGAAGATATAACTGGTTCAATCCAAAAATACCGAAAAGTATAGATAAATCATTATCTTGAAACTAACCAAATGGGCTATAAATACCACTACCTCCACCAGAAACAGGTATGAGTATTTTGCCAATAAAAACCTCTCATATTCTTCTTAAGTTCCGACTTGAGCGTCGGAGGGTCTGTCGCCGAGATCAACCCCGGTATTTCAAAATTTTGTAGGTCAATTAGAGTGATCATCACCATCAAGATCAGATTTAACGGTGCAAATGAGTCAGATTCAGAAGCCAAAACTAATTGGAAATAGTCAATATCGGTGAAAGTAAAAAAGGTCAGCTTTTTAATATATTTAAAAGAACTCATAACATCTGTTTGCTCCCACACAGAAATTAGTAGCAACAGATTGGCACCGTCTGTGGAAATTTCAAAAAGCAATCCGACCAAACTTTGCCAATAAAAATAGTTTTTAGCCATATCTCCAAAAGGGAAAGGGAAGGCGGCAACCTCAAATCGACGAGACAACCCCCTTCTTCCTCCTCCTCCTCATGAGGAAATCCCTCCTACCCTTCAACTTGGTCCACCTCCTCATCCAGAATAGCCTACCCAGCACCCCCTAGAGAGGCTTCACCGGGGGGCTCTCGAAGAAGTCAGCACCCTATATAATAGTTTGAAGAGAATCGGGGTCAGTGTACACCTCCACACCCTCCATGGTGCCTCCTGAAGCACCTCAACCGTAGAAGGACTTTCGCCTCCTCATAACCTCCAAACAGCAAGAGTTTGCACGTTGGGGCCGCTCTGTTGGGTTTCGAAGTCAATCACAGAGTAAATACGTAGCGGAAATAAATTAAAATTTTCAAAACCTAGCCATGGATCCATGCTAAAACCATAAAACGTGTTAGGAGCCGACAAACTAGTCATCATCGTCCCACTCCTCAATGAGAAGAGTTCTCCAAGTTCACTCGATTTGAAAAGCAAGATAACATCGTCCTTCAATGCCTCCAAAAGGTGGAAGATAGCCTTGCGCTAAAGCAAGAGGAAGGAAGACATGAAAGAACATACTGTCCCTCCAGGCCCCCTTCTCCAGAAAAATCATTGAGGCTCCCATTCTGACCAACTTCAAAATCCCACCCTTTGACTCTTACAATGGGGAAGACGACCCAGTATACCTTATTGAGAGTTTTAAAACTCTCATAATGATCCACCAACCATATGATTTCATCCTCTGCAAGACTTTCCAGCAACCCTAAAGGGATCTGGACGGAATGGTTCTCTCATTTCACTCCAAGGTCCATCTTCTCCTTCGACCAACTTGAGGAACTCTTCCTCACGCACTTCATTACCAGTCGCAAGACAGAGAAGACAAGCGCCTCCCTACTTGACCTGAGGCAAAGAGAAGGGGAGTCCCTTATGATCTATGTTCAGCGCTTCACTGCTGAAATCTGTTCAATCCTCTCGTTCGACTCAGGCGTGGCCACTGCTGCCTTTAGGTACAACATGAAACATGACCACCTCAAAGCTTCCCTCATCAAAAGACCTCCTCAGGACTTTTCTAACCTCCTTCAATGGATCAAGAAGTACATCGGAGTGGAAGATGCCATCCGGCCCTAAGAACAGAAGGTGTTATCATCCGGGAACAAATGGAAGAGCACCGATGAAGAAGGACCCAGGAAGACCCAAAAGGATGCCTCGGGCCAATGCCGTCAACCCTCAGGGCCATGATTTGAGAAGTACACCCCACTTAATGCTAGCATCTCTGCTATTCTGATGGAAGTTGATAAGGAGGGACTCCTCCGACCCCCTCCTAAGATGAACGCCTCGAGCAAGAAAAGGGACATGAACAAGTGGTGTGATTTCCACAAAGATCATGGGCACCTCACAGATGACTGCCGAGCCCCCATGGATGAGATCAAAGGGCTACTTCGGTGTGGGTACCTCGCCAAGTTTGCTCAAGGAAATGACACCGAACCACTCCCTCCAGGAGGAGCCAATAAGCGACCAGAGAAACCAGCCGAGTTTCAAGGCTCGGGGCGCATGGAGATATTTCACTCAATCCATGGAGGACCTTTGGGGGGATTATCTAACTCCTAGAGGAAATCATTTTTCCATGAACTGTACTTAGTGCACAATATCCCTCTTCCCAACTATTCGGGGTTCCGATCACATTTTCAGACCGAGACCTTGAAGGTGTTCGAACACCTCATTGCGACGCACTCGTGATCAACATATGCATGGTAAACCACGAAGTGTGTCGTGTCCTAGTATATAACAGAAGCTCTGTAAACATTCTTTTCCTAAATGTATTCAAGGGCCTCAAGCTCAAATTTGATCACCTCAAATCCGCCGGGTACACCCTCCATGAATTCTCGGGAGACCCGTACAGTTCGAAGGAATAGTCACCCTTGACGTGACCGTGGGGAAAGCTCCAGCCACCCGCATAGACGAACTAGATTTCATGGTAGTCGATATGAAGTCTTCCTATAATGCCTTCTTTGGTCGCCCCGGATTAGCAGCTCTTCACGCAGTTGCCTCCACCTACCATATGAAGATGAAATTCCCTATGACAGCAGGAGTAAGGGATGCCAAAGGGAGCCAAGAAGTAGCTCGGGCGTGTTACACGGCCATAATAGGGGGCTCGGTCCTTCCTCTGAATGCTTTGGAACTCCCTCAAGACCGGGGACAAGCCAGCTCTGAACCTGTAGACGAACTAGTAGACGAACTAGCAGAAATCCCCTTCTCCCAAAAGGATCAAGCTAAGTATTTTCAGGTGAGCAAAGCGCTCCTCCATCAGGTCGGGGACTAGCTCATCACCTGCATAAAGAAGAACTAGGATCTCTTCGCTTGGATAACCATAGACATGCCTGGCCAATTCGAAGACCTAATTATTCACCGTTTAAGTGTGAACCTGGAAGTCAAGCCTGTCCAACAAAAGCGTAGCAAGTTCACCCTAGAAAGGCTGTAAGCAATCAAAGAAGAACTAGAAAAGCTCATACCTGCCTGCTTCATTTAGGAAGTTAGCTTCTCCGAGTGGCTAGCGAATGTGGTCATAGTCAAGAAAGCAAATGGCATGTCGAGAATTTGCATAGACTTTACCGACCTGAACAAAATATTTCCAAAGGACCATTCCCCTCTACCAAGCATAAATGCCTTAATCGAATCGACTTCAGGTCATGAGCTCTTAACCTTTATTGATGTCTTCTTGGGATACAATCAGATCCGAATGTTCCCTTCTGACATTTTAAATATATCCTTCATCATTGATCAAGGGCTATATTGCTATCGAGTTATGCCCTACGGGCTAAAGAATGCTGAAGCTATGTATCAACGCTCAGTAAACCAAGTTTTCCAGGAGCAAAATAGCCGAATCATGGAGGTATATGTTGGTGATATGCTCGTCAAGAGCCTTAGGAAAGAAGACCATGTGGTCGACCTCCAAGAAGCCTTCATTGTGCTTCAGATGAACAACATGAGGCTGTACCCCTCGAAATGTGCCTTTGGGGTCTCATAAGGGAAGTTCTTAGGGTTCATGGTAAGCTAGAGAGGTATCAAAGCTAACCTTGAGAAGAACAAATCCATACTCGACATGTCACCCCCAACTACAGTCAAAGAATTTTAGAAGCACACTGGCCATCTCGCCACTATTGGGCGCTTTCTCTCTAAGTGTGGGGAGGAGTGCCTTCCTTTTTTCAAAGATCTTCGGGGAGCAAAGAATTTTGAGTGGGGGGAAGAACAACAAGCTGCCTTTGAAGGCCTTAAAACACATCTCGTCAATCCTCCGCTCCTTAGTAAGCCCACGATGAGAGAGGTTCTCTACCTCAACTTGGCTACTTAGGATCAAACCCTCAGTACTGTCTTCGTAAGAGAAGAAGACAGAGTGCAAAATCCAATATACCATGCGAGCAAGGTTCTCCATGATGTCGAGCTCCGATACTCGAAGATGGAGAATATGGCCTATGCTCTGGTAATGGCCACCTGAAAGCTCCGAACCTACTTCCTAGCACACTCTATTTGGGTCCTCACCGATCAACTTCTCAAGCAAGTCCTCCACAAGCCGGAGAGATCCAGAAGACTAATGAAGTGGTCAATCGAGCTAAGACAACATGACATCACTTATCAGCCAAGAATTGCCATTAAGGCCCAAGCCTTAGCCGAGTTCATTGTAGAGAGCACTATTCCTGATCCTCCCGAAGAAGGAGACTGTAACCCCTGTTTTCCTAAATTCGTATTTTCTGTGTATTTTATGTATTTAAAATTTATGTAAATTATTTTTCTGCTTTCAAATTCTTTGTTAAAATGTATTATTGGATCTTCCGTTAAAACCTATTTTTAATCAATAGTTTTATTTATAACTAGTTCCCAATGATAGTTTTTATAATACAAATCTTTTTATTATGATTTGGATTATTATGTTTATGTTTATGATTATTATTATTATTTCTATCGGTATTATTATTTTATTGTATTACATTTTGATTTTATATTAAAAATCCTATTTCTTAATTTATTTATATATATATTTCCCCCCTATTTTCTTATTGGATTTATTTAACCCCAATTACCCATTTGCACTATCCAAACCCATTTATATACCCCAAACCCAATAATACCCATTACTTATACCCTATTACTAAACACTACCCATTTCCCTATTTTTATTTAACCAAAACCCTCAAAACCCAATAACCCTTATTAACCTATTACCCACAACTACCAAACCCCCAGACCCGTTAGTTAACCCATTTCCCTAAACTACCCAAACCCGTATACCCTCAATCCCCTACCCGTTATCAACCCTAAAACCTGTTCATCTACCCTATATTAACCCCCCCTCTCTCTCTGCACCTGTTCACCTTCCTCTTCACCCCGCCGCCTTCACGCCTCTTCACCTTCCGCCCTACTCTCTGTCTCCTCTTCCTTGTGTTACGACGCGCCAGTGCACCCCTCGCGACCCCTCGGTGCATCCCTCGCGACCCTCTCCCTGCAGTGACTTCATCGACAGCATGCCCCGATGTACCTCCAGTAGTGTTGTCAGTCCACCGTGCTCCTCTGTCTCCCTCCCTTCCGCCTGCGTGCCACCTCAGTGCAGACTGCAGCCTGCAGTGCTGCTCCTATCGACAGCCAGAGCCAGCGACGCAGCTAACCCAGCAGACGACAGTGCCCATGCAGCGACCTCCCGGCATTGCCTTATGCGTCGTCCACTGAAGTGCCGTCCTCCTTACCACCCGCCGTTGGAGCCATGGCAGTGCATCAGCCAAAGTCATGAGTTGTTCATGGAGTTTTTGTATTACCCCGATTTTCCTAATATATGAAGATTATTTATTTTGTTGCACGTGGTATGCACGTGTAATATTTTGGCCATTATTTTCAACATGATGAGTAAGAACATTGTTTTTGTAAATGATTTTCCCTAAAGCCCAAGTGTTAAATTATTTATCTCTTCTACAAAATAATTATTTTGGCCCAATTAATTTTAGCCCATGAATTTAAACCCTTTTATTATTTTCTACAACTTGTAATGTGTAGCATCTTTTCTTTTTATTTATTTGTTATTTGATGTACAAATTATGTAGTGGGGTTTGTGTGTGCACGTGCATTCAATGTACACGTGCACAAGGCACAAAGCATGGCCGGATTGGGTAGAGTGGTGGACTTAGATCATGGGCGGTTACTTTGGAGGTATGGGTAGTTTTCACAACTTCCTAGTCCATCCTAGCCCTTGATTTTCCAACTCCCTAGTGCATCCTAACCCTCCATCTCATTCTAATTTGTGTATAAATACCCCCTCTCATTCCCTATCTCTTTTACACTAAAATTATTATTGTAAGAGAAACATTTCTGTGAGTTGTGTGTGGGAGTTTTTCTGTGGAGGTCAAGTAGCTTCTGAAGGATTCGGTGTGGAGCAAAGGAGCAAGGAGCGAGGAGTCGTTCACTACACTAAGGAACTTTTTGCTGGATTTCGATTATTTCTTCAAATAAGGTGGGTGTTTCTCAGGACTTCTAATGTAGGAGTTATACCATGATTATTATGATTGCTACCATATTATGAAAAGTAAATTCAATGTATTAGAAATTGCCTGAGCATGCTGTTGATAATAAGAACAAAAGAGTCGGTACAGTCGACTGTCGCATGAACCAGTCGACTGGTACGAGACAATCATTTTCATGATGTGGTAATAAACTTGTATGCAAATAGACGTAATAATGTGATTACTAAGTTTATATTTTACCTATGACACATATGATGGAGGGAAGGTGAATGGATGAAAAGAACTAACGATGATAACAAAACTAAGAACTGTCGGTTCAGTCGACTGACAATGTGTTCAGCCGACTGGTGCATCGATTTAATTATGATTAATCGACAATTCCATGAAATGAGATATTCCATCATGTTGACCTAGTGTAATGATTTGAGAATTATATCTTCATCTTCGTAAGAAAGTTATGAATCAGTGTAAATGCATGTTTAAAGTATTTTCCTCAAAGAAAAGACCATATTAGTAACTTGAAATTCCATGCTGTGATGTTACTGAACAAGTAAGAAGTGTGGTGTTTATAAGATATGAATGTATGTATGCTGTGATGAAAGTGCATGTGAGAACGGTTGGAAAGATAATTTCTGTTTGAATTATGAAACTGTCCAGTCGACTTAGTGCGTGTAGCCAGTCGACTGAGCTGAACCTGATAATGTGCTGTTAGAAAAATCCCAGGACAGACGACTGATGGATGAATAGTCGACTGTCACGAGGATAATATTTTGAACATGAAAAGTTGCGGGACAGACGACTGGCCGTATGCAGCAGTCGACTCTCCCGAGTGTTTATGATGAACTTGTATTGACTGTACGAGTCGACTGGTATCCTTCCAAGTCGACTGTACAGAGTAAATTTTGATATTCCAGTTTTGATTATTGCTGAAAGTTGTTAACCTTATGATTGATGTCAATGAACTGTTATGGCTGTATGAATTTATATGAAAAGAATCATAGATATGAATTGAGAATTAAATGAACATGAAAGGCTAAGATCATGATAAGAAAGTCTGTGAGACTCTAAATTGAATTATGAGCTGAAGGTGCTCAATTGGAAGTTGTGAATTGTAAATTGAAATTAAGAGTAGCTAAGTCTCCCCCGGCAATGGAAATGAAATAAAATTGAAAAGAAGACCAAGGTTGGTCATGTGTAAATGAAATGAATAAGTCCGCTTTGGTGGAGAGGCTAACTCTAGAGCTTTGATTTTTATTCATGATTCTAATGATTTTAGTACATAGTGAAGAGGTGATGAAAGTGAGAGAAAAATATAAGTATGAGAACTAGAGTTTACAGTGCGGGTGTGTGAGCCGCAGAATGCATGCTTGATGAGTCAAGACATGGCGCAGGCACAACTCAGAATGATCGGACTTTAGTCACGCTTGTGAGATGTTTGGTGACTGCAAGAGGATCGTGTTCAGGGAGGAGGCTGAATTGCCGCAGAATGCATGCTTGATGAGTCAAGACATGGCGCGGAATTCTACTCCAGGGGCCAGGATACGTGCTTGTACTCATAGATCATCTAGGATACTCACTGTAATTACAGAAGTAGAGTAAGTCATGGCGAGGGATTGAACCCTACAAAAATGAAGAACGGTTAAGAGGCTTGCCCTCGGATCTATGTAGTATGGGATGCATAGAATCCGAACAAGTGCGCATTAGTGTCATGTAAATTAAGTAATTGCATTAAGGATTAAGTGCACGATCACGACACGACATCATTAAGATTTTCCCTTTTACTTTAATTGTTATGTGAATAAATTTTGTGATCTGTTAAGAAATGAGATTCATTATACTGTTTCTGGCATAGAGAGGATGGCCATGTATAATTATCGTCGGTTGAATAAACTGATGTACCCACAGTTTTGTATGCAGGATAAATTACATGTTAAAGAGGAATGGATGCATAGAGATTTACCATGTTGTTGTACATTTATGTAAATGTTGTATATTCTTACTTCCGCTGTGCAAAATGAAAAGTGTAATATGATGTAAACTCTGATGTAAAGTGAAAAGTTTAAATTCCTTATAAAATTGTACTGAAGAAAGTGAAAAGATCCTGTAGAACATCTCGAATTCAGTGTTTTTGGGATTCGGGGCGTTACAGAGTGGTATCAGAGCCACGCTTTCTACGCTTTCACACTTGTACAAATTTATAAGGAACGACACCCTAGATGTGGACATTAGAGTGTGTGTATGAGTCTAGAGATTTAAATGTAAGTGACTTACATTTGTGTTGCTCTATGATTTATGCTTCTTCCTCTCTATTCTAAGATGGCTGATCACTTCGACCCTGCCGGAGGCGACGACTGGCATATCATTGAGGAAGAGTACCATCCTGGACAGGCTGATTCTGAGGACGAGTATCACCCTGGGCAAGCATATTCTGATAAGGAGGAGTGGCCTGAATCTCGAGAGATTACCCTACCTCCGGATTCGTCTGACGATTCTTCTTCCAATGAAGAAGAGGGACCAGCTCTGTGTGGCACTGTGGCTTCTCTTCAGAGGCAAGTGGAAACCCTGAAGGAGAGAGTTGGAGTTTTGGAAGCTCAACTGGCGAAGCGAAAGGACGATTTTTCTGTTCTCAGTCACCGAGTTTGGGAACTTGAGAAGAGAAAGAGCCTGACAGATGTGCTGAAGGATGAAGTCGATGAACTGCGGGATGAACTTCGAGCAGCGAAAAGGACCCGTAGGGATTAGATTGTCTTAGTTTCTACTATCTTCTATTGTGATGTTAAGAAATGTTTTTAATTCGAATGTATAAACTTTGGAATTCAATGAAATGCAAGTTGATTTAAGTTCTTGTCTTATACTTCGAATTTAATGGATCTTTTGCATCAGAATATGTCGAGAAGAGGAGCTAGGAGTGGGGAAGGTTTGGATCTGGAGACCGAGCTTGCAAGGGTCTACCAGACGCTGAATGCAGTGGCTATGAATCAAGGAAGGGGGCCTGTGAATCCAGTGCCCGAAGCGATTAAGCTGGTGGAATCGTTCAAGAGAATGAAACCACCTGTATTCGAGGGTAAGTCAGACCCAGATGCGGCTGACAACTGGATTCGGCAAGTGGAGACGATCTTCGAGGTGTTGGAGACACCGGAGGGCAGCAAGGTCAAGTTGGCGACTTTGCAGTTGGAGAAGGATGCGGTTGTTTGGTGGCAGTCGATGAAGAGGACCATGGGAGGCATAGTGCTTGGCTGGGAGGAATTTCTGGAAGAATTCCGCAGTCACTATTTCCCCTCCGACATCCAGGAGAAGAAGGCAATGGAGTTTCTGTCGCTTCAGCAAGGCAGCATGTCAGTGAGGGAGTATGAGACTAAGTTCACTCAGCTCTCTAGGTATGCTCCAGAACTGGTGATAGATGAGGCGAAGAAGGCTCGCAAGTTCGAGCATGGGTTGAGACCAAGCTTGAGATCCCGGATGATACCTCTTGGTATCAGGCGATTTGACAAGCTGGTGAAGAGGGCGGCAGCGACGGAGGCGGATATGGAGCAGTTCCATGTTGTTCAGAACCAGAGGAACAACTGGCAGTCCGGGAAGAGGCCGTACCAATCAGGGCGAGTATTTACTTTGACGGAAGCTGATGCTGATGAGGCAGATCAGGTCATCTCTGGTACGAGGGCTGATGTTTAGTGGTTTTTGTCATTTCTTCTTCCCGTTCATATTGTGAAACTGTTATGTAATGGTGTGTATTATATAACAGGAGAACTCTATCTTAATGGAATGAAAGCTGTTGTATTGTTCGATACTGGATCCTCTCATACTTTTGTGTCTCCTAAGTTTGCTAAAGTGTTGGGAGTGGAACCGAAGACTTTTCCAGGCAAGATCTTAGCAGTAGCTACTCCATCAGGGGAAACTTTGACCACTGATTGGTATTACGCTGATTGCGAGATCGTAATTGGAGATCGAATCTTTGGCATCGACCTGATCGAGCTGACTATCTTGGGAGTCGATGTTATCATTGGCATTGATTGGATGTCGGTGTACAGTGCAAGCATCGAGTGCAAGACCAAGACGGTAACAGTGAAGGCTCCAAGTGGACCTGAAGTCACTTTCCAAGGGAAGCAGAAGTGTGCTAAGCTGGTGGCAACTATCTGCAAGGAAGAGACTCCTGTAGAATTGCAAGGGATTCCTGTGGTTCGGGACTATCCGACCGTGTTCTTGGAAGATTTTCCTGGGTTACCTCCGCATCGTGATGTAGAGTTCAACATCACTGTTCAACCGGGAAGTGCACCAATTTCTAAGGAGCCATATAGGATGGCTCTAGTGGAACAGGATGAGGTGAAACGGCAGATTGAGGAACTATTGGGGAAAGGCTTTATTCAACCTAGTGCGTCACCTTGGGGAGCACCAGTGCTTTTGGTAAAGAAGAAGAATGGATCGATGAGAATGTGTATCGATTACCGAGAGCTGAATAAGGTCACTGTTCAGAATAAGTATCCGATTCCTCGAATTGATGATTTGTTCGATCGTCTACAAGGAGCAGCTGTATTCTCCAAAATAGATCTTCGATCAGGGTATCACCAAGTGCGAGTGAAAGCTGAAGATGTGCACAAAAGTGCATTTAGAACTCGGCATGGGCATTACGAATTCTTAGTTATGCCATTCGGAGTGACGAATGCACCCGCAATCTTCATGGATTTAATGAACAGAGTTCTGAGGCCGTTTATTGATTCTTTCGTCGTGGTGTTCATCGACGATATTCTCGTGTACTCCAAGTCAGAAGAGGAGCACACCGAGCATCTTGCAGCAGTGTTGAAGAAGCTGGAAGAGCAGAAGTTGTATGCCAAGTTATCCAAGTGTGATTTCTGGAAATCTGAAGTGGCATTCCTAGGTCACATTCTTTCTAAGGAGGGAGTGGCAACTGACCCTCAGAAGATAGAGGCAGTGAGAGATTGGGCTAGGCCTACTACAGTGAAGGAAGTCAGAAGTTTCCTTGGGATGACTGGATACTACAGGAGATTCATTCAAGGTTATGCTCAGATAGCTGTACCGCTTACTGGACTGACCAAGAAGAATGTGAGCTTCAAGTGGACTGAGCAATGTGAGGCGAGCTTTCAGGAGTTGAAAGAGAAGCTGACTACTGCACCTATTTTGGCTTTGCCTAGAGCAGGTGTCGAGTATGATGTATATAGCGATGCTTCACATCGTGGGTTTGGTTGTGTCTTAATGCAAGAAGGTAGAGTAATCGCTTATGGGTCTAGGCAACTACGACAACATGAGAAGAATTACCCGACTCATGATCTAGAGTTGGCTGCGATTATCTTTGCCCTAAAGCAATGGAGGCACTATGTGTACGGTGAGAAGTTGAATATGTACACGGACCACAAGAGCTTGAAGTATATATATCAGCAGAGGGATCTCAATCTGAGGCAGCGGAGATGGTTGGAAGTGCTTGAGGATATGCGACCTGAGATCAAGTATCATCCTGGAAAGGCTAATGTTGTTGCCGATGCACTTAGTCGCAAGAGCAGTTTGGCCAGTCTGATTACAACTCAGAGGCATTTGATTGAGGTGTTGGATCGAGCAGGTATTGAAGTTGTCTTGCAAGGAGTGGAAGCATCTCTGGCACAGTTGAGGCTTCAGCCTACTTTGAATGCAAAGATCATTGCAAGTCAGGAGGTTGATGCTGATGTTTTGGAGATGAAGGAGCAGGTTAGTGCTGGCAAGTTGCCCGGATTTCAAATCAGGGATGGAGTGCTGTGGTTCGGAGATAGGCTGTGTGTTCCAAATCAGGCGGACCTGAGTATTCTTCAGGAGGCGCATGCTACTCTTTTGTCGGTACATCCTGGGAGTACTAAGATGTACAAAGACATCAAACAACATTTCTGGTGGTCAGGTTTGAAGCGGGATGTGGCTGATTTTGTCGCAAAGTGTGAGGTTTGTCAGCAAGTCAAAGCCGAAAATCAGAGACCCGGAGGTCTATTACAGCTGTTACCTATTCCGGAATGGAAGTGGGATAACATCAGTATGGATTTCATTACGGGATTGCCTAAGAGTCCTAAAGGCAATGATGCGATTTGGGTTATAGTCGATCGATTAACCAAGTCCGCTCACTTTTTGGCGATGAAACTCACTGCTTCGATGGACAAGTTGGCTGAGTTGTATGTTGGTGAGATTGTCCGACTTCATGGTGTTCCCTCAACTATTGTGTCTGATCGAGATGCGCGGTTTACTTCGCATTTCTGGAGGAGTCTTCAGACAGCTTTGGGTACCAAGACAGATTTCAGCACTGCTTTTTATCCGCAAACCGATGGGCAGACCGAAAGAGTCAATCGTATTCTTGAGGATATGCTTCGGTGTTGTATACTAGACTTTGGAGGCAGTTGGGAAAGGCATTTACCTTTAGTAGAGTTTGCCTACAACAACAGTTTTCAGGCTAGCATTGGGATGGCGCCGTATGAAGCTTTGTATGGCAGGAAGTGCAGGACTCCTGTTTGTTGGTATGAAGTTGGGGAGCGTCAGTTGTTTGGTCCTGAGCTTGTGCAGCTGACTTCTGAGAAGATTGTTCTAATCAGGAAAAGGTTGGCGGAAGCTCAGAGCAGGCAGAAAAGCTATGCAGACAACCGGAGAAGGGACCTTGAGTTTGAGGTTGGTGACTTCGTCTTTCTGAAGGTATTGCCCAGCAAAGGTGTGGTTCGATTTGGCAAAGGCGGGAAGTTAGCCCCGAGGTTTATAGGCCCATATAAGATATTGAAAAGGATCGGGAAAACTGCTTACCGGCTTGAATTACCGGAAGAGTTGTCTCAAGTGCACAATGTCTTCCATGTGTCTATGCTGAGAGGTTATATTCCAGATCCGAGTCATCATTTGCCTGAAGTGCCGAAAGGTTTGCAGTTAGACCTGAATTACATCGAAACTCCTGTCGAGATTGTTGACCGTAGGGAGAAGGTCTTGAGGAATAAGACGATCCCTATGGTCAAAGTAGTCTGGAGAAACCACTTGGTTGAAGAGGCTACTTGGGAATCTGAGGAGAGGATGTTGAAGGACTATCCTGAGCTTTTTGCTTGATTGTATTCTTGTATCTTTTTATTCTTGTGTTGTGTTGTGCTTTCTGTTTTCTCGCTCTTGACTGTAGTTCCGGGGACGGAACTATTCTAAGGAGGGAGTGATGTAATACCCCGATTTTCCTAATATATGAAGATTATTTACTTTGTTGCACGTGGTATGCACGTGTAATATTTTGGCCATTATTTTCAACATGATGAGTAAGAACATTGTTTTTGTAAAGGATTTTCCCTAAAGCCCAGTGTTAAATTATTTATCTCTTCTACAAAATAATTATTTTGGCCCAATTAATTTTAGCCCATGAATTTAAACCCTTTTATTATTTTCTAAAACTTGTAATGTGTAGCATCTTTTCTTTTTATTTATTTGTTATTTGATGTACAAATTATGTAGTGGGGTTTGTGTGTGCACGTGCACTCAATGTACACGTGCACAAGGCACAAAGCATGGCCGGATTGGGTAGAGTGGTGGACTTAGATCATGGGCGGTTACTTTGGAGGTATGGGTAGTTTTCACAACTTCCTAGTCCATCCTAGCCCTTGATTTTCCAACTCCCTAGTGCATCCTAACCCTCCATATCACTCTAATTTGTGTATAAATACTCCCTCTCATTCCCTGTCTCTTTTACACTAAAATTATTATTGTAAGAGAAGCATTTCTGTGAGTTGTGTGTGGGAGTTTTTCTGTGGAGGCCGAGTAGCTTCTGAAGGATTCGGCGTGGAGCAAAGGAGCAAGGAGCGAGGAGTCGTTCACCACACTAAGGAACTTTTTGCTGGATTTCGATTATTTCTTCAAATAAGGTGGGTGTTTCTCAGGACTTCTAATGTAGGAGTTATACCATGATTATTATGATTGCTACCATGTTATGAAAAGTAAATTCAATGTATTAGAAATTGCCTGAGCATGCTGTTGATAATAAGAACAAAAGAGTCGGTACAGTCGGCTGTCGCATGAACCAGTCGACTGGTACGAGACAATCATTTTCATGATGTGGTAATAAACATGTATGCAAATAGACGTAATAGTGTGATTACTAAGTTTATATTTTCCCTATGACACATATGATGGAGGGAAGGTGAATGGATGAAAAGAACTAACGATGATAACAAAACTAAGAACTGTCGGTTCAGTCGACTGACAATGTGTTCAGCCGACTGGTGCATCGATTTAATTATGATTAATCGGCAATTCCATGAAATGAGATATTCCATCATGTTGACCTAGTGTAATGATTTGAGAATTATATCTTCATCTTCGTAAGAAAGTTATGAATAAGTGTAAATGCATGTTTAAAGTATTTTCCTCAAAGAAAAGACCATATTAATAACTTGAAATTCCATGCTGTGATGTTACTAAACAAATAAGAAGTGTGGTGTTTATAAGATATGAATGTATGTATGCTGTGATGAAAGTGCATGTGAGAACGGTTGGAAAGATAATTTCTGTTTGAATTATGAAACTGTCCAGTCGACTTAGTGCGTGTAGCCAGTCGACTGAGCTGAACCTGATAATGTGCTGTTAGAAAAATCCCAGGACAGACGACTGATGGATGAACAGTCGACTGTCACGAGGATAATATTTTGATCATGAAAAGTTGCGGGACAGACGACTGGCTGTATGCAGCAGTCGACTCTCCCGAGTGTTTATGATGAACTTGTATTGACTGTATGAGTCGACTGGTATCCTTCCAAGTCGACTGTACAGAGTAAATTTTGATATTCCAGTTTTGATTATTGCTGAAAGTTGTTAACCTTATGATTGATGTCAATGAACTGTTATGGTTGTATGAATTTATATGAAAAGAATCATAGATATGAATTGAGAATTAAATGAACATGAAAGGCTAAGATCATGATAAGAAAGTCTGTGAGACTCTAAATTGAATTATGAGCTAGAGGTGCTCAATTGGAAGTTGTGAATTGTAAATTGAAACCAAGAGTAGCTAAGTCTCCCCCGGCAATGGAAATGAAATAAAATTGAAAAGAAGACCAAGGTTGGTCATATGTAAATGAAATGAATAAGTCCGGTTTGGTGGAGAGGCTAACTCTAGAGCTTTGATTTTTATTCATGATTCTAATGATTTTAGTACATAGTGAAGAGGTGATGAAAGTGAGAGAAAAACATAAGTATGAGAACTAGAGTTTACGGTGCGGGTGTGTGAGCCGCAGAATGCATGCTTGATGAGTCAAGACATGGCGTGGGCACAACTCAGAATGATCGGACTTTAGTCACCCTTGTGGGATGTTTGGTGACTACAAGAGGATCGTGTTCAGGGAGGAGGCTGAATTGCCGTAGAATGCATGCTTGATGAGTCAAGACATGGCGCGGAATTCTACTCCAGGGGCCAGGATACGTGCTTGTACTCATAGATCATCTAGGATGCTCACCGTAATTACAGTAGTAGATTAAGTCATGGCGAGGGATTGATTCCTACAAAAATGAAGTACGAATAAGAGGCTTGCCCTCGGACCTATGTAGTATGGGATGCATAGAATCCGAACAAGTGCGCATTAGTGTCATGTAAATTAAGTAATTGCATTAAGGATTAAGTGCACAATCACAACACGACATCATTAAGATTATTTCCTTTGTTTTATGTTTGATATGTGAACAAGTTTGTGATCTGTTAAGAAATGAGAATCATTATACTGTTTCTGGCATAGAGAGGATAGCCATGTATAATTATCGTCAGTTGAATAAACTGACGTACCCACAGTTTTGTATGCAGGATGAATGGCATGAAAAAGGTTAAAGAGGAATAATTGCTTAAAGATTCATTCAATGTTGTTGTAGATTCATTCAAATGTTGTATCTTTTACTTCCGCTGTGCAAATGTAAATGTGATATATGATGTAACTCTGATGTAAAATGAAAAGTTTAAATTTCCTTGTAAAATTGTACTAAAGAAAGCGAAAAGATCTTGTAGAACATCTCGAATTCAGTGTTAATATCAGAGCCACGCTTTCTACACTTTCCCTATTTGGTACAAATTTATAAGGAACGACACCCTAGAAGGAGACATTAGAGTGTGTGTTTGAGTCTAGAGATTTAAATGTAAGTGACTTACATTTGTGTTGCTCTATGACTTATGCTTCTTCCTCTCTATTCTAAGATGGCTGATCACTTCGACCCTGCTGGAGGTGACGACTGGCATATCATTGAGGAAGAGTACCATCCTGGACAGGTAGATTCCGAGGACGAGTATCACCCTGGGCAAGCAGATTCTAATGAGGAGGAGTGGCCTGAATCTCGAGAGATTACCCCACCCCCAGACTCGTCTGACGATTCTTCTTCTGATGAAGAAGAGGGACCAGTTCTGTGTAGTACTGTGGCTTCTCTTCAGAGGCAGGTGGAGACCCTGCGAGATAGAGTTGGAGTATTGGAAGCTCAACTGGCGAAGCGAAAGGACGACTTTTCTGTTCTCAGTCACCGGGTATGGGAACTTGAGAAGAGAAAGAACCTGACAGATGTGTTGAAGGATGAAGTTGATGAACTACGGGAAGAACTTCGAGCAGCGAAGAGGACCCGTAGGAGTTAGATTGTTGTAGCTTCTATTTTCTTCCATTCTGATGTTAAGAAATGTTTTTAATTCGAATGTATAAACTTTGAAATTCAATGAAATGCAAGTTGATTTAAGTTCTTGTCTTATACTTCGAATTTAATGGATCTTTTGCATTAGAATATGTCGAGAAGAGGAGCTAGGAATGGGGAAGGTTTGGATCTGGAGACAGAACTTGCAAGGGTCTACCAGACGCTGAATGCAGTGGCTATGAACCAAGGAAGGGGGCCGGTGAATCCAGTGCTCGAGGCGATTAAGCTGGTGGAATCGTTCAAACGAATGAAACCACCTGTATTCGAGGGAAAGTCAGACCCAGATGCGGCTGACAACTGGATTCGGCAAGTGGAGACAATCTTTGAAGTATTGGAGACACCGGAAGGCAGCAAGGTCAAGTTGGCGACTTTGCAATTCGAGAAGGATGCGGCTGTTTGTTGGCAATCGATGAAGAGGACCATGGGAGGTATAGTGCTTGGCTGGGAGGAATTTCTGGAAGAATTCCGCAGTCATTATTTCCCCTCCGATGTTCAGGAGAAGAAGACAATGGAGTTTCTGTCACTTCAGCAAGGCAGCATGTCAGTAAGAGAGTATGAGACTAAGTTCACTCAGCTCTCTAGGTATGCGCCTGAACTGGTGATGGATGAAGCGAAGAAGGCTCGTAAGTTCAAGCATGGACTGAGGCCGAGCTTGAGGTCCCGGATGATACCCCTTGGTATCAGAAGATTCGACAAGTTGGTGAAGATGGCAGCAGCGACGGAAGCGGATATGGAGCAATTCCATGTTGTTCAGAACCGGAGGAACAACTGGCAGTCTGGAAAGAGGCCTGCACATTCTGGGAGTTTCAAGGGGCAACCATCTGCACAGAGGTTCAAACCGACAGGGGCGAACGCTGTTAGTGTAGCTGGAGGACCTGGGAACAATGTGGTGAGACCTCCTGCGGTGACTTGCTACAACTGTGGTGAAATGGGACATTACCAATCTCAATGTCTCAAACCACGAAAGGGGAGTAGCAATGCACCAGTGCAGCAGACTGGGAAGAGGCCGTACCAATCAGGGTGAGTATTTGCCTTGACGGAGGCCGATGCTGATGAGGCAGATCAGGTCATCTCTGGTACGAGGGCTGATGTTTAGTGGTTTTTGTCATTTCTTCTTCCCGTTCATATTGTGAAACTGTTATGTAATGGTGTGTATTATGTAACAAAACTCTATCTTAATGGAATGAAAGCTGTCGTATTGTTCGATACTGGATCCTCTCATACTTTTGTGTCTCCTAAATTTGCTAAAGTGTTGGGAGTCGAGGGATTGAACCCTACAAAAATGAAGAACGGTTAAGAGGCTTGCCCTCGGACCTATGTAGTATGGGATGTATAGAATCCGAACAAGTGCGCATTAGTGTCATGTAAATTAAGTAATTGCATTAAGGATTAAGTGCACGATCACGACACGACATCATTAAGATTTTCCCTTTTACTTTAATTGTTATGTGAATAAATTTTGTGATCTGTTAAGAAATGAGTTTCATTATACTGTTTCTGGCATAGAGAGGATGGCCATGTATAATTATCGTCGGTTGAATAAACTGACGTACCCACAGTTTTGTATGCAGGATAAATTACATGTTAAAGAGGAATGGATACATAGAGATTTACCATGTTGTTGTACATTTATGTAAATATTGTATATTCTTACTTCCGCTGTGCAAAATGAAAAGTGTAATATGATGTAAACTCTGATGTAAAGTGAAAAGTTTAAATTCCTTGTAAAATTGTACTGAAGAAAGTAAAAAGATCCTGTAGAACATCTCGAATTCAGTGTTTTTGGGATTCGGGGCGTTACAGTTTTGATAAGTGTTGTGGGCCGTTGGATCTTCATGATCTCTAATCTTGATCTTCTTGATCATGTGGGTTTTAATGGTTTGAATATTAGCCATCCGTTTCCCCCTTGATCATCTTGATCATCATCTTTGATTATGGGTCGTCGATTTTGGTTCATCATCACCTGATCCGATCATCATCATCATCATCAAGATATTTGATTCTTGGCCGTCGATTTTCTCTTGATCATCCGATTGGATCCTAGCCGCCGGATCTTCTTTGATCATAACGATCATGATGATCATCAATATTCTTTGATCGCAACCATTCGATCGATCGATCTTGATCTTCATCATTATCTTCATTATCAAGAGATCTGACCGTCCGATCTGATCCGATCATCTTGATCTTGATCGTCGATCTCAGCCGTCCGATTGTTCGTGATCTCGATCGTTTTCATCTCGTTCGTTGGTTTGTGTTTGTGATTGGTTCGTGATCCGTTCGTTGTGCTCATGCCCGGAAATCCGTTCCCGTTATTCTTGCTTTGGTGTCATTTTTGTCGTCTCTCAGGCAAGTAACTTGTACTCAAATTCTTTTGTATAATACAAGTCAAAATACCACTTGTAGTGTAGTTGGGTTCTAGAGACAATTGTGTGTGAAATTCTTTGTTGATATTTTCTTTATAGTGTTTTGACCATAGTTGACTCACGACACAAATTTGACATGAAACAACTTTGGATTTGACCGTTCTTGATTTTGATCATGTATGAGATATTTGTGAGAATTTGGGCGTTTGTTGAAATCCATGTGTTAGACTTATTTTGGATATGTTAATTACCCTATTCATGATGTTTGGACACTTGGTAGACTCGGTTTCATGTTTGGTTGTGTGTGGATCAAGTTTCGTTGGATCTATGTTGATTTTTGTCTTTGAGGAAATTCTGTAGTTTGCCGATATTCTGTCTTGATCAGTAATTTAGACCATATTAAGGTCAGAATCTTAATTTCAGTATAAAACATGAGTTTTAGAGGAATTCATCTTCTTTCCAACTCCTCTGACCTTGCTCGATTTTGTTTTCGTATGTGTGAGATATGACTGTTTTACTACAGAGATGTATTTTATTTCTAGATTTCGTTTCTTGATGATTTTGATGATTAAACTATTTTGATACTAGTCTTAATTATATTATTTTGATCTAAAACTTTGCACAGTATTTCTATACCTATCTAAGGATTACCCAGAATTTTGGTGGATTTTATTGATGAGTTTTATTTGTCGTTTCATGCTTGTTTATAAAAACTATACTTGCTGTATTTTGCTCGATGTTCTGTAAAGAATCGTATTTTCACCCTATTTTCTTAAACTATATGAAAAATATTTGTGAAATATGAAAGTTATCTTATTCTATCTATTTTCTTCTTCCTTTGACAGATTTGGATTTTGTTTCACGGTTTGCGAGATATTATAGTTTTCGTACAGCAGTGTTGGGAATTCTAGATTTGCCAAACTATCGGTTATTGATATTTTCTGATTTTTGATGACTGAACTAATCTTACTGAAAAATTATAAAACTTTATATTTTGATGGTAGACATATAGAGGAATACCCTAGATTTTTGGTGGTTTTATTCGATGAGTTTTCATACTGTTTTCCTGCTCTTGAATTCGATTTTCTGATTTCTGGCTGAACCTAATTTCTGAATTCAAATCAGTTTTGAGTTATATTTTTGTGAATTAGTATATGACTTAATTGTATTCGCTGGATTCGGTCTATTTTCTAGATGTCAGATTTGCATGTTTGTGACACTGGGAATCACTGTTTTAGTACAACACTGTCTTGCTGTCCTGAATTAGAAAGCTAGTGGTTTTACCCTGTTATGTGTTATCTTGTACCTGTACTTGTTTATCTTGCAACCTAAACCTGTTACATGATCATGCTAAGTTATTCTTGACCTGTTTGTGACACATATATGCTTGTTCAATAATAATAATAAATAACCAATCCGGGGTTTAAGGGAAAGATCGAATAGTGGATAATTCAGAAACGTGTACTCGGAAGGGGGCCCGTGTTTCCACTTTTGATTCATGTTGATACATGAACTTATTGATGTATGGACCTGTTGGTTCATGTACCTATTACTTGTTGATGCATGAACTTGTTGGTCGTGTACTTGTTACTTGTTGATGCACGAACCTGATGGTCGTGTACCTATTGATTCATGAACCTGTTGATGCATGAATCAGATGATTCGTGTACCTGTTTTGATTCATGAACCTATTTTCTATTTCTGTTTTCTTGTCCCTGAGTACACTGCCCTCTATGTCCACTATAAAATCTAAAGCGAAACTTTTTGTTGTAGCAGTAAAAGCTGGGATGCATGAAGTACTACCTAGATAGTAATCACTACAAGACTTGACACATGATTCTTGAACATAATACTTGATTCCTGATACTTGATACTTGACTACATGATACATGAGACTTGATACTTGACACATGCTATATGTTTACATGATACTTGACACTTGATGCTTGTTTACATGATACCTGTTTACTTGACACTTGATACATGCCACTTGTACTTGTTCACCTTACCATGCTAGTTGTTATATTTTGATATCATGCTTATTCCATGTTATTAGTTAGTTTTTTCCATGTACTTGTATCCTGCATTACAAGCGGCCCGTAACTTGCAATTGACGGGTACTTGTTTTCTTTTTCCTATCCCTGTAATTGTTAAATTGCAGATTTTGGAGAACAGGTTCCAGATGGTATTGGTGACATGAAGTATTAGTGCTGGTTTATTATTATTATTTCTTGTAGTTTTCTTGAACAATATTGTATTCTTGTACTTGGATTTATTCTTGTATTTGGGCAATGTGACTAGGATTTTGACTTATTCAGATCATGACTATTTGAGATTTATATATTTGGTTTCAAGTATTCTTGTTGATATTTTGGGTCATATGTGCATGTTGGTTGATACTTTTCCTTCCGACTCTGATGATTCTTGTGAATGTTGTAAAGATTCTTGAACAGCTTATGGATGATGAAAATCATTTGCTGGGCTTTTATCGCGTATCCGTATTCCGTATTCTTTTTGGAAAGCGGGGCGTGACTGAGACAACCCCCCACTGTGGAGTGTATACATGGACGGGTCCTCCTATCTCAAGGGGAGTGGAGCCGGTGTCATCCTACTAGGTCCGGATGTGTTCACCCTCCAATACTTGCTGCGCTTCAACTTCCCAACTTCCAGTAACGAGGTCGAATATGAAGCCCTCATCGCCGGGCTCCTCTTAGCAAAAAATGCAGGGGCACAAAGATTCAGAGTGTTCAGCAACTCCCAATTGGTAGTGAACCAAATCTAAGGCTAGTCCCAAGACGACCGCATGATCAAGTACTTGGCCCACGTGAAGAAACTCATGGCTACTTTCAAGATAGCTGCAGTCACCCGCATCCTGCGTGAAGAAAATGGGCGAGTCGATGCCTTCTCTAAGCCTGCCTCCTCCTCACTTGATGGGCTTGACCACACTGTGCTGATTGAGGTCCTAATCAAGCCAAACATCGAAGAGGAAGCACTGGAGCTCATGTCCATCACCCCCAGACACCCAAAGATTGTTGGATAAAACCCTTAGTCGACTTCCTCGACAAGGGAGTCCCCCCTACGGATAAAAAAGAAGCAATAAAAATTTAGGTAAGGGCGGAGAGATATACATTCGTCGAAGGAGTCCTCCACAAGTGCTCCTACACTCAAGTTGAATGCCGACCCTACCTAAGATGCCTCTCCTCCGAAGAGGCCGAGTACCCCCTCAGCGAAGTACATGAAGGGATAGGTGGCAGTCACCTAGGCGCTAGGTCTCTTGCAGAAAAAGTTCTCAACCATGGTTACTATTGGTCAACCCTCCTTAGTGATGCTAAAGCATACATTCATCGATGTATCCCCTTGCCAGAAGTAGTCCTCCATCAAGAGGATGCCACAAGCCAACATCAGCTCTATGTCCAATCCTATCCCCTTCGCAATGTGGAGAATGGACCTGCTCGGACCATTTCCTCCCGCCATAGGCCAACGGATCTTCCTAGTAGTCGCCATCAACTACTTCACAAAGTGGATCGAGACAGAACCAATTGCAACCATCACAGAGCACATGGTCCAACAGTTCTTTTCGAAGAACATAGTATGTGGGTTCGGGATTCCCCGCATACTAGTCACCGATAATGGAACTCAATTTGCTAGCAAGGGGTTCCACAAGTTTTGCACCGATCTAGGAGTTGAACAGTGCTTCTCATCCATTTCGCAGCCCCAGACAATTGGCCAAGCCGAGAACGCCAAACAACAAACTTGGATGACCTCAAGAAGACACTTGGTGAAGCCCCGAAGAGACAATGGGTCGAAGAACTCCTGAGCATCCTCTGGTCCTACAGAATCACAAAGAGAATCCCCACGGGAGAGTCCCTATTTAATCTCACCTTCGGCACAGAATCTTTCAACCCTCTGAAAGTAGGACTACCGTCCCCTCGCTTTCCCTCCTTCAGCGAAGAACTGAATTCAAATGACCTCTGGGCCAACTTAGATCTCATCGATGAAGTCCGAGAGAAGTATGTCCTGAGAAGAAATATCTACCAGCAGAGGGTAGAAAGGTTTTACAACAAGAAGGTCCACCCGGTCAACCTCCAAGAGGGGGACCTTGTCCTTCGAAAGCTTGAGATTTCTAACCCACGCAAGAAGGGAAAGCTCACCCCCAATTGGGAGGGACCGTATAAGGTCTGACAAGTGGTTCGCCCGGGAGCTTACCGACTCGAAGATCTGGTGGGAAGAAGATATAAAGGACTTGGAACGCCAAGCACCTGATGAAGTTCTATGAGGCTGCTTAATGCTCTCCCTTATAGCTAGTTCAAACATGTAATAAATACTGACAATTATAATGGTCACAACATGTAATAAAGGCTTGTAATCAAACAACCATCTAGTTTAGTTTTTAAATAAATTTTAATTATTTCTTTTGCAAAATTCTTGTGTGACTTTATCGAATACACTCTACCGAATACAAGCAAAGAAACACACGCAGCACCATCTGCTCATAAAGCACCCCAATGGATAAGTGTGGAGTCCATTCATGGTTCATAGGGTCCCTCTAGCGACTTTTCCCCGAGCAAGTATGTGGAGTGCGGATCACCATTCGAATGCTCCCAAAACTCATCGTCACCATGTTCAGAGTTCATTTGTAGTTCATAGGGCCGCTCTAGCCTCTTGCCCTCGAGTAAGAATGCAGAGCTGAGCTTGCCACTCGAGTGCTACCAAAATAACCCGGACTAGTGATGGGTCCATTCATGGTTCGTAGGGTCCCTCTAGCGACTTGTCCCCGAGCAAGTTTGCAGAGTGCAGCTCGCCATTCAAAGGCTTCCCAAACTCGTCGTCATCTTGTTCGGAGTCCATTCATGGTTCACATGGCCGCTCTAGCCTCTTTCCCCCGAGGAAGAATGTGGAGCTGGGCTCACCACTAGAGTGCTCCTAAAACAACCGAGACAAGTGAGGAGTCCATTCATGGTTCGTAGGGTCCCTTTAGCTACTTTTCCCCGAGAAAGTTTGCGGAGTGCGGCTCACCATTCGAATGATTACAAAACTCATCATCACCTTGTTCAGAGTCCATTCTTGGTTCACAGGGCTGCTCCAGCCTCTTACCTATGAGCAAGAATGCAGAGCTAGGATCGCCACTCAAGTGCTCCCAAAACAACCCGGACAAGTGTGGAGTCCATTCATGGTTCGTAGGGGCCCTTTAGCGACGTGCCCCGAGTAAACATGCAGAGCGCAACTCGCCATTAGAATGCTCCCAAAACTCATCGCCACCCTGTTCGGAATCCACTTGTGGTTCACAGGGCCACTCTAATTTCTTGCTCCTGAGCAAATATGCATAGTTCGGCTCACCACTCGAGTGCTCCCAAAACAACCCTAAACACGAAAGACGTAATAAAAAGAGACAAAGAATGAACACTTAGAATATTTTCGTTCCCCATTAACATCTGATTACAAGATTTTCGTTATTGGAGAAAAAAGTCTTCATAAGATTGCAAGTCTCATACAAAATTACAAGTCTCTATAAGATTACAAGTCTCCCTTGAAGTAATCTTTCCCTCATCATGGTAAATGGATGTTTCTATTAAGAGACACGCGGCTTACACTTCTCAGAGCAGAAGAGCACCACTTTGCTCCCTTGATTGATCAGAAGGAAAGACCAAGCATGGTGACTGTGTACGAGCTACATGACCATCAACATGCCTCGCTTCTTCAATAGAGGCAACACTTGACGAACCGGCCACCCCATTCTGGGCATCTCTTGGATTTCTCGAGGTCTCGTATGGATGCAAAGCCAACTCGTGAAATGACCTCCCATTATTTATCTAATCACGGGAGCATGAAATACTCATCGTCTTAACCCCCTCAAGGAGCCTTTTCAACCGATGGATCTCCACTTCTTGGTCAACAAGCCTCTCCTTGAGTTGGGTGTCCTTCACCTTAATCTTCCAGCGAAACGTACTCATGCATGTCAAATCACCAGGGCGAGACTCCACCGAAAGTTCGGGAACTACTTTCTTCAGTTGAGCCACTTCGAAGTTCTTCTCAAGTATTACATTCTTCAACTTGCCCCTTTATGTGGTAGCCTCGAGCGAAGAACGGAGATAAGAGATTTCACTTTCGAGCTCCTCCCAACCATTGTCTTAGCATCGGGAACCCCGCTATCATAAGGATAATCCTCCACTCTGGCCAAAGGTTTCTCCTGAAAATGTTCGATAAAACGCCTATGTTTAATATTGCTTCTGATCAACATTCGCCTTAAATGGCCAAGCTCTACTTCTGCTCTAGAGAGCTTCTCCCATGAGGAAGAAAGTCCTAGCTCTACCACGTGGAACTTAGTACAGAGATAGGCCTTCTCTCTATCATGAGTGTCACTCTCAACATATGTGATGACCTGTTAAAAGAGCGTTGGATTAATACGACAGTACAACCAGGGTCACAGAACAGACAAAGACTCAAAAGTTCAAATCCAACACATAGAAAACATTCATTAGTAAAGAAGACACAAGTATCAAACACCAAAGTAGTTTTCATTGCAATTCAAAGAGTCAAAATACATCAAGCGGTGACCGGCCCGCTATTAGGTAAATACAAAAAACCAAAGCGTAAGTCAAAAACTAAAAGGAAAAATAGAGAAGTCAGGGGTCCACCTCGGTCGATGGAATTATAGGAGAGGGAGGCTTGTCACCAACTACCCCCGCAGGCTCCCAAAGTCTCGACGATCACGGTAGAAGGATCTGTGGCGGCATCCTTTTTCTCTTCCTCTTCCTCCTCCTGCTCATCTGCCGAGGCAGGAACCGTCTTGAACAACACATTACCCGAGCTGTTGAAACCTGGGACTCGCTCGCTGATGTACTGAAGAGATCTAGCAAATGCCTTCTCCATGTTTGTAGCCAGAAGCTCCTCTGCCTCGAACATTGCTAGTGTCACTGCATCCTCTATCTCTCTCGCAGTGCTCTCCCTCTCCAGGGCTATTTCCTCATTCTCCTTGACCAAGGAGGCCTCCAAAAAAGTGATCTGCGTCTCATAAGTCTCCACTCGAAGTGTTGCCCTTCCAACTGGGCTATTTCCTCATTCTCCAGGGCTATTTCCTCATTCTCATTCTCCTTGACCAAGGAGGCCTTCGACCGCTCCGCCCTCGCTCTATCAGTCACCACCTTCAACTCCTTCTCTTACTCTGGCACATTCTTCAGTAGGTGGCTAAAGTGACAAGTAATATGCAAGAATATATCGATTTGGAGTCACAAAGAAGAAGACAACTACTATTGTTTCATGAAAAGACTAATACAATAAGTAAATTATAAAGATGTACCGACATATTGGCCATAGCGATCTCCAAGTCCGAATCACTAACCGACCCCGCAGCCAGTGCAGCACTATCCTTAGGGGTCACGAGATGATGAATCGCCTGCATGAAACTCATAGAATCCTCAAGGAAGCCGTCATGCCTCCTAACCTGCCAATCCGGGATAAAAATCTTCTTCAGCTCATCTGTGAGAATAAGCAACCTCTGCAGTAAGAGGAGGAACGTTGAGCATGGGAGCAGAAGTTAAGAAGAATCTGCCGACAGCAAGGGTAGTCGAGGAAGCGAGTGGTGACCCTAAGTCCACCCTCGCCACCGCCAAAGCAACGCCATTGGTCCTTTTGCCACCTTCAACGGGACATGCCTAGTAACCATCCTCTTCCTTTTCTTCTCTTTAGTAGCTTTGCTGCTCAACCCTGAGTGTTTGGCAACAATCGAGTCAAATTCCATGCCGACCGCCTTTGCCAAACAAATTGCCAAGTGTTCAGAGCAGGAAAAGAGAGAAGAGATAACTACAAACGCAGAAGTAAAATGCAATAAAATAAAGGTGCATACTAGGGTTGATCGGACTGAGACTCTCCTGAAGAGAAACTCCTCAGTCACCTCTCTCCAACTTAAAGCTGGCCGATCCATTGACATGTCTCCAGATGTTCGACATATACTGAATGAGACTCAAAGCATACCACCTTAAGACTTGTCTCATGAATAGATGAAGGGGGAGACGGAGCCCCGCATGTAAAGCATCAAACGGGAAGAAGCACAGATCAGGAGAGATCGGTGAAGAAGCTCTAACCCCAGGGCCTAAAAACACTAGATCGAACTCCCTCGGAATCATGAAACACTCCCGTATGCTAGTAAAGTCCACCTCCGTAAGCATTGAAGATGTGTCATCCACCTCCAAATGCTAATGCTGCTCACTCTCCATCCCATGCTCAACTCGCCCCAATAAATCAGTGGGCACTAGTAGAAAATGCCACAATTGCAACAGAAATTTTCCTTGTAAAAGAGTGAAATTCCATAGTTAATGCACATTCGCAAGAGAATTTTTCGCATTCCCTTGTAGTTGTGCTGTTGTAAAATCTCTCCTGGTTAATGCACACATTTGCAACGAAATTTTAATTATCCCTTGCGAATATTAGGTACAATAGAATATCTACAATGAAAGTTGTTTCTTGCTATCCCCATCTATAAGAAAATATCTACAACAAATATTTCCATTGCAAGTGTGTTTTAAAAGGGATTTTTCCCGTTGCTAATGAACTATTGCTACAGAGGTTCGCAAAGTAGTCATTCTATTGCAATTGTTACCTCACAAATGCAATTGTTACATCGCGAATGCAATTGGACGCGTTTTTTCGTTGGTGGTTTTGTTCGGATGGTTGAATCAAAATTTTAAAAACGATTTATTTCTTCGATGAAGAACATATAATTATTTCACCTGTTGATGTGCACAATTATATAAAGAAAATATAATAATGAAACATATGCAATTTGAACAAACAATACATATTTAGATAATAGTAAACTTAAGAACACCAAAATAAGCATTAATATTATAAAGTATAGAACATTCTCATTACAAAATTATATATTTGTTTCGAAGTGCCAAAATACCAACAGTACATTCTAGAAGGAAATATGAGTTGTCAAACTCTAAGAAATACAACGAATATTTTCAAAAGTACTTCTAACTTGGGGTTTCCTCTTGATCTGGAAGGACGCTTCACAATATTGTCAATCTTTGTTTTCAAATCTTCTCGTGGTGCATCAGGGAGCAGAACTTGGGGTTTCCTCTTTCCATATGCATGCCCTCTAGGACCAAACTATCCAAACAAAATTTATGCATTAATAAGGATTTTAAAGACAGCTAAAACTTATGATAAAAAAAAAAGACAACTAAAACTGCGAAAAGAAATGAAATGAGATCTAAGTGTAATTCTCAAAAGCTTCTAATGAAAAAGTCAGGGGAAACATTGTTATGAATAAATAGACAGTGACCAAAACATGAATATTTGACAAGGCTCTTGATTACCCACTGCAATAATACACTTGGAAGTTTACACTGCAATATATAAACAAACTGATGTCAACCTTGATCATTTGAATCAAGGACAAATAACGCTCCGACTCTTTAAAATATGTTTGGCATGTTAGATACTTAGAAATTTTCATCGTGCTCACAAAGATCATCTGCTGTTAATACTAGCAAGTACCACTGCTTGATGGGAAGTGTTCGAACATAAAGATCTTGAGCAATGGCATAATTTGAACAAAACTAAGCAAAATAAAAAAACTGATTAGTGTGAATTTGAAATGATGAAGTTGAATTAAGATTCAGCTGGTAGCCTACTACTATGCACAAAAATCTAATTAAGAATATAATGTTATAGTGCAACGAAATCTTAGTCCAATATATGCAAAGGGGATAAAAACATGTAACAAAAGATGGGCAAGTATTTCAATTTATACTGAGAATAGATAATATTAAATTGGAACTATCAGTAGAATTTTCATGGAAAGATAAGGGGAGAAAGCATACAATTCTGCTGGAGATTTCTGTATCCTTAAAATTTAAGCATCTCCAGAAATCTTCATGCATACTAGCTACTTGCCACTGCTTGCAAGTTGCACCAGCTTCACATAAATTTTTATGGCTCAAAAACGAAAAGACCTGCAATTAAATAAATGTGTCAATGTAGATTAATACACCAAAAGCAAACAACAGTCGATGAAGATCATAGAGCATACAAGGTGTAATAGATCTTCAGAAAGATCCATTTTGATCTACATCTTTGATGTTGCTGGTACCAGGCTTATTTCCATCGTCACCTATACCATCACTGAAGTTCATAGAGTGTCCCCTACCGTCATCATCCTGATCTCTACATCTTCCACTACTTGCGGTTTCAGATGAAAATAATGAAGCTTGAACATTGGTGCAGTCCTTGGATGTAAATACACCAGATGCATCACTACCTAAAGAAGGTATGGGAGTGTAGTCTATCTCCCTGAATAGAGAAATTCTTGAAAAGAACAAACACAAGAATATTTCAGATACAAAGTTAAACATTGTCATAAGTTATTCAGATTAATACGCCACAGTGAAAGTCCAACCATTATACTCTATTAAATATCCCACAATCATCAAATGATCAAATATGGCCACATGTTGTATATAAGTTAACACAAATTGATTTACATGAAAAATACACACCTAGCTTTCTGGAACAACTTAGGTTCACATAATATACAATAAAATTAGTAGAAAAAAGTTGTTTTCAGAATGGGTTTCTGAAATGTGAAGGAGTGGCAGTAGTACCCAATTAGCAGTTGGACTCTCTCAGTTAACAGTTGGAGTTGGACACGGGTTTGATGAGAAGAATTGAGAATACCTTCAAACTGTTAGCTCCATGAAAATAGATATTACGAGGTGTTGTTTATGGAGCTTGGAGGTATTCTTAATTAATTTGAACAATCATACTCACATAAAAGATTCCAATTCCTTTATTTTCCTTGCACTGCATATGAAACATCTAAAAGGCTATTATATAAAACCTATGACTTCCCACACATAAATTTTTATCATTCACAAATCCATTAAGTAGTTTGAACACTTGAACAACTTTTCAACCAAAGTTGCTTCGTAACATAATCCTATCTCAATAGGGTATTCTTAATTAGACTAAAAATCCATTCATTTGTTACACTGAGCACTATATACATAACCCCTCCTTCTAAAACCTTTGACAGTTAAACCACTTTTCTTTACAAATATCAAATACTTGAAACAAGTATGAGAAACAAATAACTCCACACACAAAACAAATTGACAAAATGAACCTACAAAGTTCCAAATTCATGAGCTGGGCAACACTCAGTTCAACAATCAGACATGACAAAGATAAAATCATACACACAATGGGTTAAAAAGCTACATTGAGGCATTTAGAATAACTGCGGTTGTCTCCACTAAAAGTCAAGATATCTAGATGTATCTAAACTCCACCCTGATCTAATTTATTTCGTACTTCTATCTGAGCTATATTTGGGTGATCAGATATGCAGACTACGACACAAGCTACACTTTGCATACCTCCACTTTGGCCTCCACTAGAAAATAACTCAAGATATGATCCAATCAAGCCCTCAAATTGACAATAACTACTACCATTCTGCTGCTTTTACCAAATAAATTTAGGCCAACAATGCACATCATACATACATTCATAACCATAATATAACAAAACATCTTACATAACTCTCAAGCCACCAAAAATGAGGAAAATCGAAGAGAAAGTCACCTGCCGATGATTTCCGAACTGATGGAATCCTCATCTCCACCTTTTAATTTAGACTTTACTGATGAATAAGAGGTCATGTCTTCAAGTACTGTTTATCATGTTAAACAACTTCAGCATCAAAACTTTCTTCACCACTAATTTACTGAACATACATGATGCCATTAGTTGGAAATCCATCCTCTCCAACTATTTCACAATCTCAACCCTAATAATTATTCTCACAAACCCAAATTCTAAAATTCTCAAATTCATACCTATGGTTTGAGAGATGGAGGAAGATGATGATGATCGGAGTGACGACGCGATAACGGCGACGACGACTGCAATGGAGAGGATAAGAGACTTGACTTAGGGTCGACGGGCGACGGCGACGGGGCTAGGACTAGAGAAGGCGATGGTGGTTGGGCTAGAGACGGCGGTTGGCGTTGGGCTAGAGATGAAGACGGCGATGGAGCTAGGGTCGGCATTGGTTTGGATTTGGGATTTTGAGTCGAGTTATTAGGGTTGGGGATTTGAGAAATGTGAAAAGGGGAAATGTCCAAGATTGGGGTATGGAGGATATCATTTTGAGAGAGGGATAGATTAATCGGTTCTTGCTTAAAGGAGGGGATGAATAGTTTTATTTTAGAAAAGTAATGTTACGTGTCTAATATGTGTTTAATATTAAAGATTAAAAAACTATTTTAGTAACGGAATATATTATGTTACAATTGTTCTCTTGCAATTGTTGCAATTGCAACAGATTAATAGAATCTCTTGCGGATATCAAAAACATTCACAACGAAGAGATTTGTTGTGATTAATTCGTTGTAAATGGTAGCACTAACAAGAGAATTTTGGTACTTGTAAATGATTCGTTGTTATTGCAAGGTTTTCTACTAGTGGGGGTAGCCTCGAATGCCACCAAAATGAGACATTGGACACGGAAGTCTCCCTGACTCCCCCATTCTTCTCTCTCTCTCTAATATTGCCTCCACAATAACTGAAGGCGACTCTGCTACGCCCTTCCCTTTATCCGCTCTAGAAGGTGGAATCAACAACTGCTCTCCAACAGGACTATAAGGGGAGGTCTCGTCACCCGAAAAAGCTCTAGACATCTTGATAAGTTATATATATATATATAACCTTTGAAGTAACAACCACGGTCAGAAAAGTTCACTGGAGCAAGAAAAAGTTTGCCAGAGCTCTCCCAAGAGAAATCTCGCTAGAAAGAAATTCTTTAGAACGAGAGAATGAGGAGGGAGTGGAGGGGGGGAGGGGAATTTTATTAGAAAAGAGTGGAGACAACGGTTGGGTTCCCGAGGCTATTGCCCCCCCCCCTAACTAGTAGGGAAGCCCAACATTCGGGAAGACCAAACGATGAAACCATTGACCAGTCAAAGGTCAGTGGTCAACATGAGCCGCGTCACCCGTCAGAGGAGTTTGGAGTCGCGCGCCGAACAAACGTGCCCCTGCTCGAAGTTGGAGCAAAACTCTGCTGACCATTCCGGTCAACCGTCAAAGCACACGTGACACCCAACCAAAGCATAAAAGTAGCTCGAAACCGTGCGCTGAAAAAATGTGCTCCTGATCGAAGTTGGAGCAAAACTCCGCTGACCGGTCAACGGTCAAAGGCCACGTGGCGCGCAGCCGAAGCATCAAAGTAGCTCGGAACCATGCGCCATACAAACGTGCCCTCGAACGAAGTTGGAGCAAAACTTCGCTGACTGGTCAACGATCACCAGTCAATGGTCAAAGGCCACATGGCACGCAGCAGAAGCATTAAAGTAGCTCGAAACCGTGCATAAATGTAACGCCCTGAATCCCAAATACACTGAATTCGAGATGTTCTACAGGATCTTTTCACTTTCTTTAGTACAATTTTATAGGGAAATTAAAACTTTTCATCATACATCAGAGATTACATCGAATTACATCTTTTCTTTTGCACAGCGGAAGTAAATTTTACAACAATTGAAATAAAGTACAACAACAATGATACAATCTTTAAGCATCCATTCTTCTTTAATCTTTAACATGACATATACCTGCATATAAGACTGTGGGTACGTCAGTTTATTCAACTGACGAACATTATACACGGCCATCCTCTCTATGCCGGAAATAGTATAACTTAACTTTTCATATTTAGCAAACACAAACTTGTCACAATTCAAACTAAAGGGACTACCCTATTGATGTCGTGTTGTGATTGTGCACTTAGTCCTTAATGCAGTTAATTATGTTACATGACACTAATGCACACTTGTTAGGATTCTATGCATCCCATACTACATAGGTCCGAGGGCAAGCCCTTATTTGTTCTTCATCTTTATAGGGTTCAATCCCCCGTTATGTCTTAACTACTACTGTAACTACGGTAGTGTCTTAGATGTCCTATGATCTATGAGCCCATGTCCAGGCAGCCTGGAGGGGAATCCCACGCACTGTCACGACGCATCGAGCAGGCAACCTATGGACAATTCAGCCTCCGCCATGGAACAATGGCACCACCCATAGCCACTCGAACATCCCACGAGCGTCGCCACCGGGACAATAATTCCAGAGTAGCGCCCACGCCATGTCTTGACGCATCAAGCAGGCAGCCTGTGGATCGCTCTCACACCGCTATCCGATGGCCCCCATACTCATGTTTTTCTTCTACTTTCATCACGTCTCCACTATGTACTAGTCCTTAGTTTAAATAAAAAAAAATCATGAACAAAATTAATCTCTAGAGTTAGCCTCTCCATCAACCGGACTTATTCATTCATTTCATCTGGACCAACCTTGGTCTAATTTCACTTTATTTCATTTCTCATTGCCGGGGAGACTTAGCTACTCTATTTCAAAATTTCATTTCACAATCTTCAACTCATAACAATTTCCATGTCGAGTTCTCAAACTCACATGTATGTTCTCCTTCAATTCATGATTACACTTTATTCACAAGTCCATAATGAATACTTTTAACTCATAAAGTTCGTATGTATAGCCAACAATTTCTTTTTCCCTTTCATAAATCATGATTTTAATTTCATAATCATATATGAATTCATGCAACTTCATAATATCACTAGTAACATTCATACTTCACATATCGCACAATATTCACAAGTGAGAATAATATCATGTTACACAACAAAGTACTTTTCCCAATTACTTTATAATAGCCTATTTCACTTAATCTTTATAAGTTATAAATTCCATAAGTATGTATCTTATAACCAAAGCTCTAATTATGCCTTTTGCTCACAAACCATATTGTATTTCATTCAAATAATATCCAAATCACTCTTATAAAATTCCTTGTATTTTTATGAGGATTACCATATTTATTTCATAATTTTTGGACTTCAAAAACTCCCAAAAAAATATTTTTTCCTATATGCCGATCCCAAGAATCGAAACAGGCACAGCACCGAGACAGCACAGAGCCCAGACCACTAGGCCGGTCGCCGAACACGATATAAGAGCGACTGAGAGTAATAAATACTCTCAGTTCGCTGTTAACCAGTTTTTAGAGAATTTTAAAAAAGTGTTGATCCTGGGATTCGAACTGTGCAAACCAGAGAAGCAAACCGCAGTCCAAGACCACCTGAGCCACTGGCTCGGGTTGTCACTAACCCAAATAAAAATCGATTTGTATTATATTCGTACTGCTTTAGAAATAACTCGATATTCAAATAACCATAGTTTCTTATGGCTTTGGTAAAATTTTCTAAAAATTTCCAGATTAATCCCCAATCATATAAAGTTCATACCAGTAAGAAAAATAATTTTTTGGTACTAATGAAATGTATTTTTCACCCACAAATCCAAGAGTTATTTAGTAAGCTACAATATATTGTATTTTCGACATTGCCAAATAATTGATCTACTAGTCTTTTTATTCAATGATTTCATGGCGATAATTTACTGATATTAGTTCTTAATTCAACCAATACATATGATTTCAATAGTCCATATCCATATCAACATAAAAGTCTATTCATCACAATTCAACTACTAATTTTATGAGTAGTACTGTCATTAATCAACCTATGTCATAATGAAGTATACTCACTTATCAATTATACAAATCACATCTCAAACATACAAGTATTTCATTTTTCTTCAAAATAAGGTGTACTCTTTCTTAATAAGTTCCATGTCTCAATTTCACAATTAACAAGCATGCATTATGTCTCTAATCATAATAACAACATTCTCAATTAAATTTAGTCACCATCATAACTTCATACTAAATAATCATGGAGCAATCTACACATAATTTAATTTTAGCACTAGAGCCATATAAATTAATCACCACATTTCAATCAATTCACATACTAACTACTCAATTCAAGTGGGCTCTTATTAATATTTTTTTCATGCATCTTTAATGGTGGAAACTTAGCATGGATCTATATTAGAAATATGAAATGTTCTACCCACCTTAATTGGAGAGAAAAACCCAAACAAAAGCAACCAAGTCCTTGTAGATGAAAGCACCTCCTCCTAGCCAAAAGAGTGCACAACTCCAAGCTTCCAAGCCACCACCGAATGCTTCTCTAGCCCCAACCGAAAGCTTCCCCTCCTTGTGATGCCGGCCACTCCAAGCAACAACAACCCACACAACTCTCTTATCTTTTATAACTCTCACTATTACAATACTATAACTTAGAAATTATACTTTGCATATGAAAAATTAGCCATGAGAGGGGGGGTATTTATACCAAAAGATGAGTGAAATGGAGGGCCAAGATTGTTTTGGTGGTTGTAGAATGAAGGGACTAGATCAAAGTAGGAGTTAGAAGAACTACCCACTTCCATGAAACTACCCCCCATGATCACCATACCCAAAATCAAAAATCCCTCCAAAAAGATTGAAACCCGGCCAAGAATAAAGTGTGCAATGCACGTGTACGTGTAGTGCACGTGCATGCAACTAGGCCAAACTTGTACATTTTTAAATTTGTATAAAAATAATTTAGTAAAAAAAAAGTCTTCTACATGACAAGTTTAATTAAAATAGATTAATTCATGGGCTTTCTTTTTGGGCCAAAATAGTTTATAAAATAAATAAAATAAAATACTTTTGGACTTTTTAAGAAAAGGGCTTTTCATTAAATTAAAATAAGGCTTTTTAAAGAAAGGCTTTTTGTACTAAAATAATTTGAGAAAATATATTTAAATATAAACATCATGATAAAATAATCCAAACAAAATATTGCACGTGCACACTACGTGCAAAATAAATAATTTTTCATTAATTGAAAAATCAGGGTATTACAATAAATCTCCGTTGACTGGTTAATAGTCAAAGGTCAAGGCCACATGGCACGCAGCCGAAGCATTAAAGTAGCTCGGAACTGTGTGCTGAACAAATGTGTTCTTGATTGAAAATCAAACAAAATTCGTTGACCAGTCAACGGTCAATGGTCAACGGGACACGTGGTGCCCAGCCAAATCATCAAATACTTTCGGTGGCATGCATCGAGCAAACGTGTCCCCGATCGACAATGGAGCAAAACCCGTTCACCGGTCAACAGTCAACGGGACACGTGGCACCCAGCCGAAGCACCATAGACGTTCGGTGGCATGCGTCGAGCAAACGTGTCCCCGATTGACAATGGAGAAAAACCCATTGATCGGTCAATGGTCAACTGTAAATGGGACACATGGTGCCCAGTCGAAGCACCAAAGACATTCGGTGGCATGCGCTGAGTAAACGTGTCCCTGATCGAAATTAAAGCGAAATGTCGTTGACTGGTCAACGACCAACGGTCAGCGAGGCTCTTTTGCCTTCCGATCTCCGTGATTTTCACGCCCACCATGATCAATGTTCCAAGTTTCGCCACGCCATCTGGTATTTGATTAATTCATTTATTTAATTGTTAAATAGAATTAATTACTTAAAAAATCCAAAAAATAATTAAAAATTGAAAAAAATATTTAAAAATTCTAAAAATAATTATTATTTCGAAAAAATATTTTAAAATTATGAATATATAAATATTAATTTAGAATAGTTAATTAGAATTTTCGAAAGTTAATTTTTAAAATTCAGAAATTGAATAAGAAATTCGGAAAATGATTAAAAATTGGAAAAAATTCAGAAAAATCTGGAAAAGTCACAAAAGGTCCAAAAATTCTAACAATAGTTCTGGGTATTTTAGAAACTAAGAATAACACCGTTACATCTCGAGCAAGATTCAAACGTCCCTGAAAAATCCGATATGTTCTGCAAATCCTTAGAAATGAGCAAACTACTTCTCCAAGATTGTGAAACTCAGTCTTCGGGAGTTTGGGGGGGGGGGGGGCCTTGTGATATGGATAAAAATAGAACAAAATCAGGCACGAATCTTAAAGCCCTCAAGCGTAAAATGGTAATTTCACTAGAAACGGGTCTGTACAAGGGAATTTGGTATCTTTCAAGCCCAATAGCCCAAAATAGGTCTGTTTAACTGGGTTGACATAACAAACCAATAAGAATGCGTCCAGATTATTTAAATATGATTTAAATTCATAATTATCTATAAGAGACGGTTTAAAAACCTTATCTCTTATCCTGATGAGAGTTTAAACTCAATCCCCTCAATTACTCTTATCTTTTTATGAAGAAGAGATAATTGATTCAATCCAAAAACACCGGGAAGTAGAGATAAATTATTATCTTGAACTAACCAAAATGACTATAAATACCCCTCTACATCCATTAGAAACAGGTAATCAGCATTTTGCCACTAAAAAACTCTCATAATCTTCTTGAGTTCTGACTTGAGCGTCGGAGGGTCTGTCGCTGGGATAAACCCCGGTGTTTTAGACTTTGCAAGTCAATCGGAGCGACCGTCACCCTCAAGATCAGATCCAACGGTGCAAATGAGTCATATGTAGAAGTCAACACCAATTGCAACGAATCAATATCGGTGAAAGTAAGAAAAAAACAGATTTTATTGTCTTTAAAAGGATTCATAACATTTAAATTTGCAGCAACAATAGGTTTTCAGCCTCAAAGATGCTGATGAGCCTTCTTAGGTATTTTTTGTCTTTTATAAATTGCTCTTTCTCTGTGCTGCGAAGTTGTTAATAGTACCACTTGAAGTTGGGTAGACTTTTTCACGCACTTTCAAGTTCTGAATAATGATAAGCAACATCAAGTGTAGATGAATTAACTAATTGTCTTTCAATGTGAGGTGTCACTGATCACAATTGAGTATCAATGATTCCCTCTAACCTTCTCTTCATCCCAACATGTTCTGCTCCTTTCGGAAGAGTAGCGCAAGAATTTCCATTGATTCCTTGCTTGTTAAAAGCATGTGCTTTGGCCTAAATGGATACTAGTACTATACACGTGCTGTGCACGTGGGTAATTTTTTTTTTTGGGAGGGGAAAATGAAAAGGGCAAGAAAAAAAAGGACAAATTATCTTCTCTATTATACATGTGCTGTGCACGTAGAGAAAAATTGGGAGAAATGAAAAAGACAAAAAAAAAAATTTACCTGCACGTGTGCTGCACGGGTTGGGTTATGGACAAAGGCCTTCTCCCATTATAGTAGTAGAGATATCATGACAATATTGGCTTTCACAATTAACTTGAAGAATATATATATATTTATATAATAAAACTCAAAGAAAGCTATCAAGTGGCTCTCCTTCAATCTCCCCAAAATCAAAGGCCCAGATTTAATCTTACAAAACACATTTTTCAAGGCCCAGATCTAATCCTACAAAATACATTTAATCCCCAAAAGTTTTTCTCCAAAACTCAAATTCAAATCCCCAAACAACTCATTTATTTATTTAATTATCTCTCTCTCTCTCTCTCTCTCTCTCTCTCTCTCTCTCTCTCTCTCTCTCTATATATATATATATATATATATATATATTGATGCTTTAATACAAACTGTTAGGAATTGTTGCTGAGTTTAGCTACAACCGATCCAAAGAACAATCAAACAAGATGATCAAACCAAGCATACAATATTTATTTTATTTTAGCTACACCTAATTCTGGGGAGAAATAAGAAAAAAATTATTCAATTAGAGAAGATATAAGAGATACAACACTCTCACCAAAAACTTATCTATCTCTCAAAACTCACTGGAAGATAATCTGCTGTGTACAAGGGGGAACTATCTCTATTGCTCTTCACAATGAAATACTCTCTCTTATCTCTTGATGAGTCCAATACAATAATATATAGAGATCTAGAAAAATCCTAGGTTGTAGTCTTGATACAATGACCGTCTAAAATATGCTAAGAAGAAGCTACACGTAGGAACCGTACGATATGACTCGAAGGAAAAGTTGGGCCCAAAAGATTCCCAAGAATTAGCCCAATAAGCTGCCATATGCCGATATTGGTCGACTGCCCAAAGTGACATTCAACTGCAAAGAGTCAATCTTCATCCAGAGAGTTTGGACGATCGATTGTTTCAATTTATTTGTCACCTGTTGCTGCTGCTTTCTTATTCTCTCCATCGATGCTTTGACATCTTCTCTCTTCGTCGCATTCTCTTTACATTGAACTCATAGTATGCAAGAAACAATCCCAAAAAACTCTCCATCATGGATTGCATACTCGTGCTATCAACATTGTATGATTGATCATCTCTAAACTATTTCATTCTTCATCCGTAAATGAACTCGATTCAGTGGTTCTTCAGCTAGTTGAATCTACCTACCACGTTTTCTCCAATTAGTATGCACCCTCATGGGCACACCCCAGTAGGCATTAAAACGGAGGTGCCACCTTCTACACGAATTCCACCTACCCCTAGGCATTCTCCACCTCTAGACGATATTCGAACGTCACAGTCTCGCTTCAATTATTCGAGTGATGGCAAACTATATCCTGCTTTAGGAACAATGAGCTTTAAAATACTCGGCAGAGTATTTTCATTCCCGCAAAGCTTGTAGAGGGTGTGCTCAACACCCCTCTTTCCCTTCATTACCTTACGATGACCTTCCCAAACTGATAAAACTCAATCTTAATTTGTGTACTTGAACCCCATGCTTTAAGAGTTTTCAAGGATACAAGATTTTGTTTCAACAAAGGAATATGCATGACGTCCTCTAGTGTGCAACCATTTTCATTTTGTGCCTCCAACTCGATTGTTCCTTCACCCACTACTTCATAAATTTCACCAACCATCATTCTCATACAACGATCTCTTGTGACCTTGTAAGTAGAAAACATCTTTCTCTCGGGGCATATATGAGACGAACTGTCCGAATGAAGAAATCAGTTTGAATATACATCTACAGAACTTAAGTTAAGAGTACTGTCAAAGTTATCGCCTAATTCAGAGCACTAGCAACACTAGCAATGTTGGTGTTCTTTCTATTCAACAACTTGCGACAATCCCTCTTGTAACGCGCAATCCTTTTGCAATGATGGCAACGATTCCAACATGCACTTTCCCTTCAATATTAAGGATCATCCACTCCGATGTAACTCGTAGAAGTAGATGCTGATGTCAGAGTCTCCCTCCTAAGTCCATCCTCCTCCAGGCCCTCAATCACCTATACTACCGAAAACTTCTCCTTGATATACTTTCCGTCTAGCATGGTGGTTATCAGATGCTTGTATGAATTTGGTAGTAATTTATTAAGTTGAAAGCTTTAAGATCATGTGTTTTCATCTCCTTCAATTCAAATGACTCTGAACTGGATTTCCTTATATGATCTTAAAGAGTGACACTTCTCTTCATTGAGTAACTGAACATTTTTTTTCTTCCCGTACGTCAGTTCTTGCAATGACGATTCTGCGTAGTCAGTTATGAGTCTTGCCCACATACTCGCCGTGCTTCTACATATGACTTTGTTCGCCAAAAACATTTGAATTAAACACAAGATTTTTGAATAAATCTTCAACTGATTATCCTACTTTATGTCAAATGGTCGTCTTTGCTTGATCTTCATGAAACTATGAACTGTGATTGTAACACCCCTGGATTTCTTATATATATATATATATATATACACACACACACACACACTAGTATATCCTCTGTGCAAATTGCACATACTTTATCAAAAAATAAACTAAAATATCAATAACATTTATAAAAAAAAATCGGCAGAATCTCCCCATATTTACAACTTCAAAATATTGTTGAGTTAGTGGACCACTTCTTAATAGGACATTATCCTCACATCTGCGTGATTGCAAGCGAAATGCATAATACTCTCGAATAGAAACAGTTGTTTGTCGACCAACGTGCCTTCCATCTTTAGTTTTAATGTCAATTCTCCACCCTTCCTCACCAAATAGAAACAACAATGGATATTGTAGAGGCATGTAACATGGTTATGTTTCAAATATCCTTTGAAAGACTCCACTTTCCGTGCATACTACGATATCCCGCTTACTCACATTCTCTTGGCCATCACCGACCATGGGGGCAGCAACCTCATCACAGGAAGGTAAAATATACTATCGACCATCACGTGCCCTTTCATTTATGATACGTATTCTCAAATTCATTGACAAATATGTTGATGTATATTTTCTCTTGGAGGTCGAAGTAGATCTCTTGCACGTCGAAACATCTTTACGTATGGATTAACTTCATTCACTAAATTTTATAGTTTTTCCATAATTTCTCTATCTATGTTATTGATGCCCATATTTTTTGCATGATTTGTACGTTGATCCAACTCGTATAGACCATCATGTATATACAACTGTGCAAATTTGGGTTCGATACCTTCAACTGGAAGAAGAGAACCAATACGGTGATAATTTGATCCACTTATCTTGAAAGTATATGGACCCCTACCATCCATGACCCGCAAGTCAATTTTTCCTTCCATTGATGTGAAGGAGAACATTGAATTATAAATTCTGACCAGATCCTTGAATTTTGACTGGGGTGTGTCATATTTTCCATCAAGAAGCTCCATAATAAGCTAGGGTGATGTTGGCAAGAATGGTAGAGTAACTAAACATTCTCTACAACACATTTGAAAGCGTGGACGACTGATTGATGTTGTAGAACAACGCTCTCCAATCCACATTTGAGCATGACAACTACTACACTCAACATCTTGCTTGCCTAAGTATGAACTTCGCACGATATTTAGTTTATACGTTCTCGTCGTACCTATTAAAAAGAATTTCAGTCATTTTATAATTCTGTTATAAAATTATTTAATAGTATTAAACCATATATAGATACCAAATTTTCTTACTTCTTATGGGCTCTGCATCTTCACCTCTTTCAATTACAATTGCATGACCAATCTGAGCGAAACATCATGCACAACCAATTTTAGAAAAAAATTATAGAAGGGAGATAATTAATAATGTCTTGAATTGTAGGAGAGAGATATCATACTTTTAATAGTTTATGTATTACAATACAGTACACTGAACTTACCATCATCATGTGTATCTTCATTTTGAATTGTTAGAGATGACGATCTTCCGTATGATGGCTCACCTACACACCAATCATTATTACTGCTCAAATCATTTGATAGCAAAGATGGTCCACTTACTGTTGATGATTCACCAACACACCAAGCACTGTACGTTGCTGAATTTTTTTCATGTCTCTCATTTGCTGCATCACTCACTGTTGACATGTTTTCTTGATGGAAGTTTCTAATTAACTCAGAGTGTTGATCTAAAGTGTTTAGGTTGAAGGTCACTCTCCTTTCAGATGTATAGGTAAGCAAATCATTTGCCATAGTACTTCGCAAGCGTTTTTGTCTTAACTTTAGAATTCTTATCGAACGTGCAATTTTATGTCGATCTGAAGTCAGAAGAGCCATCATAGGATGATGCTTTTTTTTGCTGCAATATTTCAAATCTTCGACGACGTGCAAATGCAGAAATTGCCTTAATTATTAAGCTGGAAAGACGAAATATTATTTTGTCTTGCATCCTACATTAGTAAGTGTATTTTTGGACAATTATTTAAATAGGAATAATAAATATGTAATCAAACACAATGTAGAAAAATATAATGAACATTACATATTGAGATAAATAACTATAGGGATTAACTCAAAAGAAAGTATGATAAGAGACATAGGAGATAAGAACACACATAACATACCTCATGTAATGAAAGAGTCTGATTTCCCTCAATATAATTGGAAATCTCTCTGTATCTTTGAATGTTCACACCTACTGCTGAAAACAAAATCAACCATTTTACACTCAATAAAACACATGCAGAAAAATACAATGAAATATTACATATTGAGATAAATAACTATAGGGATTAACTCAAAAGGGAAAGAGTGATTTTTAGATGACTACACTCAATAGGGGATACTATTTACTGCAATTTAATAACATGTGAAAAATGATGTTGAAGTTAAAATTGCAGTTCATCATAAAATTGTACCCTGTGCAAATTTGCAAATTGCAGAGACTAAAATTAATCTAAAGTTTTTATATTAGTCTATGTAACAGGGTAAAGTTTAGATTAAACTCCCTTTCCTGTGCAATTTGTTGAACTAATAGTTATGTTCTCCATTGAACATAACTATAGATTATTTTATTTTACAATTGCTCATTCTTTGATTCGTAATTTCTAAGTCCTGATTGATACTTAGCCGAATTTAGATTATGTTCTCTTTCAATAAAATTGCACAGGGCTAAGGACATAGAAATTTCAATAATCTATAGATAACATGAATATTAGTTCAATGGAGAACATAACTATTAATTCAACTTTAGTGTTAAATTGCAGAGGAATGGAAGGTAGTCCTTAGCCCTAATTGAATGGCTAAGGAATGTATTTTAGATTAATCTTTCCATTGAAATTTCTATGTTATGTTCTCCATGAGTCTGTGTATGATACTTAAAAACTTTACCCTGTTACAGACTAATGTATAGAAATGGTGCAATTTGCACAGGGAAGAGAGATAAAATTGCAGTTCATCATAAAATTGCAGTCCATGAATTTCCTCCACCTAGTCACATGCAAAAAAACTTCGAGAAATCAAAAAATGCTCATCAGTTTGGGGGGGGGGGGGGGGGCGGTCAAGAACGACAATTCACAGTCCCTCTCATCTACTCCGCTCCCCACCTTCTTCTCGACCCTGACCCTAACGTGGTCCGACAGCGGGTTCGCCCTTGCATCCGACTGCGCCTTCTTCTCCTTCTAAGAACCGCAATTATCTTAGAATGCTCTTAGAATGCATCAGTAATCCAATAAATCAGTACCAATCAGCATTACCGATAAAACACTGAGGGCATCTGTCAGATAACTAAAATTAAAGTAGCCAAACTCATGACAAATAGGTAGATTTGTTTACCAACACAGAATATGAACCCCATATCTAATATTCCAATATTCCAAATCCCAGAAGCAACAACTACTCATAAACATAAAAATTGAAAACACCAATAGGTCTCACTCGAGAGTGGAGAAAGTACCAGCAAGTATGGCTTTCAAAATCTTATTTGAACATATGAAGGATAAAAAAGCAAGCAAGATCCTGCTATTGTTTGGCTTCTTCTCCTTCTTGATCACGGAGACAGCTCCCCGAGTCGAGATCGGGAACCTGAGCCGGTGGTTCCACTTGCAACTGCTCAACAGATCCGGAAGCGGACGGACGGCGGCAGTAGGGACGGACGGGTGAGGAGATGTGGGTGGGTTTTGGGTAGAGAGAGTTAGGGTTTGTGGGTTTTGGGAAGACGTAGAAGAGGAAAGGATTTTTTTGGTGTTTTTTTTAATTAATTCTGTTTTGCTAATTGGTGTGGGTTACACGTGTAAGTTCCTACTTTTGTTTTCCTTTCTCTATTTCAAAATAGAGAAAGGAGAGATGAAGTAGGCCTATTAGCTTAAGATATATATAAATTCTTTTATTTTCTAGTACGTTATGTCGGTTTCTGAACAGTAATCTCACAGAAGCACATTTTGCCAACCTCAAAATCATGAGATATTTGAAACAATATAATTCCCTGAATCTATATATCTACTCAGATTTGGTTACCAACTATTCAAGTGGAGTATTTCTGTACATTCAGAAGCCAGTTTGGTGATGATTGCTCATGTGGGTAAAAATGCCCCGCTTAATCTGAGCCATCTGTTCTTTTTAAGATCTGTAACTCCTATGAGCTTTCTGCAGTAACAGGTCCATGGAAGAGGGTCAACCCAGCCCATTACGGTTAGGGTTGACCTCCCTCTGTCTATAAATACCAAACCCCTCTCATCTTTTAGAAGGTAATCAATTTTTCTCCACTCAAACCCTATCTCCACCTTTTTCAGTGACTGACTATAACGTCGGAAGGCCTGTTGTTGGGATCTCCCGGTATTTCTAGGCACCTTCCAGGTGTTTGGAGCGGCCAACTACCAGCAGCACCACCTCTCCTTCTCTTCATGAAATCCCCATCTCAGATGCAAAATTGTGGCTGAGATCTGTCTCAGATCTATCTTTTCCTTTACAAATAACAAAGAACTCACATCTGTTGCTCCCACCATTAAATCAGTAGCATCAAGTTGGCGTCGTCTGTAGGAAAAGATAGACTGATTCGATTCTAGACTCGGATCTCACCCTAAAGTCATCCCTTTCCATGGCACACAAAACCAAGAGAGCACGCAGGCGGGATGTCAAGCCAACCCTCAACCTTGCAGTCACGTGAACACACAGGGGTCCCGAAGACAACGAGATAAAGGTCTATCAGGACTTGGTATGAGCGCTTCACGCTCAGTCAATGTTGACCTTCGGTACGTCATCAATAATCGGCAGCAAGTGGATGACCTCCAACACCAGCTCAGCCGAACAAGGGACGGTGCCACCCCCTCCAACCAGGCTCCGAACCATAGCTTTCACCCATCCTATGGTCGGGAGCAGAGGCGCAACCACTCCCCGAGAGATTGTCCATCCCCGAACAGTCAAGGCGAACAGGTCCCACTCACGAGTGTCGAGTTCTGGGATTTCAGGAATGATGTTCTCCAGGCCCTCCGAGGTGGCCTCAGAACTGAGCGTCAAAATGACAACCCTCGTCAAGAGAAACCCCAGGGCAGTGAGTCTCACGGCTCGACTCAGCCGGTGAGACGAGATGAAGCCGTCCTTCAATGCCTCCAGGAAATGGAGAATCGTCTCGCTCAGATCGACAAAGCAAGGTTACAATCCAACCGAGGACATTAGCCTACCTGGCCCCCATTCTCCGCTCGAATCCTCGATGCTGAGATTCTGAGGAATTTCAGGTCGCCTCAGTTCGAGACGTACAAAAGAGTGAGTGATCCTACTGATCACATGGAAGGGTTCAAAACCCTCATGATGATTCACAACACCTCAGATACTCTCCTCTTTCGCGCATTTCTAGCCACTCTGTATGGCCCGACATGGGAATGGTTCTCAAAGCTCGCCCCCAACTTGGTTTTCTCATTCGACCAGCTTGAGGCAAGCTTCCTTGCGCACTTCATGACCAACTGCAAGGTCAAGAAGACGAGTGCGTCATTTCCGGACCTCAAACAAAATGAAGGAGAGTCCCTTCGGGACTTTGTACGGAGGTTCACCATGGAGGCTAGGGTGGTCTCTTCTCTCGATGCTATCATCGCATCAGCGGCCTTCCGTCACAATGTTCGCCACGACCAGCTTAAGGCCTCCTCAGTGAAGAAGTCGCCCATTGATTTTTTTAGCCTCCTAAATAGGGTTGAAAAGTACATCCGAGCCAAGGAGGCTCTGCACCGTGAAGGCCCAAAAGAAACCCCAGCCAAGGGGACGAGAAAGTTTGATGACTCTGAGCCTTTGAAGAAGGCTCAGAAAGATGCATTCGGTCAGAGACGACCGCCTCCTGTCCCCTGCTTCGAGAGGTTCACTTCACTGACTAAGAGTGTGTCAGATATCCTCATGAAAATTGAGGATAAGGAGATGGCCCACCATCCTCCCCGATCTAGCTACAATAAGAAGAGGGACTAGAGATTCTACTATCGGTTCCATCGAGACCACGGGCATGAGACAAATAATTGTCGGTCCATTAAAGACGAGATTGAGTCCCTCATCCAGAGAGAGTACCTGAGAGAGTCCACCCGAACTAATTAGAGGGCTTCGTCCCCTCCCTGAACTGCCAGCAGGCGTTCAGAGGCGAAACCTAAGCCCGAAGGAGCCAGTGGGCCGACCATTCTTCATTGTGTCCACGACGGACCCATGGGAGGAGATTCGAACACCTCCCGCAAGGTCTTCGTGTGGGTGGTTAATTCAGTCCAAAGTTATTTGTGCTGTAGGGATCAAGGACAGGTGGCCTCATTCTCTAGCAAAGATTTGGAAGGCGCCCGACTGCCTCATTGTGATGACCAAGTAGTCAGCCTCGACATGGTTAATCACGATGTCTACCGCATCCTAGTGGACAACGAAAGCTTCGTTAATATCCTATTCCTGGACACATTCGAAAAGCTCAAACTCTCTCGCGAGAGGCTGAAGCCAGCCAGGTACACCCTTCACGGGTTCTCGGGCGTTCCTGTCCAAATTGAGGGAATTGTCACTTTGATGTAACAACTGGAACAACCCCAACCATCCGGATAGAAGCAATGGACTCCATGGTGGTCTACATCAAGGCCGCCTATAATTCCATCCTCGGTAGACCCGGCCTCCGCTCCCTTCAGGAAGAGCCCTCCGCCTATCACCTGAATTGAAATTCCCTACCGACCACGGGGTTGGCATTTTCTGAGGCAATCAAGAATCCGCTCGTTCATGCTATATGGCTACAGGGGGGAGGGGAGAATTTCCCCCCTTGAAGCAGTGGAGCTTCCGTCTGACAGGAGTCCGTTGTGCTCGGAGCTCGACGATAAGTTGGAGGAGGTCCCCATCTTCAGGGAGGACAAATCTAAATGGTTGTAAGTGAGCCAGTCTCTCGCTCCAGACCTAAAATTGGCCATTATCGGCATCCGTCGGAATGTCGACCTCTATGCGTGGACACCCTCTGATATGTCAGAGATTTCAGAGAATCTCATCATGCACAAACTAAGCATCCATCCGGACTCGAAGCCAGTTCAGCAGAAGCGCCGTAAGTTCGCCCCCGATAGGTAACATGCGATAAAGTAAGAAGTGGACAAGCTTCTCTCGACTTGCTTGGCAAACATATTGCGATGGTGAAGAACCCGAACGGGAAGTGGAGGATCTCTATAGACTTCACAGACCTCAACAAGGCCTGTCCTAAAGATCTCTTCCCTCTTACGAGCATCAACGTCCTGATAGATGCCACCTCGGATCACGAGCTGCCAAGTTTCATGGGCACCTTTTCGTGCTACAACTAGATCATAATATTCCCTCCGGACATTTCGTAGATCACCTTTGTGACCTACCAAGCCCGCTATTCCTACCAGGTCATGCTCTTCGGGCTGAAGAACGCCAGTGCCACCTACCAAAGGCTCGTCAATCGAGTCTTTAAGGAACAGATAGGCCAGAACATGAAGGTATATGTCGACGATATGCTCTTCAAAAGTTGCAGGGGACAGGATCATGTTAGTGATCTCAAGGAGGCTTTCGGGGTCCTACGATCCCATAATATGAGACTCAACCTCTCCAAATGCACCTTCAGCGTCACCTCGAGGAAGTTTCTCGAATTTGTGATATGCCATCGAGGTATTGAGGTGAACCCCAAAATGATTCAAGCCATACTGGACATGGCCCCTCCAAGGAATATCAAAGAAGTCCAACAACTTACGGGTCGGCTAGCGGCCATCGGCCGTTTCCTCTCCATGTCCGGGGAAAAGTCGCTCCTGTTCTTCAAAGCCCTCCACAGGGCAAAAAGCTTCGAGTGGGGAGGTCTTCAACAGCAGGCTTCTGATCAGCTGAAGTCCTACCTGGCCAACCCCCCCACTCCTCAGCAAACCAGAGCCGGGCGAGTCCATCTTTCTCTATCTGGCCGCTTTGGAACACTAGTCAGGGAGGAAGATAGGGTTCAGAAGCCTGTCTATTATGTCAGCAAAGTCCAGCACAGTGCTGAAACTCGATACACCAAGATGGAAAAGGTCTCCTATGCATTGGAGATGGCCGCTCGGAAACTCCGACCATACTTTCAAGCCCACTCCATCCAAGTGCTAACAGATCAGCCTAGCTAGTCCTCAACAAACAAGAAAGCTCCGGCCACTTGATTAAGTGGTTAATCGAGCTGAGCCAGCATGACATCAGCTATCAACCTCGAACCATCATCAAAGGGCAAGCCCTCGCAGAATTCATTACGGAATGTACCATTCCCGAAGTGTCTGAACACCAAGAGGACGAACCAGCATGGGAGATCTATGTCGACGGATCATCCTGCGAGGGTGGAAGTAGAGCTGACATCATACTCAGGGACCTCGATGACTTCATCCTTTAGTATTCCTCTACGTCTCAATTTTAAGCCTACAACAATGAGGCAGAATACGAAGCGATGATCGCCGGGCTCATGTTGGCCCACAAGGTGAGATGGGTAAGGGCCTTCAGTGACTCTCAGCTCGTGGTCAATCAGGTTCCTAGGGATTAGGAAGCACGTGACGCCCGGATGATCCAATAGTTAGCACGTGTCAGACAACTCTTAACAGTCTTCGAGAGCGCCGCTATTGAGCGCATTCTGAAGGAAAAAAATGGCCATGGATGATGCCTTGTCCAAGCTTTCCTCATCATCCTTCAAGAGCCTAGATTACACTGTCCTCGTCGAGATCCTCCTCAAGCCTAGCATCAAGAACATCGAGGTCCTTTGCCTCAATCGAGGCATTCAATCGGATACTTCGAAGGATCTCGTATGGAAGTTCTTGACAGATGGCGAACTCCCACTCGACCCAGCCGAAGCCAGAAAGATAAGAATTCGACCAGAAAGATTCACATTGAATGATAATGTACTCTTCAAGCGCTCATACACTGAGGTAGACAGGAGACCATATCTCCGATGTCTAAGTCCCAATGATGCTAAGTATGCATTGGAAGAGTTGCACAAAGGAATTTGGGGGGAGGGGGGGGCGCCATATGGGAAGCTGATAGCTCGCAAGGAAAGTGCTCAACCACGGGTACTATTGGCCGATTATACTGCAAGACGCCCACGATCTTGTGAAATAAATACGGCCCCTGCCAGATATTCTCTTCATTCAAGTGCATGCCACAAACTGAACTCAAGTCACTTGCGAGTCAGGCCCCCTTTACCATGTGGGGGATGGATCTGTTCGGCCCCTTCCCAAAAGCTACGGGCTAGAGGTGCTTCCTCATTGTGGCCATCGGCTACTTCACTAAGTGGGTCGAGGTAGAATCCTTGGCCAAAATCATTGAACATCAAGACCATCAATTCTTTTAGAAATACATCATCTGTCGGTTCGGGATCCCATGCGTGCTCATCACGGATTACGGAACTCAATTCGTCGACAATTTTTTTTGAAAGTTCTACGAAGACCTCGAGGTCCAGCAGTGGTTCTCATTGTTATCCCATCCCCAGTTGAACGACTAAGCTGAAAACGTCAATCGCCAAATTCTTGAAGGTCTAAGAAAATGTTGGAAAATTCTCCCAAGGGACTGTGGGTCGACGAATTGCCGAGCATCCTTTGGTCGTAACGAACAACCAAGAGGATCCCCATGTTCTAGTCCTTATTCAACCTGACATACTGGTCATAGGCTGTCATCCTCCTTGAAATCGGGCTCCCTTCGCCCAAGGTCATGGGCTTCAATGAGCAATCGAATTTGAGCGATCTTAGGCCCAACTTGGACATAATTGACGAAATCCATGAAAAATCGACCATTAGAAGAAATATCTATTAGCATCGGATTGAAAGGTTCGACAACAAGAAGGTCTGTTTGACCGATATCAAGGAGGGTGACCTCGTACTCAGGAAGCTCGCTATTTTCGAGCCCACTAAGAAAGGCAAATTAGCCCTGAACTAGGAGAGCCCGTATAAGGTCTCACAAGTGGTACGTCCAGGCACGTACCGACTCGAAGACCTGGGGAACAGGAAAGTCAAGAGACCATGAAATGCCGAGCACCTTATCAAGTTCCACGAGGAGCCACAAAGGTTGACATAATTTTCAGTGATGATAGCAGGCGCTAACCAGTCTCTATACCTCCTCTGTGTAATCAAGCAAATAAAAGCAATGAAGTTTCTTTTATTTTTGAGTCAGAATGTCTCACATTTATTTCTTCAAACAAGAGATTTCTCAATCTCTTAAGTCCTCACCGCTCAGCTTGGACTTCAAGCCATAACGAGAGATTTCTTAACCTCTCACGTCTTTGCTGTTCGGCTTAGAGTTCGTGCCCTAATGAGGAATTTCTCAAAATCTCTCATGTCTTCGCTGCTTGCCTTGGATTTCTCACAATTTCTCAACCTCTCAAAAGTCCTCTTCTTTCGGCGTCGAACCCGAACCTCAGCCTTTGCAAAAGTTTTAATTATATTTACGACCCTCACCTTTGGCAAGGACCTCGAGCTCCATGCCTCGAGTTGGTCCCTCTTCCACCCGCTGATGGCCAGGGATAGAGTAACCTTCTTCGCTGCTACCCCTAACTGTCTACGGGTAAAAGAAGAACAACTAGTCATGAGAGCTCTCAGTGAATTGAGAAATGAGAAATGGATGGGGGAGGGGCAAGGGAAAGTGGGAGCTCGATAGTTGTGATGCTGATATGGATGAATCCTAACCGTTCACCCACATTCAACGACACAGGAAGGCATCGATACATCTCCCAAGGCCAAAAGTTTCACCTTCTGATGGGCGCTTTAATGACGATGATCCATCAATCCACTTGGAAGACGAAACATCTCCTGATCCAGCCCAGTAATATCCTCAAAAGATGAAACATCACACATTCAGCAGGTCTGCCTCGCCGACACATCCAGATCGAAGCCGATCTCAAAAAGTGAAAGGATCATTTTATTACAACATACAAAAGTTCATTGATACAATCGACGAGGTCCTATGATTTGTTATTACAACAAAGTTACAATAAGTATAAAAGTTACAACAGATACAAACTCGGCCTACCCCCCCGCTTGAGGGGAGGGGGTGTTGATTCTTGGTTTTGATGACCACAACACAATGCAAAGTTGTGCTACTTCTTATATTGCAGGATGTATCAATGTCAATACCATGTGTGATACACAAAGGCAAAGTTAATCCAATGAAGCTGTCAAGCTCAAGCTACAATGTTCTAAGTTCAAGACAAGATTGATCAAGCAAGCTTCAACAAACTAAAGACAATGGCTTAAACTCAAATTCAAGACTCAAGATCAAGACAAGATTCAGTGCTTCAATGTGTTTTATTAAATGTCTTGTAAACAATTGTAATTTTATTTTCTTTGAGTCGTAGAATGATGTAATAGCCTTGTCACACACACACACACACACACACACACACTCATACATATCATTATAATTGAGTGTTTTTCACCAGTTTAAAGGTCGAAACAAGCTTGATTAAGAACAGCTGTTAAGTACCAGTCGACTGCCGTTTGGCACCAGTCGACTACAAAACTGTCTAAAGTTTTTTAGACTTTGGCCTATCGACTCATCATGGCAACCCAGTCGACTGTTCAAGTCGTTTCAATAGATTTTAGAATTTAAAACTTGTTTTTTCGAATTCAAAAGTTTTATATCCAGTTTTAAAACAGTTTTATTAACTGTTTTACAACGTCCTAGTGATTCCTCTCTATAAATAGAGCCTAGGAATCACCATGGAAAGGTTCCAAGCATTTTTCATAAAAAGTTTAAGTTGTTGCTTTTGAAAAAGTGAACTAGTATTCAAATAAGGATTCACAATCTTCTAAGTCTTGGTTCTCTGAAATCAGTCCAGTATAACAGTGAATCGTTTTAGAATGATTTCGGAAGTTGACCTATTAGCCTCCATACAAAAATCACATTCACAACAAGGCTATAGGTTGTTGTAACTCTTTTATTGTTTTCTTTTACTCTCGGGTTGTGAGAGTGGTCCTCTCGGTTGGAGAGTAGGGCTCCAGGTTGTAGAGTCAGGTTTTCACTCTTGGTTGAAGAGTGGATTTGCTCTCTCTAGTGGTGAGAGAGGTCTACGGGTTGGACAAGGTTGTTGTCTAAACGCCATAGGGTATTCTTGTATTTTTCAAGAATAGTGAAAAATCTCAAGTGGGTTGCTTGGGGACTGAATGTAGGTTGGAAGGACCAAACCATGATACATCACCGCCTCCAGTCTCATGGTTGGAGATAGGCCCCCAACGGAGGGCCAACCGCCCGCAATTTGCTTAGCTTAACACCCGTCCCAAGGTATCCTTTCCAATGCGTAAGAACCTGCCCTTGGGAGGGGAACAACAATATCTTCAATTACTTCTCCACTATAACCATGCGAAGGAATGATTCCGAGGTCGGCCGCCGGGCGGAAGTACCGGACATCGACCATCTAGTCTCAGTGCTCCCTAAGTCGTTGTCGGCAATCACCTTCTTCAGACGAGCCAACTTCAAGATTAATTCCTTCGACTTATTCATAAAATAAGAAACAGTTGCTTCTTGATCCTGGACCTGTTTGTGATAGCGAATCATCAGACTCCATGGATTTTAGCTTGTCCCTAAGGCGCTCGATCTTGACATTACGAGGGTTGTCATCGAAGGACTCGTTTATCTGACACAAAGGAGGAAAGGACATATCATTCTGAGCCTCATAAACTTGGCAACATCACACATATTACGCCAAAGATTTCAAAGTTAAAGAGTTCGGCCAAAAATCCATTTCATTCATAAAAATTCTTACAAAATAGCTGTGGCCAGTTTGCATTCGGCAAATAAAAAGAAAAAGAAAAAAAAAGGAAAGGTGAAGCTACTGCTTAGAAGAGTGGGGCACCTCTTCGGTCGCCGCTGCGTCGACCTAGGGGTCGGCTGCCTCTGCTACATTCTCCTCAGCCGGCAGCTATTCACACCCCCTCCTCATCATCTCCCCGGGGGTTTTCGGATGCTTAGGAAGTTTCATGCCATAACGAAACTCCTTGAGCTCACACTCTGGATAGTTGTACAGGAGATGCTCGAGAGCCCGATTGTATGCCTTGTCCTGGGCCTTGATGATCTTATCCATGGCGGTGTTCCTCATATGTTTTAGCTCCTTGTTGGCCGCCTTCTTCATCCCCCCTCCACCCGAGATCAATCATCGACGAGGGAAGTCAACTCGGCCTTAAGGGCCAGCTCACGGGACTCGGCCGCGTCCACCCTCAGCTTTTGATCCTTCATCTCACGCTTATACCGCTAAGCATTCTTCACCTCCTGCTAGAGCTCGTGGGTGTGCATCCTCTTCATCTGGGCTCCGGCTAGTGTTGCCAACGAATGAGGGGTTGGGACTTGGAAAGGTGAAATAGGAAAAGTTTGATTTACGGAGCTGGGAAATACTTACTAGCACATTGGCTTGAGCGCACCTCATGTAGCATGACTCAAGAGTCTCGGTTATCAGGGCCTCCCTATCATGAGGTGTGGCCAGGTGTTCCACCACCTCGATCGCTACTGACCCCTCGATCAGCAAAACAACCGCCTTCACAGCCTAATTGGGAGCCCACGGTCTGAGCCTTTCTTCGCCTATGATCTCCTGAATAGCGGGGTGGACAGGCGGGATGCCGCTCCTCAGCACATTCGTAACCTTAAGGTTACTCGAGTTCGGTGCCTTCTTTGCAGAGCTTGGGATCCCGACGACCGAGAGGGCCCTCTTTTTCTTGGACATCGGATAATAAGCCCCTTCGGAGCCCTCTGAGAGGACCTCTTCTGCTGCTTTGACTGGTAGAAAACCATATGCTTGGCCAATTGGGCCCTCCTTGCATCGATAGCGGCATCATCCATTGCTGCGAAAGAAAACCAGAGAATTAAGAACGAAGGGAAAAAGTTGAACAAATGAAAAATATACATGGACTATCATCGTCTGGGGCTTAGTCAGATCCTGGCCAGGTGCCTCTCGGTCACGTTCGGCCAGATGATGCTGTTGCCAGCGATGATCTGATCCACATTGGCCCACTCATTGTCCGTTAAAGCTTTTTCCTTCGGAGGCTTGTGATTCGGCTTGTAAAAGTTCCAATTCGTGTAATTTTCCCAAGGCACCTGATTTCGAAAAATGAAGTATTTCTCCTTTAGTCCTTTTATGGAGTCCGGATGCCCATGGACTATCTTCTTGTGGGGGCGAGGAGAGATGTAATATATTCCCTAGTGCTCTCCTGACAAACTGACCCCCAGAACGGCTCGAAAGTACTTCAGATTCAAAGGCACTCCCCTCTCCTCGCAAAGCAACATGAAGCACACGAGCTGCTTCCAAGGGTTTGGTTTGTACTGCACCGGGCTTAGAATCCCCCAATTCAACACCTTCTTGATGAACGGGTGTAGCGGCAGTTGCAACCCCGTGTTGAAGGCATTTTTTTGGAAACATGACGTACCAAGAGGCCAAATTGTCCGTAGAGCGGAGACCATGGTTCAGAATTATCAACTCATACTCCAGCCCTATGAAGTAGTTTGCCCATATTAGTGGTAGGTCACTATGTGTCAAAACACTCTGTGTCTTGTCTATCTTGATCTTTGGTCGACTAGGCGAAGAAGGTTATACCCCATACTGAACCCCGTCTTCGACATCGTACGAATATCCTAATGGAGCCTGGCTGCTGAAGATAAGGGATGCCGAGCCCATGTTTTGGGAGAAACTCATCGGGCTGTTCCGGACTGTCCGGGAGGGTCCACCTCATGCTCTTCCCTCAAATGTGAGGAGCCTTGGGGGGGGGGGGAGGGGACGGCATCACCAACGGTTTCAGATTAGGGCTTGCACCCAACGGATCAACTTCCATAACCTCATCCTCATTCTCGTCGCCAACCCCTCTTCCAATCACAACCTTCACATCTTACTCAGTATCTCCAACTTCCTCCACCTCATCCTCGTTACCCGCGCCCGTGTCGACCAATTTTGTTACGCCCCCGAATTCCAAACATAGGTAATTTGTAGCATAAACAGGATCTTTACTTCAATTTCGTACAAAATATAAGGAATTTAAAACTTTTTCATTACAATGCTATTCTTTACAATACGCAGCGAAAATTTACATAAAAGAAATAAAGTTTATAAAATCAAACATCTTCAATCCTGCAACAACCATCGACATCAACTCATGCCCCCGTCGCTCGCTAATCTGTGTCTTGCAACTTGAAAACTGCGGGCACATCAGTTGAATATAATTGACGCAATTCTATAATACAATGATTCTTTAATTTAACAATCACAAACTTAAATGTAGAAACAGAAAATGTGACTATCCTTAACATGTCGGTGTATGATATGAATGTAATACCCCGGACAATATAATACTTTTGTATATATATTGTTTGTCTGTATGTATATATTGTAGTGTTGTTTGATTATATGCGTACGATTGATGTGAGGTGCGTTTATTGTTAGCGGGGCGGTTAGTGTGGATGGTTGCATTCTTGACAATGCGCGAGAATGGGATGGACCGATACTAGTACATGCACTAGTTTTGAGTGCGATACGTATGCAAATATGCAATTGTATGAAGCAACAATGGGTATACCTTGCATACACTCAAATCTAACCTCTCATGGCTCATTTAGGGTTTGATCAAAACCAAACAATTTCAGCCCTAAGCTCCAACTCAAAACCAAGTGCTAGACATGGTTTTGTGCAGAACCACCTAGCCTACCCCTACCCCCTCCCCTAGGTGTGGCCGGCCTACACCCCCTCTCTTTCCTTCCTTTTTCCTCACTCCCCTTATCATTAAAAACCCTTCTTTTCTCCTCCCAAGATCTGGAAATTTTAGAACACAAAAAAATAAAAGAAAAAGAGAAGGAGAAGGAGAGAAAAAAAGGAGCCAAAGTGAAGAGGAGTTCTCAACTTGGAGTAGGTTCTTTGGAGGAGCAAGCTCAAGACAACCACCACCTTTCAAGCCAACTCAGGGTGGGGAGTTCTCTAATCTTTTCTTGTTCATTCTTGATGATTTTCTTGCATGTATGAGTAGTAGTAGTTGTGGATGGTTGATTTAAGAGTAGATTGTTAGTAATCTGAAACTAGAACAGAAACCATGATCTGCATGTCATTTTCTAGATTTTTTCGAGAACTAACTACTTGTAATTTGATCATGAATATTTCACAGATTGATCTCATACATGTCTGGAAGATGCATGATTTATTTCGAAATTTTTTGATGATTTTTGGTATTTTAATAAAATCTGTTTTGTGGATAGAGACGTAAGGCAGAAACAGGATCTGTTTATTGTGATAATTGAGCTTGTGAGAATTCTTATAATTAATTGGCACATGATATATGGTTGAATTTTTTTTCATGATTTCTTGCATGTATCTAGACTCTATGGAAAAATCATAAAATTAATTGGATGAATTTTAATGCATGTTCAAAATTAATCTATCAACAGAAGTCAAGACTGTAACTGAAGAACATCAGGATCTTTATGCATATTTAAAATAGATAGAACTCAGTGAATACTTGGAATTTGGATATGAATCTTTTTGCATGTTGTTTATATTGATTTCTAGTTTATGTGATGAAAATTTCGAGAACATTTGATAAGTATATGATTTATGATGAAATTTTTAGCATGTACTGTGCTTAACTCAGTCAGAATGGACACCTTGTTAAGATGATACATTTGAGGCTCTGTAAGAGCATATTGTGAGAAAGTGTTCTGTTAGGAAATTGTAGTAGATAGCTAAAGCTTTCCAACAATATTTATTTAAGGAAATTCCTGTGAGTAGATTATTTAATATGATTTTTACAAGACTGAACAGAAACCAGGAATTGAGCTGAAGGCTCTGTTTGAGTAAGACTTAGTGTGTGGTTCTGTACATCTCAGAGTAATGCATGTTTTAGGGTGATCAAATGACATAATTTGGATTGGTGATCAACTAGAAAGTTGTAGAGGACATTCACACATTTCCAAAGAACCTATATTTGTATCATTCCGATGAGTATGTAGTGTTTTATGCTACCGGTAAGGTGCAGCCAATGTACAGGAAGTATATAGGCTGAGGCATGTGAGGTCAATTTGAGGATTTAGATGACTGAATCTGAGGTGATGATCAACTAGAGAGTTGTAGCCTAGGTCTATACCTTTTCTGATTGGGCCTGAACACCCAAATCTGAGTTGTATTGTAGTAGTTATGATCTTTTTAAGTTTCAGGCAGAACACCATCAGTTGGGTTTAGTCATGGTTTTGGCTAAGAGTTGGTAGAACCATTCCCCTTGTGTACCTTAGAGTTGATAACTCATTTTTTGGGGATGTATGGTGTCATTTGCTGGTTTTGTTGGTGTGACTCCTGTGGAGGTTTGTTGTGACTCGAGTAGTCACTAGGTTAGGGTGATACCCTATGCCTATCGACCCTAGATATAAACTTCCAACGAGGCATTGGACGTCCAAGTGGTGCCGTCGAATTTGTATATTCATGCCGGTTAAGGATGAATGCGGACCTTGGTAAAGGACGATTCCAGGCTAGGGGAGGTGGCGAGCGGGACTTGTGTCGCCAGGGCCAGTAGTCGATGGGCAGAATTGGAAGCAATCATCTTTTACCTGAATGGTTAGAGTGAGTCTTGAATTAGAGGGTTGTACTAGGGGTTTGTACATTGCATTAGTACTAGTAGTCCATAGTCGGATGTTGTACTTTTCCTATCGTAGGGATACATTTTCGGTTCTCAGGTTTTGACTTCACGGTCTCGTATTTCGATCTGTTAATTCCCAAAGAGCCAGAGTAAGTAACGGGAGGTGCTCTTGTCGGATAGGGGAATTTGAACCTCGAAGCCGTCGTGTTCCTATGCGTGTGGTTTCTTCAATCATTGACTTCATTAGGTGCATGGTCTGTACCGGAAAGTTATTGGGTACATGGTTTCGTACCGAAAAGTTTTCACAGCTTTTTGAGTGAGGTCCGTATGCAGGTACTAAGTTTTAAACACGACCACCACTTTAGGGATTGCAGCGCGGAACTAAACCGAATGACTGCAACCTCATCAGACTACGAAAATCTATTGAAAACTGGTTGAGTACAAGAGTAGGATGCATGGCGAGGGTTTGAATCCCTGAAATGTGGAGAAAGATGGCTGATTTAGGGGCGTATGTAGTATGAGATGCATTCATTTCCAAAGTCTTGCTTGCATTAGCAGTAAGCAGGGCCGGCCCAACACTTACTGAGGCCTAAAGTGAACTCGAAATGAGGCCTTTTAAAAGCTTATAATAATATTTTGTTAAAATTAATATATTTTTATTTAAATGTTATCTTTCTGACTTCTTGAGATGCAAAATCTGTTTATTATATTATTGTAGTGTACACTACTACACTACTATTTTAGAGTGCAGAAGTTTGCTGCATGAAGTGTCTGTGTCTATACTTGAATAGCTTTCAAAATCTGTCACAACTCACAAGTGAGTCTTGATGTAGTTCCGAAAACCCCATACGAAATTAGTACTTTTCAAAATAGTACTCATAAATTCTGAGTCAAAATTTATAAATTCAAAAGCAGAAAAGGAAGGATTTATGAGTGTACTTACTGCAATTGTTGTTTATTAATTGTGCATGAAAGAGCTCCCGGTTAGCCACAGGAGGTTTCAGATCACCCTTAGCAAACCTCATTTTGAGAGATTTAGTAGGAAGTAATGAATGCCAGTGGTAATAATTAGGTAATTGTAAATAAGGTATTATGAAAATAAGATTGACAGACTAAGGTTTGAAAAATTCCCTCCAAAAATAATCAAAACCAACTAAAACATACCTCATTTCTGAGATAGAAATTGAAAATTATGGAAGAAATGAATGCCTAACAAGTATAATGCAATTATTAGAGACCCAATAGGATCAACTTTTCACGGCGAATTTATTCAACATTAATGAAAACAATGAAATAATTACAAATTTACCTGCAGAAGTGGATGACTGGGCAAAAAGAAGAATCCCAGTTCGTCCAAGAACAGAATACATGAGATTGATCACTGAGCTCTTTCCACAATCTTTGAATCCAACCATAAGAATAGTAATAACAGGAGGAATATCAGTGTCATTCCTGTCTAATCCCGGGAAACCAAAAGACTTATAAGAATTTGAAGGGGCCTTTCAGCTTTTCTGATTTCTCTCATATTTAAGAGGCATTTTAGGAAACCAGAAGACAATATTTAAGAGTTTTAATCAGTACCAATGTATCTCTCATAATTTAGTTTTAATCAGTATCAATATTTAAGAGGTGAAATTAAAGACTCTTAAGAGTTTTAAGAGGCCCTCTCATTGGTGTTTTAAGAGGTGAAATTAAAGACTCTTAAAGACTCTTAAGAGTTTTAAGAGTTTTAAAGACAATATCCTCCCTCTTTGGAAGATTGTCACTTTAGCTTGGAATCTGAGAGTGACTCCACTCTCATTATCTTCAGTTTGGGCCCTCTCGCCTTCGAACAACATGTTTCGAAGTGCGTGGATTTTATCTATCCATATTGTGATTTGGATCATTTGGAAGGAAAGAAATAGTAGGCTTTTCCGTCATCTATGTAAGCCGATGACGGCTATTATTGACGAGTTCTTTTCTCTTTTTAGGCTATGGGCATCAAGCCCAACCTTCAAAGAGAACGCTGCATTGGCGCTTGATAAACTACAGCAATCTTTTATATGCCTTAAAAATCTTCAGGCTTTATAGTTTCTTGTTACAATCTTCCTCGGTTCTGTTTTCTTTCTGTCTGTCTTTCTTTCTTCCTTTAAGTTCTCTTGTGTTATTTTTTTGCAGGGTTGACTCCGCTCTGATTTGCGCTTGTCCTGGCTGTTTTGGGGTGTCAGTTTGTTCGCTAGCTTTGTCTTTTTGGTCCATCAGTGGACTTTTGGTGGATTCCGGGGATTGGGGCTTGCTTGGCCTGGTCTCAGTGGTGTTGGTTGGCTTTATTTCTTAGTTCTGCTCTTCTTATTCTGGTTGTTTATTTTTGACGTTATTGTCTTGTGGGGTTATTTTGGTTATGTTCTGCTACCCCCTGTTTCTACTTTCCTGGAGCTTAATAGTTCACTTATCCTCTAAGTTATTTTCTTTTTGGCTGTGTATTGCTGTTGATCGGTTTGTGTTCTTCTTTGCTGTATGCGTAGCTGGGTGATGTTGGTTTTTTTTCTGCGTGTCTTTGCTCTTGTTGCATTTTGCTTGTTTCTTCTTGGCTATGCTCTTTATTCTGTTTCTCAGGGTGATTCCCTGGAGCTTTTGAGGCATCTTTCTTGCCTGAGTGGACTATGGCGCATCTGTGGGTCTGTTTTGAGTTTCCTTCTGCCTGTGGCTTTGCGGAGCTCCAATGGGGGTTCCTTTGCTCCGCGGTTGTATGATTGCCTGTTTCTTAGCAGTTGGTTTGGACCTAGTCCGCGGTGCGCGTGTGCCGCCCGCCCGTGGCTTCAGCCTTGCTGGGTTCTGGCCCAGTTTCGGAGACGTGCTGCCCTTGCGGAGCTCATCTTTTGGTCCTCCCCTCGGAAGTCTCGTCTACCTGTTGTTTTCTCTCCGTCAGTAGTTGGCTTTCTGTTTTCCGTTTATATATTCTTTTTGGGATGTAAATAACTGTGTATATTCTTGTCTTACTGACTTTATCGTTTTACCACTGGTAAAACCCCTCTTGTAATCTATTACTTATTTATTTTATCGTATGGCTGGAGTCTCTAGACTCTATCCGTTTCATCAAAAAAGAGTTTTAAGAGGCCTATTGGGAAACCAAAAGACAATACTTAAGAGGCCTTTTCAGTTGTTATACGAAAAAAAAAAAAATTTGAGGCCTAAAGCCCTTGCTTTGGTCGCTTGGGCCTTGGGCCGGGCCTGGCAGTAGGCATGTGATTGATGTATATAGCTGTAGAATCATGGCATACAACAACACTATAACCCCGAATTCATTAACCCCATGTTTGGCACATCACTTTTCTCTTTTGCATAAAATTATGGTTGTGATTGTAGCTTGGAGATCGCTGTTATTATCAGCTTTTCGTCAGTCGAAGTACTGACATTCCCCACCTTGTAGGTATCAGGAGCCAATTCACAGGTACAGCAGAGCTCGAGTTGGTCCAAGCATCCAAGGGACATATTCAAGTGTTATTATATTGTTGTAAATCTTGTAACTTTTATTTGAATATTGCAACACTTGTAAATATAACATTTATATGGAATAAAGTTTTTAATTTTCCTGTACTTTTATGTGATTGTGGCTATTCTGTAGTTCGACTCCTGGAGTAGGGTCTCAGATTTCCAGTATAGGGATTTGGGGCGCTACAATGAACCTAGTGACTAATGCAGGCACTAATACATACGATGAAAATCTAATGCGCACTTGTTTGGTATCTATGCATCCCATAATATATAGGTCCGAGGGAAAGCCTGTAACGTACTCCTAATTACAGGTTTAATCCCTTATTTTGCAAACCTAAAACCATGACGAAGATCAAGATTTAGACACTGTAAGTATTGGCTCTCACCCCGGAACTCTGGAGGTCAATCTCTATCCACAGATCACTCTCGTCTAGGAATTTTTGAGAATACCTCAGCCCACAGGTCACTCTGGAGCCCTCATCAAACAAATGTCCCATAAGCGGCCCATTTGCTCCGGATCTCTGGAGATCAATCCAACATGGGAATATCTCACCCTACGGATTACTCTGGGCTCTCATACCCATGTTTGCTCAAGTTTCATCACATCTCCTCTCTAGTGCCTATCCTTATATCCAATCATAATTAATATTCTCTAGAGCTAGCTTACCCTACCAGACTTAAATCAACACACTGAGAACATTTGCCCATACTGGCAATTTCTCAAAATTTCAATTATCACATTTTTGCCGGCATCCTGGGTCTCTTTCAGCCTCTAGAGTCCACACAATGAGTCCACATAATTCAACAAAGAATTTACTAGGTTATCCTTAACCCTTTTCATAGTGATTCTCATTTCATTCATTTAATTCAGTTCATTCTTTTATTCATTTCTTTGAATTCTTCAATCTCCAACAACTAGATCATTTCTTACCCATTATCCAAAAAATTTTCAATAAGATTTTACAATGATCAAACTTTACCAAATAGCACAAGTCTAATATTTTCAAACCCGTACTTTGGATGACAGTTAATTCCTTCTCTAAAAAATAATTTACAATGCAATTTTTACCACAAAAATGAATTTTTAAATTTTTATATAATCATTTCAAAGTACTCCAAATTTAGCCCGCCTTAAAGAAAAACAAATTTTGGAATGAATCCAAATCAATCAATTGAACATACCTTCTAATTTGTAATGCAATTTAACCACAAAATAAATCTTAAATATAATATATAACCATTTCAAAATATTCCATTAATACACTAGATTAATGTAAACTCTTCCTCAAAGTAAAATATATGCAAATGGATTTAAAATAATAATCACCAAAATAAATAACCCCATCCGGTTTCGAACCAGTGCAAAACACACACTCTAATCCACACCACTAACCAAGGTTCCGACTACCTGCCTGTGTAAGAGAGTTATCCCAAAATAATATAACCTTTACTACTCTCTACTTAATAATTCATAAGATTTTCAAAAGGTAAAGATCCACCTTGAATCGAACCCTCAACCAACCAGCACCACAGTGCCTTCATTTATACCCACAAACTAGATTCTCAATCCTATGATTATGTGAACATGCTTTCAATTAATTATTATAAAACAACCATCACTCTGAATAGGTTTGAAACAAAATAAAATCAAAATTTTGCACTCAGGTAGAATCAAACCCTAGACCACTGAAGCACCCAACATCACACTCTCAAACCAAGCTCTCAAGCCTCTATTTGTGTCAAGATCTTCTCATAAATTTGAATATAATTTACTTCTCCATAATACATTTTCACTAATTTAACATCGAAATGCTACACCAATTCTTAGCTTGTAAAATTTGAGTTCTACATTTCAATCACATTACAGAGAATAATATCATAGAAATTCAATATTCATAATATATACAACTATATCTATCAACATAATACATCAACATAATATGTTCATATAAATACGAGCAAGCATTCTTACGATTACATCTCAAACAATTTCCCAGGATAATGTGTTCATTTTTACTTAAAATTTGACTAGCACAATAGAGCATTCTCACACTAACAAACTAACAAAATTTTAGAAATTTGACACTTAATATCGATTTTTTCTTCTCTTTTATTATAATCTCATTAAACTTAAATCAACCAGCATGCATTCAATTCTAAAAACTAATTTACACTTAAAAGAGAGTTTAAAACAACTCATAACATGATTTTTATTTATATAACATGGCATGATCCTACTCAAGAAAACTATAGAAATCATGAAAATTCCCACCTCTTGATGTGCCCCTTGCAATTGCAACTCCTAGAAAAAATCTCCAAGCTTCCTCCCTCCAAGACCAGAGCTCCAAATGAATAGAGTGTGTAGGATTTTTTTTCAAAAAATGGAATTGAGGCTTCTGCCTTTAGGCTGGGCCGATGGGAAATTATAAATGGGAGAAAGTGGTGGGGAAGTTTCTAAAACTACCCACAAACTCCTAATAACTACCAACAACTCCTTAACCCCAATTCAAAAATTTTATTTCCCTCCTATTGAAATTGGTCGGCCACAAATATAGTGAAAAGCACGGGTTTGAGGTGTGTTTGTGTGTGCACATAAGTTGCACATTAAATATTAGGAATTTTGCTTAATACCATTACACGTGTTACTCAATTTAACATGAATTTAATAAAACTAGTTTAAATTAATCATAATAAAAAGTTTTATGCACATTTCATTAATTCTATATAAATACAACAACATAGTTAGCACGTGCTTAAAAAGAAAAATACATGTAAAGCACGTGTGGGAAAAAATATTTAAAAAAAATAATTTGCGGCTGTTACAGGTTTACCCTCATCAACCACCTCTTCCACCTCTGTCTCTCCGTCCGAGTCACGTGATTCCACCACAAATGGCATACGACTGCGAAGCGGCTTGACAGTGTAGACCTTTTCACTCCTTTCCCAGGAAGAGGAGTCGGAAAGGTGATCCCCATCGCTCTGAACAAATGTAGAGGCAGAAGAATCGGACCAAGCCATCGACATAATATTAAATATAATAACTTGTGATCATTGCTAGAAAGTTTGTCGTAAAGTTGGTCGCTAGTTACTGAACGGTTCCCAGAGAGAGAAGCTCTGAGAATTAGAAAGAGAAAGCAAAGTAAAAAAATAAGAGGGGGAGTGAGGGATATATAGACAGCTCCATGGCGCCTTGATATCCACAAATAATCTTAGCCACCCAATCTCGATCATCTAATCTAACGGTGGATATGATTTTGATTCCTCGATTTCCACAACCGTGACATCAGCATCACACATGCAATACGTATGTCTACTACAACCACATTAAGTGTGAATGGATCCAACGAAGTTTTGCAAAGTACGCGTCGCTCGACGCTCGGCACATTCCTCGAGCCAGCTGCAAGATTTTTCACAAGCTGCGCTAAGCTCGATGCTCGACATGCTCTTTGAGCCAGCCACAAGCTTTTTCACAAGTTGCACTACGTTCGACGTTCGGCATGTTCCTCGATCCAGATGAGAGCTTTTTCACAAGCTGCACTCTGCTTGACGCTCAACATGCTCCTCGAGCTAGCTACAAGCTTTTTCACTAAACGGCACTACGCTCGACGCTCAACATGTTCCTCGGTCCACCGGCAATTTTTTTTACAAGCTGCACTACGCTCGATGCTCGACATGTTCCTCAAGCCAGTCACAAGCGTTTTCACCAGTTGCAATACGCTCGACGCTCGGCAAGTTCTGTAACACCCCGAATTTCATTTACATGCAAATCGTAGCATAATAGGATCTCTTACTAAAAATTTGTACAATTTTACAAGAAAATTAAAACTTTTCATTATACAATAATGTTCATTACAGAATACACAGCAGAAAGAATACAACATGAAATATACAACTCCAACATCAACAACTTTAATTATGAAAATAATCTTTAGCATCAATTCATCTTCATGCCCTTTTGCTAATCCAAGTCCTGCACGGGAAAACTTGTGGGCACGTAAGTTGCTTACTATCGACGCAATGTTATAAAACTGCGATCCTCGCTATGCCATAATATAACGATTCTCTTACTTTAGCAACCACAAACTTGAATGCATATTAAAGTGTAAAAGAGAGAATATCTTAAACATGACAGTGTATGACATGACTTAATGCCTAATGCAGATGTTATACTACAATGACACCAGTGCATACTTGTTCGGATTCTATGTATCTCATTCTACATATGTCCGAGGGCAAGCACCTACGTACTCCATATTATAGGGTTTAATCCCCCGCCATGCAAAACTACTCGATAACAAAATCAAGTTTTAGACATTCTACGAGTACGGACTCCAGCCCTGGAGTCCACTGTCAGGCTATACAGAAATCCTCGTCGTGCGAACATGGCCCCTCTAGCCCCAGTATATGCATATACACTAGAGAACAACCTCCCATCCACCCGACTATTCATTATCGTCACGCCCCGCTTTCCAAAAATACGGAATAAAAGCACGTGGCATTGGTCCAGCGAATGTCTAACATCATCCATAAGTTGTTCTCCTATTCAACTCAACAATAATAACAATACAAAATAATTGCGCAGGCAATAATAACAACCACATGAACAATAATACTTGGAATAAAACAATATGAAATAACCAAATATAATAATCCAATATCTGGAAACAAATAGTAACATATGGGTCATAAGCCCAATACAATAATAAATCCCAACACCATAATAATACTTCTCTCCTCTGAGTAAGCCACAATCACCTGGATAAGACAATAGTCGATAATAATATTTAGGAAAACACAGGCCCCTCCTTCGAGTAAAGTCACTATATCATCAACTACTCCAGTCAATACCTTAAACCTCGACTTGTTAATTATTTTATCGATGCAACAATATAATATGCAATATAGAGACATTAGATGAACGATAGAAACAATCGGAGAACAATAGGATGATAACTTGGATAGGACAATTGGAAAGATGGCAATAGGACATTAGGATCATGCAATGCAACATATATACTTAAATTCATACAATACAATGATATAGGAATAATTTATTTAAGAAAAACTGGAAAAATTCAATTATGGACAGCAAGAGGTCCCTGTACAAAAATTGAATTTTCCCGCTGCTAGAGAAATCGAAAACTGAATCCGTCAGAAGTTCTGAAAACTAGACTTCCCAACAAATTCTACGCATAATTAAAGTACAAAATCCGACAACAGTAGCTAAGTCAAACACATCATTCTTTACATATTACATGTTCAGACTGAATATCGACATTAAGTTGTTATATCTTTAAAATTAGCGAAAACTTAATTATAAAATCATCAAAAATGTTCTTTAGACTCCTAAACATGTTAACTAACTTTTTGGAAATTATCAAATCATTATTTAAACATTAATTTAGCCTTTTAATAGTTTAAACATGAAAATATACATGAATCTGAAATTCTGGAAATAAAACACAACAGTAGTAAAATCATCATAACTTCGGCAATACAACTTGGAATTTAACGATTCAAGATGTTCTGGAAACTAGAGACATATAGCTACAACTCTTATTCAGAAAGTTATTTATTTTGTGATCAAGTACTGGGTCAAAAACGACAGGCAAAATCCAAAAAGCAAGTAACATATAGATTTTTGATATTTTCATGAAATAAAGCGATTAAACATGATAGGGTTCCACTACAATTAGTCAATAAACTTCATAATCAGCATGGTAGGCATAAAAGCATAGTAAATACAATTATGAATACACACGTACACTAAATTAACCACATAATTTATCAAGCAATTATTCAAGCAATCAACCTAGTATTTAATTCTATGATAGTATCTTTGTGTGATGACTATATAAACAACTCCTATTAGCAATACTATATAAATGCATGAAAGTTTCGATCTTTAGAGTCAACAAAGGCACGAAGTCGGGAATATATGGGTTAGCTCATGTAAACCCTCAGTATACTCAACGAAAAAGAAAGAACAATATACGATACGATGAACAATTGGATATACTTACAAGAATTTCAATAAAAACTTGAATTTGATACAAAATTCAATTCAAGAGGAAAAGTGACCTGCCTTATGGACGATTAGTTCGAATACCAAAGAATAACGGGATGAGAATTTCGGGTGATGAAATATGAACCACGAAAGCACAAAAGCACGTGCAAACAACGTGCGAAGAACTCCCAGCACACCAAACAACAAACACCAATCCCTCTCTTCACAACTCCAAACAGTGAAACCTTTCCTCCATAACAGCATACGACAACACCACCAAATCAAAATAGCATACAACAAACACAATTCTATCACAAACAACTAATGGCGATCGAATCCCCTCTCTCTCCGCAACAGCAAACAACGAAGGGGGGGGGGAGAGAGAGAAAGAGAGAGAGAGAGAGACAGCGGCAGAGTTGCAGCTCGATGGCAGCTCAACTTTGTTAGCGACTAGCGGTGGTGCACGGCCGTACTGGATGGGCAATGAGCACCGGAGGACGTCGACGGCAGCAGGGGATCGGTGGTGGAGCGCTGTGGTCGACGAGATTAGCAACAAGGAAGAGGGAAGGGGATGGGCTCGGGGCAATGGCGAAGGTGATGAGGATAAAGAGGTGGTGGCAATGGCAGGGTGGTCGTTGACTGAAAGGGACGACCGCGGGTGGTCGACGGCACTCAGTGGAAGAAGTCGACGAAACAGCGCGTCCTTTGTTTTGGAAGTGGGAAGAGGATCGATGGTGATTGCGGTGCTTGGTCGAGGGCGGACGTTGAAGACGAGGAGGGGATGGCGGTGGTTCTTTGGTGGTGAGGAGGCACGGGGACGGTGGCGAGGATCGATGATGGGTTCGATGCTGGGGTGGAGACAGGATGGAGGAGCAGTGGTCGATGAGGATGAAGGGTGCTTCAGTGGTTGGATGAGAAGGCGGTGACGAGGGCGAGACTCGACTGGTGTCGACGAGGGCGGTCGGAGATCGATGACAAGCGGATGAGCGGATGGGTTCGATGGAAACAGAGAGAGGGTCTGTATAGTATGGGGATGGGGTTTTGGCGGCTGGGGTTGAATAGGGGCTAGGATTAGGTTAGGGGGGTATTAGTAGTGTATATATAGGGGTTTAAAGATATAGGGTTGATGGGTTAACGGGTCAGATCCAATAAGAGTGGGTTTGGATAATAAATAGGTTTTAGATCCAATAGGGGAAAGAATAACCAAATAAAAATAGGATTATGTAACAAAATATAATTTGTATTACAATATATAACTAATTTGAAATAACTGCAAATTCAATTAATAAATAGAAATAGATTTTTAATAAACAATCAAAAGTAATAATAATAATAATAATAATAATAATAATAATAATAATAATAATAACAATAATACTAGTAACAACAATAATAATAACAATAATTAAAGTAATAACAACAATAATAATAAGATTAAAAATAGTCCAATAATAATAATATATTTGATTTGGACAAAAATGTAAGTAGTTCATCAATTATGAATAGAAAATAAAGTTAAAATATACCATCGTTCGAAATAAATATAATTTTTCGATTAGAAAATGCTTTAAGAAAAGATCCGAAAGAAATTTGGGACAAAATAAATTTATAAATAATCAGAATATAGAAAATACACGAAAATACTTATTGGCGGGAATGGGGGTTACAATCCTACCCACTTTACAACAAAATTTTGTCCTCGAAATTTGCTCAGGCGGTACGTGTAACACCCCGAATTCCAAATAAGACCGAATTCGAAGTTCCACAGGATCTTTTCACTTCACTTTGTACAATTTGACAAGGAAATAAAAACTTTTGCTACAACAGAGTTATATTTTACATTTACACTTATACAGCAGAAGCAATTTACAACAATTACAAGAATAAAATGTACAACACTTGAATCATTCTTTAAGCAGCATGCATACTTTAATCATGTCAGACACTTTATCCTGCATAGAAACTGTGGGCACGTCAGTTCATTCAACTGATGCTAGGATATAATACATCAATTTTCTCTTACTTAAAAAGCACAAACTTGTCGCAAATAGAACTACGGGGACTATCCTATTAATGTCGTGTTGTGCATGTGCACTGAGTCCTTAATGCAGTTGTTTATATTATATGATACTAATGCGCACTTGTTCAGTGTCTATGCAGCCCATACTACATAGGTGCGAGGGCAAGCCCTTAACCATTCTTCATCTTGTAGGGTTCAACCCTTGCCATGACTTAATCTACTACGGTAACTAAGGTAAGTATTCTAGGTAATCTATGAGTTACGAGCCCACGTCCAGGCGCCCTGGAGAGAATCCCACGCACTGACACATGACTCATCATGCAGGCATCCTGTGGTCAATTCACCTCCTACCATAGAAATGGCACCACCCGTAGTCATTAGACCGCCCCATAAGCATTACCGCTGGGACGGTACTCTGGAGCAGTATCCATGTCCTACCCATGACTCATCATGGGACATCCTGTGAATACTCTCACGCCGCTAATCCAATAGCCCTCATACTCATGTTTTTCTCTTACTTTCATCACATTTCCACTATGTGTCTAGTGTCCTTAATTTTTTTGAATCATGAATAAAATCAATTCTCTAGAGTTAGCACTACCACTATACTAATCTTAACCATTTATACAACATGACCCAATCTTGATCTTTTCGTTCCAAATCTCATTTCAACAAATTTCTTTCAATGCCGGTATGAGGCTTAGCTACACTCTAGTTCTCAATTTCACTTCATAATCACAGAAATTGAGCATGCATACTCATAAGTTCTTTTTTTTTCCTCACAATTTAACCTGATTTCCATTCTCTTTTCTATGAATCAATCTCATATATAAAGTTCGATTTCAATTTATGCATTTCACATTCAAACTTAATTTCAATAAAAATCCATTAAATTCTCACGCTATTGTTTCTTTCTTTTACTTGATTCAACATCACAATTTGTATTTTTCATTTATCTTTCGAATGCATATAATACCCAAAATAGTGAATAAAAGTCCATAAACAACACATTTTAATTTTTCTTCATACAAGATCCTCTTTTATAAATTAGTATAATTTTCTCATGGAATAAATCACTTTTTATACTTATACAAATGTCAATTTAATGGAATTCTACTCAATTTTTACTTCTAAACCACTTTTATTTAAGTCAAATATTGTATAGATATTTTTCATGAGATCCATATATTTTTAGAATAATTATAATTTTTTTCGAATTTTTAAGAGTCCAAAATCAATTTTTAGTCAAAAACCAAAATTTTTATTAAAGTGCCAAACTTCGGATTCAAACCCGCAACCAAAGACCACCCACGTGCTACAGTGCAGCGCACTGTGGCGCTGGCGCTAACCAGAAAGGCCAAAGCACTAGTGCGTTACGAAGAGGGTTTTCATTCCATATGATATAGTTCTCGGTTTTCGGATTTTTTCCCAAAAGGAGAAAACAAAAGGGCAATGCCCAGTTTCGAACCCGAGACCAAGACCACCTGCAAGCTACAATAAAGCACCCCAAATGCACCAGTTAACCAAATGGTCAAAGTGACCAACCTGATATAGGTTGGGGGTATTTAGGGGTTATAGTCCGAATCTCTGTTATTTCGAATTTTTATAAAAGTAAGTATTTTTTAGGTGCTCTTCTTCTCCAATTTAATTCAAAAACTCCAGATTTTATTTCCTACACAATTACAGTATTTCAGTAAAATAAAACTTGATTTTTGATACAAAAGCATAATTTTACTCTCTACTTGCATTTTGCTCTTCAATTTCGAATTTTAGGGAAATAAGCATATTCTCTCTATAAATTTGCACTTAAAAATTTTCCTAGATCACTTACATCATTTTTATTACCATTAGGCAATTATTTCAGCGATGATTTTCCTTTTTCATGACATTACACGATTACATAGTCAAAATCACATTTTCCATAGGTTCTTATTTCAATTATCTAAACATACAATCATATCTTCTTAGTTTATCACTTAACAAGCAAATAAAGCATGGTAGCATGGTAATTTCTGAACTAACAATCACAATTTGTATTTGATTAACATTCTCTTAACATACATTCCTACCAATAGCAATTTGTCTCATTTTCACAATACATGGCTAAATTAACTAAAGTTTCTTCTCAATTTTTATCAACCATACCCTAGCATGATGTCTAATTAGAAGTTCGAGAAAATCTCCCACCTATTAGAAGCGTAAAATTAATCCTGCCTTCAACGGGGACACCAAGAATGAACTTCGAACCCCCGACGCAATGCACAGTGCCTCCTCCCTCTCCTAATTGCTTTCGGTCACTGATTAGGCCCCCCCCTCTCTTAATTGATGTTAATAATGAAGCGATTAAAAGTGATGGGGTGTGAAGGGATGTAGACTTAGGGTATATGTATATAAAAACTAAATCAGTTAATGCAACTACCCCCCCCCCCCCCGATCCCCTCACTTTTCTCCCTCACGCACATGAGTGCGGCCCATTCCAAAATCAATCGTACCCACTCTCCCACTCACCTAGTACAAACCAGCCTAGGTCAAAAGTGTACAATGCACATGCTAGTGCAATGCACGTGCCAGTCTAGTACCCCTAATTATTTGTTTGTTCATGTGAATTAATTAATTGTCTATTAAAATGGTCTACACTACAAGTCATGATAATTTAAAGAGAATTAAACTAGTGGGTTTTCAAATTTGTGGGCTAATTAAAATAATTAAATAATTAGGGTGGGCTTAAGAATAAAAAATTAGGCTTTAGAATTTAATTAGGCTTTTAAAAAATACAAAAGAGAAAGATTAAAATATTTGTTCATGTTACAAAATAAATAATTTTCTAGGAAAAAATGCACATGAATTTGTACATGCAAAAACATGTAAAAATCAACAAACCCTTCATTTAATTATAAATAAAGAATCAGGATATCACAGTACGTAGGACAAAGCAAAAACAAACTTGTGAAATAACGAAACTGGGATTTAAAGGGAAAGAACAAAATGGTTGCAACACCAAAATAGGAAAGAACATGGATATGAATGGAGTGATTAAGAATGATGTTGAATAAAGATTCGATGAATGATGACAAATGTAAGTGTGACACCCCGAATTCCAAATAAGCCGGAATTCGAAGTTCCACAAGATCTTTACTTCACTTCGTACAATTTTACAAGGAATTTCAAACTTTTATTACACCAAATTCTTTTTATACAACACTTGTTACATTACATTTACGCAGCGAAAATATAAAACAATTACACATGGTAAAATGCAACTTGAATGACAACAACTAAAATCCGGAAGCAATACTTAGTATCAAATCATCCTTGTGTTCTTTTGCAAATCCAAATCCTGCACTGGAAATTGTGGGCACGTCAGTTGCTTACAACCAACACAATATTATAAACGGCCATCCTCACTATGCCGTAATATAATGATTCTTCTTACTTACAAACACAAACACAACTTGAATGCAAAACAAAGTGTGAACAATGACTACCCTAAACATGTCAGTGTATGCTATGCCTTAGACGCCAAATGCAGATCTACAATATGATGCACTAATGCGTACTTGCTCAGATTCTATGCATCCCATACTACATAGGTCCTAGGATAAGCCCTTATCGTACTCCTTAATATAGGGTTTAATCCCTCGCCATGAATTTCTACTACGGCGACTAATGTATGTTTTAGATATTCTGTGAGTATCTAGTACCACCCCGATAAATGTTGATTATCGAACTCCCACTTCAAGTGATATTGGACACACTGCCTCACACCCAGTAATTCTGGAGACGAAAACCCACATCGCGAGCTATAAACTCGATAATTCTTGAGTATCGCACTCCAACTTCAAGTGATTTTGGACACACTGCCTCACACTCAGTAATTATGGGGGCGAATACTCACATCGCGCTGTCATCTGTACCTCATCACACAAACACCCCACGAACGTCGCCTTGATCCCAGTAATTCTGGAGTAAATCTCCCATTGCGCTATCTAGGCCTTCATACTCGTGTTTGCCCGTACTTCATCACGTCTCCCCTTAGTGCCTAAACTTATGTTTTAGTTTTTGAAAATCATCACAACCTAGAACTAGCTTATCCTATCGGATTTAAACCAACATAAGAGAAAGTCAGCCAACGCTAGCTACTTCTCAAAGAGAGGGTCAACCCATACGGGTTACTCCTAAAAAATCTCATAAATAAAATTTCCGGTGATTTGGGTCTCGCCTAATTTCTAGGTTCCAAAAATTATCTCTATCTTTTGATCACTAGGTTATATTCAACCTCAAAAATAATATTTAGAATTTTCAAAACAATGGTTCTCTTCAACCCTGAAGTTTTCCACTTTCAAAATTTAATAATTTACCAACTTCCAATTCAAAATTTTCTCATGAAAAATCTTTAGTTTGCTAAACAAATCAACCGTTTCCAAAGCTGTCCAAAAACCCACTTCCTTCAAATCCATTCTCTTTCAAATAACTTTTTTTTTCTTTTTTTCTTTTAGGCAAATGATGAATGACTAAACAGTAAGAGTAAGTAATGAAAAATATTCTTTTACTTGATGATAGCAGAAATGATAGTGAGAGATGTTGTAGTATTAAAATTAAGAATAAGTAAACAGCAAACAATGCTGAATGCTGGAAAAGAAAGACGTCTTTGAGTATAAATATAGTACATGATTAGAGTTATTTAACACAGTTAAAATACATAATGATAATTAATTCTTAAGTAGATATTAAAAGAGTGTGCAGTTGTAGTGTAAAAATTAATCAAAATTTGTGTGTGAATTACTATTAGTAGATTAGAAAAAAAGTAATTAGGTGGAAAAATGTTAAAGAGCATTGGATTTTGGTTCAGCACAACCAATTTTTTTTGAGTTTCAACAAAGTCAGAGAGCGCTCAAGGGCTTGAACCAGTGCCATCACGGAGGAAGCCATGTGCCACACCACCAGGCAACTCATGCCCATTGTATTAAGACACTATACTATTAATAAATGCTCCAAACTCTTTTCCTTAGTCTTCTAAAAATTTTTGGAATAAAACAGAGCTCACCCTCATTCGAACCCATGCAAACGACGAGGCGACAGACCGCCCAACCACTGAGCCGAAGCTCAGACCATACCACTTTATGGGATTTAAATCCTTATATAGTTGGTCTCAGCTAACTCATTTCTCTTTAAACTTCACGCATTCGGTTTTACCCATTGAATCAATTTAAAAATACGATCAATCTACACATTAGATATCTAATGTACTGAATTCTAATGCAGTAATAAGTTCACACAAATTAAACTTTTCAATCACGTAAAGAGTAACTCAATTATCACTAAAATTTACGAAATGTATAATTATACTTCAATATATTTCTTTTTCCTTGGCAATTAACAATGTGAGAATTTTTCTTTAGGGTCAATTAATTTCGTATTTCATAAAAATATTAACTTCTCTAAAGTGAATACAAATTAACATTTCACACACTAATTTACACAATTTGCTACACTGTAATTCTTCAAGTCTACTTTAATAAAATGCATTTCACTCAAAATTTTAGAATTTCTCCTTTCACACACATCACAATAGAAGAGAAATAAATTAACCATCCTACATCTGCAATGTAAATTTCTAGACAATTACACATGCATCTACTCAACAAATTTTAGAGTATAAAGCAACACCCACCTAAAAGAAGAGTAGTAGAAATAAATCCCCAAAAGCCAAGCACAATAAGCTTTGAAAAACCCACCAGCAAGCTTCTCACGAAAGCACCGTAACTCTCTGTCCATTACTCTTGTAAATACAAATGATTTGATTTTGTGTGTGTGAATATTTTAGACTTAGGATTATATTCATAGGGAATTAAAGTAGTTATCAGCTACATCTCCTAAAACCCCTCCACTACCTCCACTCTCACGACTCAGTCAATGCAGCTTAACGTCTCCAATGTCAGAGCTCCAATGTGTGCACAACGCATGTGTGCACGTGCACGTGCTTGTGTACACCCCTCCACTGTTAATCATTTATTTAAATTAAAACATGTGTTTATATATATAATATAATTATTTTAATTAACATTATAGTTTTCATGCATGAATAAAATAGACACACACACACATACTTTATAAAATTTTTATTTTAAAAGATAATACAACTAACGTGCACTGCTAACACGTGCGTCGCACGTAAAATAAAAACTGATTTTATCGACAGAGAAATATTTATAAGTAATCGGAATGTAACGTATGAAAATATATTTCATTATACATATACCGTAGTGTAATCACTGCGTACACAAAAAAACACGTGCACCGCACAATTTTTTTTTATAATCGAAATAGGGGAAAATGAATTTCCATTTATAAAATGAATTCAAAGAATTCATAAAATAATTAATTGAAACACATAGAAAATATTACACATAGAGGTGGAAAATACGTAATCGATACGTGCACTGATAACACGCATAAAACACGTAAAAAAATACAGAGATTGAAATTTAATATTTGAGTTGACTTAAATAGGATAAAAATAATTTTAAGAAGACGGAAAATGCATAAATAGTCGGAATCCAAAAATACATAGTAAAATATGTTAATGATATTAGCCGTAACGGTACAAAATACATGTGCGTAACACACGAGGGGCAAAATTGTCATATCCAATTTTATGGGTGTTACAGTAAGTGTATGAATAAGGAGGTAACAATGTAGTGAAGGAGAAGTAACAAGAGAATCCTGGGGCCTGTGGTTTATGGGCCCACTACGCTTCCGATGCGCCACTCTGATCGGAAAGACTCTGACATCAGCATCCATTAACTCCAACAATCTGCTTCGTGGCTCACCATATCCTTGATGCGTCCAAATGACATCTCTCTAGCATGAAGTTCGAACTCCTGGGAACTTGTGATTCTGAACACTTCCTGAGATCCTGGAACTCGGCTTGCACATCTTGGAGCAAAAGACGACACTTCCTCTCCTGGTGATGTTCCAAGCCGTTGACATGTCGTTCTAGATCTAGCGATGCTGATCGACGAATCAAGTAAAAAGAAGGAGAATGGATGACACCGGAATCAAAAGAATATGTGTACGAAAAGAATTAGTATCCAGATTATTGGTTATCAATTATCCATGTGATTCCTGTATTGCACATACTATTGAGTCAAACCGGTTAAAACCCAATTTCGATTAATATATCAGTCATAGCCAAACTTCCATACGTTAGTCATGTTTGACTGATATATTATCTAAGCCCGGGCTCTAATATTACTAAAAACCTTGTCACCCCCACCCAAAAATACAAAATACAAGCACGTAATATTGGACCAGCGAATGACTAACGTCATCCATAAGCTGTTCACCCATTCAACTCAACAATAATAACAATACAAAACTATTGCGCATGCAATAATAACAACCACAAGAACAATAATACTTGGAATCAAATAATATGAAATAACCAAATATAATAATCCAATATCTGGAAACAAATAGTAACATACGGGTCATAAGCCCAATACAATAATAAATCCCAACACCATAATAATAAGTCTCGACATATAAGTCCATGAAATAATAAGCAACTAGAAAGCATTAAATCTTTAGAAAGCTTGTTCTCCAGTTCCAGCGGGCAATTTGCCCTTTATTACCTGTTAACACTTCATCTAAAAAAGGAGAAAAATTGTTCTTAGAGAAAATCAAGGACAACAAGTAGAGAAAGCAAGGAAACAATGGAATAACAATATAACAATAAATTCAATAGATCAATAGGAATTAATAACATGGGACAATAGAAATAATCAATATCATGGTAATCGATGCAATGGTTATAAACAATGATTCAATAATCGATAACAATGTTCAATGGTCCATGTTAATAACACTGGGACAATATTCGATATCAAAAGAAACAATGATATACAATATGCGCAATGTCGATGTGGTGTCAATTCTTAAGTCTATTAATCATTTTTATCATAACTAATAAACGTACTACTGCATCCCATTCAATAGGTTCGATGCATACAATCAATTTTGTTTAGACTCTAGCGAAAGATTCTATAGATCATGTACTCGGCAACGATAATCAATATTTAGTAGTTACGATTTAATATTTAGTGCACAATACAATAATTTGGCCACGATACAATACACGATAGATTGGGTTACTATCGTAAGCCACAATCATCGGATAAGACAATAGTCGATAACAATATTTAGGGAAACACAGGCCCCTCCTTTGAGATATCATCAACTACTCCAGCCAATCCCTTAAACCTCGACTTGTTAATTATTTTATCGATGCAACAATATAATATGCAATATAGAGACATTAGATGAACGATAGAAACAATCGGAGAACAATAGGATGATAATTTGGATAGGACAATTGGAAAGATGACAATAGGACATTAGGATAATGCAATGCAGCATATATACTTAAATTCATACAATACAATGATATAGGAATAATTTATTTAAGAAAAACTGGAAAATTCAATTCTGGACAGCGAGAGGCCCCTGTACTAAAATTGAATTTTCCGCTGCTACAGAAATCGAAAACTGAATCCGTTAGAAGTTCTGAAAACTAGACTTCCCAACGAATCCAACACATATTTAAAGTACAAAATCCAACAACAGTAGCTAGGTCAAACACATCATTCTTTACAGATTACATGTTCAGACTGAATATCGATATTAAGTTGTTATATCTTTAGAATCAGCAAAAACTCAATTATAAAATCATCAAAAATATTTTTTTGACTCCTAAACATGTTAACTAACATTCTGAAAATTACCAAGACATTATTTTAACATTAATTTAGCCTTTTAATAGTTTAAACATGAAAACATACATGAATCTGAAATTCTGGAAATAAAACACAACAGTAGTAAAATAATCATAACTTCTGCAATACAACTTGGAATTTAACGATTCAGAATGTTCTGGAAACTAAAGACATAGAGCTACATCTCTTATTCAGAAAGTTATTTATTTTGTGTAACACCTTGAATTCCAAATAAGACTGAATTCAATGTTCTATAGGATCTTTATACTTCACTTCGTACAATTTTTACAAGGAATTAAAAACTTTTATACAACAATGATTACATCAATGCAGTGGAATTATAAATTACAACATGTTACATGAATTAAATAATAACTTGAACATTTCTTTAAGCAACGTTCATTCTTTTGTCTTGTCAATCACTTTGTCCTGTATAGAAACTGTGGGCACGTCAGTTGCATACAACTAACGCTAGGATATAATACATCAATTTCTCTTACTTAGAAATCACACACTTGTCACAAATAAAGCTAAGGGGACTATCCTATTGATGTCGTGTGTGAATGTGCACTTAGTCCTTAATACAATTATTTATATTACATAACGCTAATGCGCACTTGTTCGGATTCTATGCATCTCATACTACATAGATCGTAGGGCAAGCCCTTAATCGTTCTTCATCTTGTAGGGTTGATTCCCTCGCCATGAGTTAAACTACTACGGTAACTACGGTAAGTATCCTAAGTGTTCTATGAGTTACGAGCCTATGCCCAGACATCCTGGAGAGAATCCCACGCATTGACATGACGCATCATGTAGGCATCCTATGGACAATTCGCTTCCGCCATAGAACGATGGCACTACGTAGTCACTGAGCACCCTACAAGCATCGCTGACGGTACGATATTTTGGAGAAGTATCCACGCCCTGACATGACGCATCATGTGGACATCCTGTGAACACTCTTACACCGTAGATCCGAGGGCCCTCATAATTATGTTTTTCTCTTACTTTCATCACATCTCTACTATGTATCTAATCCTTAGATAATAGAATCATGAATAAAAATCAATACTCTAGAATTAGCGTTACCTCTAAATCGGTCTTAAACAACAATCATTAATCATGACCCAAACATGGTCTTTTTATTATCACATTTCTCTTTTCAAAATTTCACTGATGCCGATGTGAGGACTTAGCTAAAACTCTAGTCTCAATTCTTTTTTCATGTACATTAAAAATGAGAGTATTGATATTCACAATTTCCACATTTCATCATGTTTTTTTACTTTCTATACACAATTTGCATAGTTTTGAACATCAATCTCATATTTAACCTCACTTAATTTTTCCATGTCAAAATCTCATTTTAGAATTCTATACCAAATTTCTCTACATTCAAAATATTTATTATCTTTAATCATAAGAAAAAAAATCATATTCTAACAAATTTTATTAATCTCTTTTTTCCCAAAATTCGCTTCTAATTCTCATTATAATAAGTCAAAATGTTGTAGAATTATTTTCATGAAGTCTAGGCATTTTTCTAGAATTTTTAATAATTTTTCTCAATTTTTAAATACTAAAAAACTATTAAAAGAAATGACAAATAGGGAAAAAAAATCAAATTTTCCAAAAAGGTGGCCAAGGCCGGAATCGAACCCATCACAAACCCCCCACCAATGAACAGTGATAGCACTGTTTCGCACCCGAGGACCAGTAAGTCCAACAATGATTACTGATATAAGGGGAAGCTAAAATATACTTAAGTTTTTGCCCTCGGTTTGGAGTAAAAATCAGAGACTCGAACCCATGACCAAAAGCTCCGCTCAGCTGCAGTAATGTTCCCAAAATGCACCCACTGACCAGTAGGTCTGAGTGACTAACCTGTATAGGAAATCGGTTAAAATGTTTTTGTGTCAGACTGTACTGTTTCTAATTCTTTTTTGAAAAACTCGATTTTTCTCAATTATATTGCACTTATAAATCTAGATATTTTCCTGGTTATATTTTCTTGGAAAAATAGTAACTTGTACTTTCATAAATTGTATAAAACTCATTTTAAAACATAAAAGACTATTTCCCCTTAGTTTTATTTAAAAAAATGGATCATGAATACATTACGACATAGAAGCATTTCTTTTTATTTATAAGAATTCTTTTATCAACAAAATTTTCCCTTCATTCATAGTGAGTTCATACAATTATTTTTGTTTTCATTCAATAACACAATCAAGATCTTAAATTAAAAATTAATCTTTTTCTTATGTTTTAAGAAGCAACATTGGTGATGATCTAGTGACTACAATATTGCTCATATATGGAAGTTATAAGCACACTTTTTACCATAATTAACTTATTTCATAATCCATGGCTTACTAATTTGCATTCTACGAATTATCCATAATCACAATTTTCCACATATTGTATTCTACAATTCATGCATAAGAAAATTTCATAAAGTCAATATTCATCAATTCTAGCATGCAAATTTACTAACAAACCATCATAGCACATCTTCATTAATAAATTCTAATTCATTTTACTAACTTTCCATGTAGATCAATTAGAGTTCTTTTCCTATTAGTATCTTTAACAAGTATGGAGCAATCTTTCCTACTCATTTCTAACATAATCACAATTTCAATCCCTGGCATGGTATCTAAATTAGAAGCTTGAGAAATCACCCACCTTATTGAAGAAACAATTTGAAAAACTACTAGGAAGCTCCTTGAAGTACGAACGGTTCCTTCTCCTCCTAGATTATGCCACAAAAATGTGTCTTCTCTTTTCTTGATGGAACCCGAGCTCCTCCTTGCTCCTCTTGATGTAGGCCGCCCTCCAATAGTTGCAAGAACACACCACTCACACACTCTCAATCTTTTTACTTACACTTCTCTCAATCTTTTAGTTACAACTTGTTTCTTTCCTTTCTTTTTCTCCTGCAAAATTTCTAGTGCATTTCATGAAGAAGATGAGGGGGTATTTATACACTTTTCAAGGCTAAATGAAGGGTGGAGATTAATTTAGATAAATGTAGATGAGGGGCTAAGATACATTAGGAAGTTAGAACAACTACCCATGATCAAAGCAACCAACTCTCCACTCTCCCACACACCCCACCCTCTGTTAAGCATGGCCAGCCACCCCTTCTCTTACACTTGGCACGTGCAAGTGCATGCACGTGTCACACAATGCACACATAGTTACTAATTGTTCATGTTTATTAATTAATTTTTTACAAAAAGAAGTCTACCCTACAAGCTGTCCCATTTAAATGAGATTAAACTATTGAGCTCATTTTAGTGGGCTAAAAGTCCACGGGCTTTCTAAATTAGTATGGGCTAGATTAAATAATTAGGCCTAGAGATTAAAATAGGTTTTAGTTAAAAAGAGAAGAAATAAAATACTTGTTCGTGATAAAAATATATAATTTTTTTAAGGAAAAAATGTACATAAATTTGCACGTGCAAAACATGTGAAATCAAACAAACTCATATTTAACTATAGATGAAAATTCAGGATGTTACATTTTGAGATCAAATACTGGGTCAAAAATGATAGGCAAAATCCAGACAACAAGTAATATACAGATTTTCGATATTTTCATAAAATAAAGTGATTAAACATGATGGGTTCCACTACAATTAGTCAGTAAACTTCATAATCAGCATGGTAGGAATAAAAGAATAGTAAATACAATTAGGAATACACACGTACACTAAATTAACCACACAATTCATCAATCAATTATTCAAGTGTAACACCCCGTTTTGTACGGTACCTGAAGATATGCATATGTGTATGTATATCGTTAGTATGCGTGCAATTGATTGTGGTATTATGGGTCGATTTTGCCATCGTGGTGGATGGTTAGGGCTACGGGACGGTTTTTGGGAGAGTGGCATTCCAAGGATGCACGAGAACGAGACGGACCGATACTAGTACAACTGCTAGTTTTCGGCACGACGCACATGCAAATATAACACGGTATGGTACTACAGTGAATATAGGTTGCGTGCCCTCGTTAAAACACGCGTCTCACACTCATTGGAGCTCGTAAAGGGTTATGTTGGGCAGCCAACACACCTAACACAAAACCAATGGGCTAAGCCATGGTTTTGGGCCTACAAAACCACCTATAGCCTAACCTACCCCTCCCCCCCCTCCTTGTCAAATCCGGCCTACACCCTCCCATCACCTTCATTTCCCACTTCATTTCCCCCCATTTGCTCTGGAATTTTCAGAAGAGAACACCACAAGAGAAGGAGGAGAGAAAGAAGAAGGAAGTGAAGGAGAAGGACCAAGAAGGAGATTTTCCAAGAGGAGCTTGAAGAGATTCCTTCTACTACTACAACCTAAGGTGGGAAGTTTCTCTAAACTTGAAATTCTTGTCTTTTAATTAAATTTGGTTGCATTAATGTGTGCTAGAATGCATAGGATTGCTTTTCTAAAGGTTAGAAGTAGAAGTCAGATTGGAACTAGTAAACGCTGGTTCGGAGTACCTATTTGTGAATTTTTCCGAGAGCACAATATGTTGAATTAGACCACACAATTAAAAGGTTTTGTTCATTTATGTGTTAGGATCATCCATGATGTATTTCAGATTTTTCTATGATTATTTGATATGCTAATAAAATCGGGAGATGGATATGTGTCGTAAGGCACACTCAGGAAAAGAAAAACAGGATAGTTGATATTGTAGGAATTTTCGTGATTTATTGAAGCATGATTTTGATCTGAAAATTTTACTCAATGTTCATGAATACATGTTGATTATGTACAAAAACCAGTGAATTATTTGGATGATTGTAAAGGCATGAGAAAAATCTATCTATGACTAGTATCTGATGTTGAATTAGAAAACTTGATGGTTTCTGTGCTAACTTGCAATAGCTATTACTCACTGTATAGTTAGAATTTTGACATGAGGTCTTTTGAATGATGTTGGGTATGATGTCTAGTGTCACCACCATAAATTTTGTGTCAATTGGACAAGTGTGCAAAGCACTGTGCTGTTTTCAGCCAGTTTTGACACTGTAAAGATTGGGAAATTGAGACCTATTAGATGCATATTTTGAGGATCATGAATCAGGAGAGAGTTGTAGGGGACACCTAGACCTTTCGAACAAAACTAAATTGAAGAAATTCCAGTGAACGGTTGAATTATTATGATTTTTGTAAGACTAGACAGAGGACTAGAGTAGAGCTGAGTGCTCTGAATTGGAGAGACCAATTGTGTGAATTGGTTTATCGATGATAGATGAGTGTGTTAGGGTGACTTAATGGTATAATTTGTACTCATGACCAACTAGAGAGTTGTTGAGGACACCCACACCCTTCTACAAAATTTGAGTTTGTGTCATTCTGATGAACGAGTAGGATTTTGTGTTAATGGTGAGGTGCAGCCCGTGCGCAGGAGGCACGCAGGTTGGAGCTTGAGAAGCTATTTCGAGGACTTAGATGGTTGAATTTAAGCTCGTGATAAACTAGGAAGTCATAGCCTAGGATAGTACCTTTCCAGGTTGGGCCCATACACTCCAATCGGAGTTGTATCGATAGGGGGATGACCATTTTGAGATTCGGGCAGAAACCCGTAGGTCGCTTAGTCTGGGTTTGGACTAAGGGTTGTGGAAGCATCTTTTCCCTTGTGTGTTAGCTGAGTCGGTGACTCGTGTCTAGGGATGGTTGATCTCTGTTATTGAGGTTGTTGATTCCCTGAGTGGGATGTGTGACTTGAGTTAGTCACTAGGGTAAAGGATACCCTGCACCTATCAAGCCTATATTATTAGACTTCTGCCGAGCGTAGGACGTCCGAGCATGCCAGTGAGTGGAGCTCACGGGGCAATCATATATTTACTACCGGAGTAGCAGCAGGCGTAGGCCATTATGCTGGACGAGTCCAAGCAGGGGAAGTGGCGAATCAGACCGGTATCGCCAGGGGCCAGAGGTTGATAGGCAAGTGTGGAAGCAGTTAATTCTTACCCGAAGGAATTAGAGTAAGGTAGGGGTTAGAATGGTTATTAAGGGGTTGGGAAATTGCATTAGTCCTAGTAAACCATAGTCGGTGTTGTATCTTCCAGTCGTGGGGATACATTCTCGGCCGCTCATGGATTGAGTCCCCGGCTCGTATCTCGATCTGTTGATTCCCAAAGATCTGCCGAAGTAAGGTGCGGGAGGCCCGGAGGATTTGACCTCCCGTGGTGCTCACGTCCCTAAAGCGCAGGTTTTGTGTTTTGTGTTTCTTATTGGTATATATCAGTTCATTACCCGATGAGGAGTGAACACGTATGCGTCAGTCCATGGGTGGACATGTGGAACCAAGGGTCGTAAGAACCAGGTTCAACGTGTTTTCTAAGGAGGTCCGTATGCGGGTACCAACTGGCGGTGACCACTTGGGCACTACAGGGCGGAATTAGACCGACCGCTGCAATCTCCTTGGGCGATGGACAGTCTATTGGGAACTAGAGTGTGTACAAAAGTAGGGTGCATGGCGAGGGTTCGAATCCTTAAATTGTGGAGAAAGACGGCTAGATTTGGGGGCATATGTAGTATGGGATGCATTCGTGCTCCAAAGTCTTGCTTGCATTAGAAGTTAGGCATGTGAGTTTGCTGCATCTAGTCATATGGTCATGTCATAACACTGTACTAGAACCCGAATCCACTAAACCCTTGTTTTGGCACAACACTTTTCCTTTTTGCATAAATTATTGGTTGTGATTTAATTTTAGAGGATCGCTGTTATCACCAGCTTTGCGTCAGTCGAAGTACTGGCGTTTCCTACCTTTTAGGTATCGGTTATACCTTCCGAACAGGTGCAGAGATATCAGAGTCGCGTAGCAGAAGCCTGAAGCTGAGGAGCAAGTTCCGGGGGAGCCGATGGGCCGCTCAGCGAAGTGCCACAAGTAATCGGTCGATTACCAATCCAAGAGGCAGCTGATAGCTTTACAAGAGGAGTCTGTAAATACTTGTAATCAGTTGTAATGAATTGATGTAATTGGTACTCTTTGTCCAAGAACAAGTTATCGGTTGTAATCAATGATGTAATGACTTATTTGGCAAATAAAAAGTTTTTAAATTTCCATGTTATTATTGTGATGAGATGCATTTGAAGGTAAAGATTCTGGAAGGTGTCACGGATGTCCGGTAACGGGGATTCGGGGTGCTACAGAGTTGGTATCAGAGCTTGGTTAGACAAGAAGGCTTTAGAAATTAGAAAACATGATCAGGAGTTCTCACAGTGTGATTGATGGCGAAGCATTGGCTCTTACCCTGACATGTCCAGATCGGCTAGCCACCGATGCGGTTGCAACAGTCGAGAGGCTGTTGGCGTAAAACAAGCTCCGAGGTTACCCTTTTTGGCCATTACCGTCCTGAGTGTCAGGCGGCAGACTACAGAGTTGGTATCAGAGCTGACTTCAAATTGCAGTCTAACACGGTAGGAAATTAGACTTGAAGACCAAATAAAATGATTCTAGTTGACAAATAGGATGATTATAAATCATATGGTAGCGCTACAACTTATGATTATGATCTTCCCTATATGTGAACCAGTCTCAGATTACTTCATTTTTACTAACGTGCTTGGAGCAGTCAAGTCCAAATTGTGGCTAGTCTGTTACCAGACATTAGTGGAGGCAAACAGAACAAGATGTATCTATGATTCCGAAACTAAACCCTGTTTATGTTTTACAGATGTTGTTCGAAGATATCTTCATCCAGGATGGGTCAGTGGGTAAGCCAATGCCTACAAGGAAAACGATAATGATGGAGGAAGAAAAGAAGAAAGTGCTACAAGAGACCGAAGGTGAGGAGAACTCTCCTCCACCATCGCTAGACCCAACGGCAGAGCAGCAGAGGATAGCCATCGGGTTTCTGGAAATGAAAAGGGCAAGGGAACACAGGGACAAGGCGATCCACCGGGCCCAGCAGCAGATCAAATTTCATCAGGCACAGATGACACACCTGAAGAAAGAACGAAAGCAGCTTCAAGACGGTATGACACACCTTCAGAACCGCTGGTGGGGACTTTAGAAGGGTCCCAAGCCAAAAACTACTGGGAACATTACCAAACCTTCTAAAGGAGAATACCCCAAGAGAACAATTGCAACTAAGAGTTGCTACAAATGCGGGAAAGTCGGACACTACAAGTCGCGTTGCCCAACAGTGATCAAGGGTTGTTTCAACTGTAAGGAACTTGGGCATGTCAAGTCAAATTACCCAGAATTACAAAGGAGATGCTCATCGAGCAAGTAACCAGATAAATGACAAGGTGAAGATAATATGTGGACCTACTATATTTTGAGATCTTTTGGAAGCTGAAGAAGTAATGTAATCAAGTTTAAGTTGTATTTTGGGTTTATGAAAGTTGGTGGATGATGTACTGTTGTAACAAGACATATATATATGAATGGAATTTTGGCAACAGTCTTGTTTGATAGTGGATGGATTCATTCTTTTGTGTCAAAATCTTTTTCAAAAAAAAAAAACTAATATACACACAAAAGGCAATTCCAGATTTAGCTTTGATGGTAGCTATGGCGTCAGGGGCAAACCTCACTACAGATCTATGCTATAGGGGATGTAAGCTCCAGATTAGCGGAGAAATTCTAAGTATCGATTTGTTGGAGTTGGGTTTTGCCGGGACAGATGTCATTAGTGGCATGGACTGGATGTCGAGGTATGAGGCAAACATTGACTGCAAGGAGAAGAAGGTAATTATTTCAGCTGAAGAAGTGGAACTTGTATTCCACGGGGAGCAGAGATCGGAGGCAATGACCTTCGCAACTGCTAGTGAAGTACGGGTACCAGAAGAGGTGAGAAGGATAACAGTCGTGAGGAATTTTCCACTTGTATTCCTAGAGGATTTACCTGGAATTTTCCCACACCGTGATGTCGAGTTTAGCATCACAATTCAACCAGGAAGTGCTCTAGTATCCAAAGCACCCTATCAAATGGCACCAGTAGAGCAGAATGAGATCAAGAAGCAGATTGAAGAGTATTTGCAGAAAGGATTTATCAGACCAAGTGCATTGCCTTGGGGAGCACCAGTATTGCTGGTTAAGAAGAAGGACAGGTCGTCCAGGATGTGTATCGATTATCGGGAATTGAATAAGGTAACTATTCGGAACAAGTACCCAATTCCCAGGATCCACGATTTGTTCGATCAGCTTCAGGGAGCAGCAGTATTTTCCAAGATTGATCTACGATCTGGATATCATCAGGTACGAGTCAAGGAAGAGGATGTACCTAAGACAGCTTTTCGAACTCGACATGGACACTATGAGTTCTTGGTAATGCCGTTTGGAGTAACTAACGCTCCAGCTATTTTCTTGGACTTAATGAACAGAATTCTACGGCCATTTATCAACTCATTTGTCGTAGTCTTCATCGACGACATTTTGGTATATTCAAGGACGGAAGAGGATCATGCTGAACATCTAACAGCGGTCTTGGGCAAGTTACAGGAGCATCAGTTGTATGCCAAATTATGAGCCTAAGTGTGAGTTGTGGAAATCGGAAGTTGCATTCCTAGGCCATATTCTTTCTAAGGAGGGAGTGGCAACAGATCCTCAGAAGATAGAGACGGTCAAGGAATGGCCACAACCGAAGACGGTGAAGGAAGTAAGAAGTTTTCTGGGTATGACTGGGTATTATCAGAAGTTTATCCAGAATTATGCAAGGATAGCTGTACCCCTTACAGCTTTGACCAAAAAGAACCAGAGTTTCGACTGGACGGAGAAGTGTGAAGAAAGTTTTCAGGAACTAAAGAACCGTTTGATCTCCACACCTATATTGGTTTTACCTCAGGAGGATAAGGACTACGTCATCTACAGTGATGCATCATATTTGGGGTTCGGATGTGTGCTGATGCAAGAAGGCAAGGTTATATCTTATGGTTCGAGACAGCTACGACCACACGAGAAGAACTATCCGACCCATGATTTGGAACTCGCAGCGTTAATTTTTGCTTTGAAATCATGGAGGCATTATATCTACGGAGCAAGGGTGAAAATTTACACTGATCACAAGAGCTTGAAGTATATCTACCAATAGAAGGATCTCAACTTAAGGCAGAGGAGATGGTTGGAAGTACTCGAAGACGCCAGGCCTGAGATTATATATCATCTAGGAAAAGCCAATGTGGTAGCAGACACGCTCAGTAGGAAGAGAAGTGTGGCAACATTGATAGCGATCCGGGGGGAGCTAGATGAAGAGATCAGGCAGGCAGGCATCGAAGTGGTTACACAGCACATAAGTGCAGTTCTGGCACAGTTGGTGTACGACCAAGCTTGGATGAGCGAGTGAAAGAGGCTCAGACCAAAGATCCAGAGATGGCAGATATGAAGAAGCACGTGCATGAAGAAAAATTGGCGAAATTCAGTATAAGAGAAGGTTCACTAAGGTTGGGTAACCGACTATATGTACCAAAGGACGAGGAGTTGAGGGAAGACATCATGAAGGAAGCTCACTCCATATTACTCACGATTCACCCCGGAAGCACCAAGATGTATCGCGATGTGAAGCAGCACTATTGGTGGTCAGGGATGAAGCGAGATATAGCAGAGTTTGTCGCCAAGTGTTCGACATGCCAATAAGTTAAGGCCGGAAATCAGAAACCAGGAGCCCTAAAGAAAATGACTCAATATGGGTGATTGTGGATCGATTGACCAAGTCAGCACATTTTCTTCTAGTAAAGACGAATTGGACAGTCGAGAAGTTGGCCGAGGTCTACATTGAGAACATAGTAAAGCTACATGGAGTGCCAGTATCGATAGTATCCGACCGAGATGCAAAATTTACGTCTCGATTCTGGCAAAGTCTACAGTCAGTGTTGGGAACTAGAACAGACTTCAGCACAGCTTTTCACCCTCAGACGGATGGACAGACGAGAGAGTCAACAGGATTCTCGAGGAAATGTGACGGGCATGCATTTTGGACTTTCGGAGGAAGTTGGGAAAAATACTTAGCCTTGGTAGAGTTTGCTTATAATAACAGCTATCAGGCAAGCAATGGCATGGCCCCGTATGAAGCTTTGTATGGACGAAGATGTAGGACGCCAATTTGTTGGTTCGAGGTAGGAGAGCAGCAGATGTATGGACCAAAAATCGTGCAACAGACGTCGGAGCAGATCGAGCTTATTAAGAAGAGGCTTCAAGGAGCACAAAGCAGGCAAAGAGCTATGCGGACAACTGCCGAAGAGAGTTGGAATTTGAGGAAGGCGACTCCGTATTTCTCAAGGTATCGCCGACCAAAGGAGTTATCAGGTTTGGGAAAGGCAGGGAAGTTAGCTCCGAGATATATTGGACCATACAAGATTCTGTAGAGGATTGGCAGGATGGCTTATAAGTTAGGAGCTGCCGGGCGAGCTATCTCAAGTGCATGACGTGTTCCACGTCTCTATGCTACGGAAGTATGTCCCGGATTCAAGCCATCGGTTGCCAGAGGTTCCGAAGGATTTACAGATAGGTCTTTCCTGTAGAGAGAAACTAGTCAGGATACTTGATCATCAGGACAAGGTACTGAGAAACAATGGTATCCCGATGGTCAAAGTTCTCTGGAGGAACCAGTTCATGGAAGAAGCCACGTGGGAGCCGGAGGGCCGCATGAAGGTCTTATATCCGGATTTATTTTGAATGTTTTCTATTTTGTTTGTTGTTTTTCTTTCTCCCACTAAGGACGTTCTGGGGACAGAACGATTCTAAGGAGGGAGTGATGTAACATCCCGTTTTGTACGGTACCTGAAGATATGCATATGTGTATGTATATTGTTAGTATGCGTGCAATTGATTGTGGTATTATGGGTCGATTTTGCCATCGTGGTGGATGGTTAGGGCTACGGGACGGTTTTTGGGAGAGTTGCTTTCCAAGGATGCACGAGAACGAGACAGACTGATACTAGTACAACTGCTAGTTTTCGGTACGACGCACATGCAAATATAACACGGTATGGTACTACAGTGAATATAGGTTGCATGCGCTCGTTAAAACACGCGTCTCACACTCATTGGAGCTCGTAAAGGGTTATGTTGGGCAGCCAACACACCTAACACAAAACCAATGGGCTAAGCCATGGTTTTGGGCCTACAAAACTACCTATAGCCTAACCTACCCCCCCCCCCCCCCCCCCCCCCCTCCGTGTCAAATCCGGCCTACACCCTCCCATCACCTTCATTTCCCCCCATTTGCTCTGGAATTTTCAGAAGAGAACACCACAAGAGAAGGAGGAGAGAAAGAAGAAGGAAGTGAAGGAGAAGGACCAAGAAGGAGATTTTCCAAGAGGAGCTTGAAGAGATTCCTTCTACTACTACAACCTACGGTGAAAAGTTTCTCTAAACTTGAAATTATTGTCTTTTAATTAAATTTGGTTGCATGCATGTGTGCGAGAATGCATAGGATTGCTTTTCTAAAGGTTAGAAGTAGAAGTCAGATTGGAACTAGGAAAAGCTGGTTCGAAGTACCATTTTGTGGATTTTTCCGAGAGCACAATATATTGAATTAGACCACAAAATTAAAAGAGTTTGTTCATTTATGTGTTAGAATCATCCATGATTTATTTCAGGTTTTTCTATGATCATTTGATATGCTAATAAAATCGAGATATGGATATGTGTCGTAAGGCAGACTCAGGAAAAGAAAAGCAGGATGGTTGATATTGTAGGAATTTTCGTGATTTATTGAAGCATGATTTTGATCTGAAAATTGTACTTAATGTTCATGAATACATGTTGATTATTTACAAAAACCAGTGAATTATTTGGATGATTGTAAAGGCATGAGAAAAATCTATCTATGACCAGTATCTGATGTTGAATTAGAAAACTTGATGGTTTCTGGGCTAACGTGCAATAGCTATTACTCACTGTATAGTTGGAATTTTGACATGAGGTCTTTAGCATGATATTGGGTATGATGTCTAGTGTCACCACCATAAATTTTGTGCCAATTGGACAAGTGTGCAAATTACTGTGATTTTGTAATTAAGCACTGTGCTGTTTTCAGTCAGTTTTGACACTCAGTAAAGATTGGGAAATTGAGACCTATTAGAGGCATGTGTTGAGGATCATGACTCTGGAGAGAGTTGTAGGGGACACCTAGACCTTTCTAAAAAAACTAATTTGAGGCAATTCCAGTGAACGGTTGAATTATTTTGATTTTTGTAAGACTAGATGAGGACTAGAGTAGAGCTGAGTGCTCTGAATTGGAGAGACCAATTGTGTGAATTGGTTTATCGATGATAGATGAGTGTGTTAGGGTGACTTAATGGTATAATTTGTACTCATGAACAACTAGGGAGTTGTTGAGAACACCCACACCCTTCTACAGAATTTAAGTTTGTGTCGTTCTGATGAACGAGTAGGATTTTGTGTTAATGGTGAGGTGCAGCCCGTGCGCAGGAAGCACGCAGGTTGGAGCTTGAGAAGCTATTTCGAGGACTTAGATGGTTGAATTTAAGCTCGTGATCAACTAGGAAGTCGTAGCCTAGGATAGTACCTTTCCAGGTTGGGCCCATACACTCCAATCGGAGTTGTATCGATAGGGGATGACCATTTTGAGATTCGGGCAGAAACCCGTAGGTCGCCTAGTCTGGGTTTGGACTAAGGGTTGTGGAAGCATCTTTTCCCTTGTGTGTGAGCTGAGTCGGTGACTCATGTCTAGGGATGGTTGATCTCTGTTATTGAGGTTGTTGATTACCCGAGTGGGATGTGTGACTCGAGTTAGTCACTAGGGTAAAGGATACCCTGCACCTATCAAGCCTATATTATTAGACTTCTGCCGAGCGTAGGACGTCCGAGCATGCCAGTGAGTGGAGCTCACGAGGCAATCATATATTTACTGCCGGAGTAGCAGAAGGCGTAGGCCATTATGCTGGACGAGTCCAAGCAGGGGAAGTGGCGAACCGGACCGGTATCGCCACGGGCCAGAAGTTGATAGGCAAGTGTGGAAGCAGTTAATTCTTACCCGAAGGAATTAGAGTAAGGTAGGGGTTAGAATGGTTATTAAGGGGTTGGGAAATTGCATTAGTCCTAGTAAACCATAGTCGGTGTTGTATCTTCCAGTCGTAGGGGTACGTTCTCGGCCACTCATGGATTGAGTCCCCGGCTCGTATCTCGATCTGTTGATTCCCAAAGATCTGCCGAAGTAAGGTGCGGGAGGCCCGAAGGATTTGACCTCCCATGGTGCTCACGTCCCTATAGCGCGGGTTTTGTGTTTTGTGTTTCTTTTTGGTATATATCAGTTCATTACCCGATGAGGGGTGAACACGCATGCGTCAGTCCATGGGTGGACATGTGGAACCAAGGGTCGTAAGGACCAGGTTCAATGTGTTTTCTAAGGAGGTCCGTACGCAGGTACCAACTGGCGGTGACCGAGCACTGCAGGGCGGAATTAGACCGACCGCTACAATCTCCTTGGGCGACGGACAGTCTATTGGGAACTGGAGTGTGTACATGGCGTAGGTTCGAATCCCTAAATTGTGGAGAAAGACGGCTAGATTTGGGGGCGTATGTAGTATGGGATGCATTCGTGCTCCAAAGTCTTGCTTGCATTAAAAGTTAGGCATGTGAGTTTGCTGCATCTAGTCATAGGGTCATGTCATAACACTGCACTAGAACCCGAATCCACTAAACCCTTGTTTTGGCACAACACTTTTCCTTTTTGCATAAATTATTGGTTGTGATTGAATTTTAGAGGATCGCTGTTATCACCAGCTTTGCGTCAATCGAAGTACTGACGTTTCCCACCTTTTAGGTGTCGGTTATACCTTTCGAACAGGTGCAGAGATATCAGAGTTGCGCAGCAGAAGCCTGAAGCTGAGGAGCAAGTTCCGGGGGAGCCGATGGGCCGCTCAGCGAAGTGCCGCAAGTAATCGGTCGATTACCAATCCAGGAGGCAGCTGATAGCTTTACAAGAGGAGTCTGTAAATACTTGTAATCAGTTGTAATGAATTGATGTAATTTGTACTCTTTGTCCAAGAACAAGTTATCGGTTGTAATCAATGATGTAATGACTTATTTGGCAAATAAAAAGTTTTTAAATTTCCATTTTATTACTGTGTTGAGATGCATTTGAAGGTAAAGATTCTGGAAGGTGTCACGGATGTCCGGTAACGGGGAATTCGGGGCGCTACATCAAGCAATCAACCTAGTATTTAATTCTACGATAGTATCTTCGTGCGATGACTATATGAACAATCCCTATTACCAATACTATATGAATGTCTGAAAGATTCAATATTTAGAGTAAAAAAAGGCACGAAGTCAAGAATATTTGGGTTAGCTCGTGTAAACCCTCAATATACTCAACAAAAGAGGAAGAACAATATACGATACGTTGAACAATTAGATCTACTTGCAAGAATTTTAATAAAAACTTGAATTTGATGCAAGATTCAATTCAAGAGGAAAAGTAACTTTCCTTATGGACGATTAGTTCGAATACCAAAGAAAAATGGGATGAGAATCCTGGGCAATGAAACACGAACCACGAAAGCACGGAAGCACGTGCAAAGAACGTGCGAAGAACACCCGACACACCAAACAACAAACACCAATCCCTCTTTTCACAACTCCAAACAGCAAAACCTCTCCTCCACAACAGCATATGGCAACACCACCCAATCAAAATAGCACACAACAAACAAAATTCCTTCACTAACAGCAAATGGCGATCGAATCCCCTCTCTTCGCAACAGCAAACAATGAAAAAGAGAGAGAGAGAGACAGCGACGGAGTTGCAGCTCGATGGTGTCTCGACTTTGTCAGCGACTGGTGGTAGTTCATAGCTGTAATGGATGGGCAATGAACACCAGAGGATGTCGACGGCAGCAGGGGATCAGTGGTGGAGCTGCGGTCGACGAGATTAGTAACAGGGCAGATGGCAGGGGATCGGCTCGGGGCAATGGCGATGGTGATGAGGATGAAGGGGTGGTGGAAATGGTAGGGTGGTCATCGACTGAGAGGGACGACCGCGGGTGGTCGACGACACTCAGGGGAAGAAGTCGACGAAATAGGGCTTCGACGACATCCTTTGTTTTGGAAGAAAATAGGGGAAGAGGATAGATGGCGATTGTGGTGCTCGGTCGAGGTCGAAGGATGAAGACGATGAGGGGATGGCGGTGGTTCTTCGGTGGTGTGGAGGCACGGGGACGGTGGCAAGGATCGATGATGGGTTCGATGCTGGGGAGGAGACAGGGTGGAGGAGTGGTGGTCGACGAGGACGAAGGGTGCTTTGGTGGTAGGATGAGAGGGCGGTGACGAGGGCAAGAGTCAACTGGCGTCGATGAGGGTGGTCGATGGTGGTTAGAGATTGATGACGAGCGGATGAGCAAATGGGTTCGATGGAAACAGAGAGAGGGGGTCTGTATAGTATGGGGAGGGGGTTTTGGCGGTTGGGGTTGAATGGGGGCTAGGGTTAGGTTAGGGGGGTATTAGTAGTGTATATATAGGCGTTTAAAGATATATGGTTGATGGGTTATTGGGTCAGATCCAATAAGAGTGGGTTTGGATAACAAATGGGTTTTAGATCCAATAGGGGAAAGAATAACCAAATAAAAATAGGATTTTGTAACAAAATATAATTTGTATTACAATATATAACTAATTTGAAATAACTACAAATTAAATTAATAAATAGAAATATATTTTTAATAAACATTCAAAAGTAGTAATGACAATAATAATAATAATAATAATAATAATAATAATAATAATAATAATAATAATAATAATAATAATAATAATAATAGTAATAATAATAATAATAATAATAATAACAATAATACTAGTTACAACAATAATAATAACAACAATCAAAGTAATAACAACAATAATAATAAGATTAAAAATAGTCCAATAATAATAATATATTTGATTTGGGCAAAAATGTAAGTAGTTCATCAATTATGAATAGAAAATAAAGTTAAAATATACCATCGTTCGAAATAAATATAATTTTTCGATTAGAAAACGAGTTAAGAAAAGATCCGAAACAAATTTAACAGAAAATAAATTTATAAGTAATCAGAATATAGAAAATATACGGAAAATACTTATTGGCGGAAATGGGGGTTACAATCCTACCCACCTTACAACAAAATTTCATCCTCGAAATTTGCTCAGGCGATACGTCGGACAAAGCAAAAACAAACTTGTGAAATAACAAAACTGGGATTTAAAGGGAAAGAACGAAATGGTTGCAACACCAAAATAGGAAAGAACATGGATATGAATGGAGTGATTAAGAATGATGTTGAATAAAGATTCGATGAATGATGACAAATGTAAGTGTAACACCCGGAATTCCAAATAAGCCTGAATTCGAAGTTCCACAAGATCTTTACTTCACTTCATACAATTTTACAAGGAATTTCAAACTTTTATTACACCAAATTCTTTTTATGCAACACTTATTACATTATAAAACAATTACACATGGTAAAGTGCAACTTGAATGAAAACAACTAAAATTCGAAAGAAATCCTTAGTGTCAAATCATCCTTGTGTTCTTTTGCAAATCCAAATCCTGCACTGGAAACTGTGGGCATGTTGCTTACAACTAACACAATATTTTAAACGGTCATCCTCACTATGCCGTAAAATAACGATTCTTTGTACTTACAAACACAAACACAACTTGAATGCAAAACAAAGTGTGAACAGTGACTACCCTAAACATGTTAGTGTATGATATGCCTCAGACGCCTAATGCAGATCTACACTATGATGCACTAATGTGTACTTGCTCGGAGTCTATGCATCCCATACTACATAGGTCCGAGGAAAAGCCCTTATCGTAATCCTCAATATAGGGTTTAATCCCTTGCCATGAATTACTACTACGGTGACTAATGTATGTTTTAGATATTCTGTGAGTATCTAGTACCACCCCGATAATTCTTGTATATCGAACTCCCACTTCAAGTCAGATTGGATACACTGCCTCACAGTACTTTGACTAGATAACGTTGAAGGAGGTCGGAGAAGTCCCAAGGAGGTCATTTGAGAAGAGAAGATTTGAGGTGATCATGGTTCACATTGTACCTGAAGGTTGTAACGCCCCGATTTCCATACACTGGAAAACCATGACATAAGCTAGAATCTTTTCCTTCAATTAGCCACAATACACAGAAAAACTGGAAAATTTAAAACTTTTTTATTCAACACAAATGTATTACAAGTCCGAATGTTATAAAACTGCAATACATTACATCAGTGTTACAATAATGCCAAACAAGCCCAAGTGTTACAAACTTTTAATAAGAAATACCTCAGAGTACAATGAATAATACATAACACTTGGAATTTCACTTGGATGCTTCTCAATAGTTAATAAATTACAACATATATTACAATTGAAATAATCAACACTTTGCTTCTCTTGTCCTGAGTCCTCATGAATCCTATACCTGTAGCTTTGCAATCCAGTACCTATAGAAGTGGGTATGTCATTACATATACTGACGCTTTAAGGCTGATGACTAGCAGCGATTCTCAACTTAAAATAAACAGATTGATGAAAAGAGAAATGTGTATATATAATTGATGTGTCAGTGTATGCAATGACTTAGACTCTAATGCAAGATTAACTAATGCAAGGATGCTATTCTTCTAATGCAAGCGAGTCTCCGGAACAGTATGCATCTCATACCACATATGCCCATAACAAGCCGTTTCTTCATATATAGGGATTTGAACCCGTCCCATGAATTCTACTATTGTACCCATCCTATTCCTGACAGATACAACGTGACTGGTGAGGTTGCAGATACGGTCTAGTTCTGCTACTGCAGTATAATAGTGGTGTCTATGTTTGCCACTATTTACTCGGCGAACCGGACCTCACTCAAAAACCAACACGAACCCTAAGACACTAGACAACCTTGAGCCGTGACTACTTCAACTCATCATGAGAAGGCATAGATGTAATACCCCGATTTTCCTAATATATATAAAGATTTTTTTTTTTTTTACATATAGTATGCATGTGTAATATTTTGCTTATTATTTTCAACATGATGAATAAGCATATTGTTTTCTATAAGGATTTTCCCTAAAGCCCAAAGGTTAATTTACTTATCTTCTTTTAAAAATATTTATTTTGGCCCAATTAATTTTAGCCCATGAATTTAAACCTCTTGTATTATTTCCTACAACTTGTATGTGTAGCATCTTTTCTTTTATTTTCGGGTATTTGATGTACAATTTTGTAGAGTGGTTTGTGTGTGCACGTGCATTCAATGTACACGTGCACAAGGCACAAAGCTTGGCCGGATGGGTTGAGTAGTGGGGGTGAGTTGTGGGCGGTTATGCAAGGTGTGGGTAGTTTTCACAACTTCCTAGTGAATCCTAGCCCTTGATCTTCCAACTCCCTAGTGCATCCTAACCCTCCATTCCACCTATAAACTAGTATAAATACCCCCTCTTATTCTCTATTTCTTTTACACTAGATTAATTTTATAAGAGAGGTATTTGTGAGAGTTGTGTGTGGGATCTTTTCTGTGGGAGACCGAAAGAGTACTCTGAAGGATTTCGGTGTGGAACAAGGAGCAAGGAGCAAGAAGTGCTGCACCGCATTGAGGACTTTGCTGGATTCGATTACTTCGTCAAATAAGGTGGGTGTTTCTCAGGACTTCTAATGTAGAAAACATGCCGTAAATATAATGTTTGTTACTGTAATCTTGAGGAGTAAGATAGTACGTAATAGAAATGCTTGAGTATGTTTATGTTGATAATTATGGAGGACTAATAGTGTAGAAATGGCACGGGAAACAAAGATGAATTGGGTCGGTACAGTCGACTGTCGTGTAGATAAGTCGACTGGTACGAGACAATTATTTTATGATGTGGTGATAAACATGTATGCAAATAGACCTAATGGTGTGATTACTAAGTTTGTATTTCCCTATGACACATATAATGGAGGGAAGGTAAATGGATGAAAAGAACTAGCGATGAATAACATAACTTAAGAACTGTCGGAGCAGTCGACTGATATTGTGTTCAGCCGACTGGTGCTTCAATTTAATTATGACTATTTGGAAATTCCATGTAATGAGATATTCCATCATGTTGACCTAGTGTAATGAATTGAGAATTATATCTTCATCTTCATAAGGAAGTTATGAATAAGTGTGAATGCATGTTTAAAAATATTCCCTCGAGGAAGAGATAACATTCGTAACTTGAAGTTTCATGGTTGTGATCTTACTGAACAAAAAGAGACACTGTGTTTATGAAACACGAATATATGTATATTGTAAATTGATATCATGATGCAAGTGCATGTAAGAGCTGTAGATAATCTCTTAATTTGAAGTATGGATCTGTCCAGTCGACCGAATGCGTGTAGCAAGTCGACTGAGCTGAACGTAGAAATGAACTGCTAAAAACCCCAGGACAGACGACTGATGAGATAACAGTCGACTGTCACGAGGATAATACTGTGAATATGAAAAGTTGCGGGACAGCCGACTGGCCAAGTGCAACAGTCGACTCTCCCGAGTATTTTTATGAAGAATCTGATTTGACTGTACCAGTCGACTGGTCCTTTTCCAAGTCGACTGTACAGAGTGGAATTTGATATGACAGAAGTTTTATTTTGATTACTGTTAAAGGATTGTGACTGATGTTGTTAACATCTATTCTGCTGTTGCATGAATGTATATGAAATGAATCGTATTTCTGAATTGAGAAACTTACATGAAATGAGTCGTGCTTGAATAAAGAGTTATATGAATATGAAAATTAAAGAACATGATATGCTGAGGCACTGAAAATGAATTCATGAGTTAGATTTGCTCAAACTGGAAATTGTGAATTTGAAATTGAAACGAAAGAGTAGCTAAGTCTTCCCCGGCAATGAAATTGAAATTGAAAAGAAGACCAGGGTCGGTCATGTATTGAAATGAATGAATAAGTCCGGTTTAGGGAGAGGCTAACTCTAGAGCTTTGATTTTATTCATGATTCTATTAAAATAAGGACTAGTACATAGTGGAGATGTGATGAAAGTAAGAGACAAACATTGAGTATGAGGGCTATTGGGTAATGGCGAGAGTGTATCCCAGGAATTTCCATGATGAGTCTGGGTGAGGATACTACTCCAGAGTACCGTCCCAGTGGCGACGCTCGTGGGATGTTTAAAGACTACGGGTGGTGTCATGTCTACGGTGAGAGCTGAATTACCACAGGATGTCTGCATGATGAGTCATGTCAGCGATGGGATTCCCTCCAGAGTGCCTAGACATGAGTCCGTAGGTCGGAGAATATCTAAGATACATACCGTAATTACAGTAGTAGAGTAAGTCATGGCGAGGGATTGAACCCTATGAAAATGAAGAACGATTAAGAGGCTTTCCCTCGGACCTATGTAGTATGGGATGCATAGAATCCGAACAAGTGCGCATTAGTGTCATGTAAAATTAAATAATTGCATTAAGGATTAAGGGCACAATCACGACACGACATCATTAAGAGTTCCCTTTTGATTTACATGCTTATATTGAACAAGTTTGTGATTGTTAAGAAATGAGATTCATTATACTGTTTCTGGCATAGAGAGGATGGCCATGTATAATTATTATCGGTTGAATAAACTGACGTACCCACAGTTTTGTATGCAGGATAAATTACATGTAAAGAGGAATGGATGCATAAAGATCTTATCATGTTGTTGTTCATTTATGTAAATGTTGTATATTTTTGCTTCCGCTGTGAAAATGTAAATGTAATATACGATGTAAACTCTGATATAAAAAAAAAAGAAAAGTTTGAATTTCCTTGTAAAATTGTACTCAAAGAAAGCGAAAAGATCCTGTAGAACATCTCGAATTCAGTGAATTGGGATTCGGGGCGTTACAGAGTGGTATCAGAGCCACGTTTTCTACGCTTTCACACTTGTACAAATTTATAAGGAACGATACCCTAGAAGTGGACGTTAGAGTGTGTGTTTGAGTTTAGAGATTTAAATGTAAGTGACTTACATTTGTGTTGCTCTATGATTTATGCTTCTTCCTCTCTATTTCTAAGATGGCTGATCACTTCGACCCTGCTGGAGGCGACGAATGGCATATCATTGAGGAAGAGTACCATCCTGGACAGGCTGATTCTGAGGACGAGTATCACCCTGGGCAAGCAGATTCTGATGATGAGGAGTGGCCTGAATCTCGAGAGATTACCCCACCGCCGGATTCATCTGACGATTCTTCTTCCGATGAAGAAGAGAGACCAGCTCTGAGTGGTACTGTGGCTTCTCTTCAGAGGCAAGTAGAGACCCTGAAGGAGAGAGTTGGAGTTTTGGAAGTTCAGCTAGCACAGCGAAAGGACGATTTCTCTGTTCTCAGTCACCGAGTGTGGGAACTTGAGAAGAGAAAGAACCTGACGGATGTGCTGAAAGATGAAGTGGATGAACTGCGGGAAGAACTTCGAGCAGCGAAGAGGACCCGTAGGAGTTAGATTGTTGTAGCTTCTATTTTCTTCATTTCTGATGTCAAAAATGTTTTTAATTCGAATGTATAAACTTTGGAATTCAATGAAATGCAAGTTGGTTTAAATTCTTGTCTTATACTTCGAATTTAATGGATCTTTTGCATCAGAATATGTCGAGAAGAGCGGCTAGGAATGGTGAAGGTTTGGACCTGGAGACCGAACTTGCAAGGGTTTACCAGATGCTGAATGCAGTAGCTGGGAACCAAGGAAGGGGGCCGGTGAATCCAGTACCTGAGGCAATTAAGCTAGTGGAATCGTTCAAGAGAATGAAACCCCCAGTGTTCGAGGGAAAGTCAGACCTAGATGCGGCTGACAACTGGATTCGGCAAGTGGAAACGATCTTCGAGGTGTTGGAGACACCGGAGGGCAGCAAGGTCAAGTTGGCGACTTTGCAGTTGGAGAAGGATGCGGCTGTTTGGTGGCAGTCGATGAAGAGGACCATGGGAGGCTTGTTGCTCGGCTGGGAGGAATTTCTAGAAGAATTCCGCAGCCACTATTTTCCCTCCGACGTCAAGGAGAAGAAGGCGATGGAATTTCTGTCACTTCAGCAAGGCAGCATGTCAGTGAGGGAGTATGAGACTAAGTTTACTCAGCTCTCTAGGTATGCTCCAGAACTGGTGATGGATGAGGCGAAGAAGGCTCGCAAATTTGAGCATGGGTTGAGGCCAAGCTTGAGATCCCAGATGATACCTCTTGGTATCAGGCGATTTGACAAGCTGGTGAAGAGGGCGGCAGCAACGGAGGCGGATATGGAGCAATTCCATGTTGTTCAGAACTGGAGGAACAACTGGCAGTCCGGGAAGAGGCCTGCACAATCGGGGAGTTTCAAGGGGCAACCATCTGCACAGAGGTTCAAACCGACAGGGGCGAACGCTATCAGTGTGGCTGGAGGACCTGGAAACAATGTGGGGAGACCTTCTGCAGTCACCTGTTACAACTGTGGTGAGACGGGACATTACAAATCTCAATGTCTTCAACCACGGGCTGGCAATCACAATGTGCCAATACAGCAGACTGGGAAGAGGCCGTACCAATCAGGGCGAGTATTTGCTTTGACAGAAGCTGATGCTGATGAGGCAGATCAGGTCATCTCTGGCGAACTCTATCTTAATGGAAAGAAAGCTGTTGTGTTATTCGATACTGGATCCTCTCATACTTTTGTGTCTCCTAGATTTGCTAAAGTGTTGGGAGTGGAACTGAAGATTTTTCCAGGCAAGATCTTAGCAGTAGCTACTCCATCAGGGGAAACTTTGACCACTGATCGGTATTATGCTGATTGCGAGATTGTGATTGGGGATCGAATCTTTGGCATTGATCTGATCGAGCTGACTATCTTGGGAGTCGATGTTATCATTGGCATTGATTGGATGTCGGTGTACAGTGCAAGCATCGAGTGTAAGACGAAGACGGTAACAGTGAAGGCTCCAGGTGGACCTGAAGTCACTTTCCAAGGGAAGCAGAAGTATTCTAAGTTGGTGGCAACTATCCGCAAGGAAGAGACTCCTGTGGAATTGCAAGGGATTCCTGTGGTTCGGGACTATCCGACTGTGTTCTTGGAAGATTTTCCTGGGTTACCCCCGCATCGTGATGTAGAGTTCAGCATCACTGTTCAACTAGGAAGTGCACCCATTTCTAAGGTACCGTATAGGATGGCTCCAGTGGAACAGGATGAGGTGAAACGGCAGATTGAGGAACTGTTGGGAAAAGGCTTTATTCAACCTAGTGCGTCACCTTGGGGAGCACCAGTGCTTTTGGTAAAGAAGAAGGATGGATCGATGAGGATGTGTATCGATTACCGAGAGCTGAATAAGGTCACTGTTCAGAATAAGTATCCGATTCCTCGAATTGATAATTTGTTCGATCGTCTACAAGGAGCAGCTGTTTTCTCCAAAATAGATCTTCGATCAGGATATCACCAAGTGCGAGTGAAAGCTGAAGATGTGCATAAAACTGCATTTAGAACTCGGCATGGGCATTACGAATTCTTAGTTATGCCATTCGGAGTGACAAATGCACCCGCAATTTTCATGGATTTGATGAACAGAGTTCTGAGGTCGTTTATTGATTCTTTCGTCGTGGTGTTTATCGACGATATCCTCGTGTACTCCAAGTCAGAGGAGGAGCACACCGAGCATCTGGCAGCAGTGTTGCAGAAGTTGGAAGAGCAGAAGTTGTATGCCAGGTTATCCAAGTGTGATTTCTGGAAATTTGAAGTGGCATTCCTAGGTCACATCCTTTCTAAGGAGGGAGTGGCAACTGACCCTCAGAAGATAGAGGCAGTGAGAGATTGGGCTAGGCCTACTACAGTGAAGGAAGTCAGAAGTTTCCTTGGGATGACTGGATACTATAGGAGATTCATTCAAGGTTATGCTCAGATAGCTGTACCGCTTACTGGACTGACCAAGAAGAATGTGAGCTTCAAGTGGACTGAGCAATGTGAGGCGAGCTTTCAGGAGTTGAAAGATAGGCTGACTACTGCACCTATTTTGGCTTTGCCTAGAGCAGGTGTTGAGTATGATGTTTATAGCGATGCTTCACATCGGGGGCTTGGTTGTGTCTTAATGCAAGAAGGTAGAGTAATCGCTTATGGGTCTAGGCAACTACGACCACATGAGAAGAATTACCCGACTTATGATCTAGAGTTGGCGGCAATTATCTTTGCTTTGAAGCAATGGAGGCACTACGTGTACGGTGAGAAATTGAACATGTACACGGACCACAAGAGCATGAAGTATATATATCAGCAGAGGGATCTCAATCTGAGGCAGCGGAGATGGTTGGAAGTGCTCGAGGATATGCGACCTAAGATCAAGTATCATCCTGGAAAGGCTAATGTTGTGGCTGATGCACTTAGTCGCAAGAGCAGTTTGGCCAGTCTGATTACAACTCAGAGGCATTTGATTGAGGAGTTGGACCGAGCAGGTATTGAGGTTGTCTTGCAAGGATTGGGAGCATCTTTGGCTCAGTTGAGGCTTCAGCCTACTTTGAATGCAAAGATCATTGCAAGTCAGGAGGTTGATGCCGATATCTTGGAGATGAAGGAGCAGGTTGGTGCTGGCAGGTTGCCCGGATTTCAAACCAGGGATGGAGTGCTGTGGTTCGGAGATAGGCTGTGTGTTCCAAATCAGGCGGACCTGAAAGAGAGTATTCTTCAGGAGGCGCATGCTACTCTTTTGTCGGTACATCCTGGGAGTACTAAGATGTACAAAGACATCAAACAGCATTTCTGGTGGTCAGGTTTGAGGCGGGGTGTGGCTGAATTTGTCGCGAAGTGTGAGGTTTGTCAGCAAGTCAAAGCCGAAAATCAGAGACCCGGAGGTCTATTACAGCCGTTACCTATTCCGGAATGGAAGTGGGATAACATCAGTATGGATTTCATCACGGGATTGCCTAAGAGTTCTAAAGGCAATGATGCGATTTGGATTATAGTCGATCGACTTACCAAGTCCGCTCACTTTTTGGCGATGAAACTCACAGCTTCGATGGACAAGTTGGCTGAGATGTATGTTGGTGAGATTGTCAGACTTCATGGCGTTCCGTCAACTATTGTGTCTGATCGAGATGCGCGGTTTACTTCGCATTTCTGAAGGAGTCTTCAGGCAGCTTTGGGTACCAAGACAGATTTCAACACTGCTTTTCATCCTCAGACCGATGGGCAGACCGAGAGAGTCAATCGTATTCTTGAGGATATGCTTTGGTGTTGTATACTAGACTTCGGAGGCAGTTGGGAAAGGCATTTACCTTTGGTAGAGTTTGCCTACAACAACAGTTTTCAGGCTAGCATTGGGATGGCGCCGTATGAAGCCTTATATGGCAGGAAGTGCAGGACTCCTGTTTGTTGGTTTGAAGTTGGGGAGCGTTAGTTGTTTGGTCCTGAGCTTGTACAGAAAACTTCTGAGAAGATTGATCTGATCAGGAAAAGGTTGGTGGAAGCTCAGAGCAGGCAGAAAAGCTATGCAGACAACCGGAGAAGGGACCTTGAGTTTGAGGTTGGTGACTTCGTCTTTCTAAAGGTATTTCCCAGTAAAGGTGTGGTTCGTTTTAGCAAAGGCGGGAAGTTAGCCCCGAGGTTTATAGGCCCATATAAGATATTGAAAAGGATCAGGAAAACTGCTTACCGGCTTGAATTACCGGGAGAGTTGTCTCAGGTGCACAATGTCTTCCATGTGTCTATGCTGAGAGGTTATATTCCAGATCCGAGTCATCATTTGCCGGAAGTGCCAGAAGGTTTACAGTTGGATCTGAATTACATCGAGACTCCTGTCGAGATTGTTGACCGTAGGGAGAAAGTCTTGAGGAATAAGACGATACCGATGGTCAAAGTAGTCTGGAGAAACCACTTGGTTGAAGAGGCTACTTGGGAATCTGAGGAGAGGATGTTGAAGGATTATCCTGAGCTTTTTGCTTGATTGTATCTTTGAATCTTGTTTTGTTTTCTGTTTTCTCGCTCTTGGCTGTAGTTCCGGGGACGGAACTATTCTAAGGAGGGAGTGATGTAATACCCCGATTTTCCTAATATATATAAAGATTTTTTTTTTTTTACATATAGTATGCATGTGTAATATTTTGCTTATTATTTTCAACATGATGAATAAGCATATTGTTTTCTATAAGGATTTTCCCTAAAGCCCAAAGGTTAATTTACTTACCTTCTTTTAAAAATATTTATTTTGGCCCAATTAATTTTAGCCCATGAATTTAAACCTCTTGTATTATTTCCTACAACTTGTATGTGTAGCATCTTTTCTTTTATTTCCGGGTATTTGATGTACAATTTTGTAGAGTGGTTTGTGTGTGCACGTGCATTCAATGTACACGTGCACAAGGCACAAAGCTTGGCCGGATGGGTTGAGTAGTGGGGGTGAGTTGTGGGCGGTTATGCAAGGTGTGGGTAGTTTTCACAACTTCCTAGTGAATCCTAGCCCTTGATCTTCCAACTCCCTAGTGCATCCTAACCCTCCATTCCACCTATAAACTAGTATAAATACCCCCTCTTATTCTCTATTTCTTTTACACTAGATTAATTTTATAAGAGAGGTATTTGTGAGAGTTGTGTGTGGGAGCTTTTCTGTGGGAGCCCGAAAGAGTACTCTGAAGGATTTCGGTGTGGAACAAGGAGCAAGGAGCAAGGAGCAAGAAGTGCTGCACCGCATTGAGGACTTTGCTGGATTCGATTACTTCGTCAAATAAGGTGGGTGTTTCTCAGGACTTCTAATGTAGAAAACATGCCGTAAATATAATGTTTGTTACTGTAATCTTGAGGAGTAAGATAGTACGTAATAGAAATGCTTGAGTATGTTTATGTTGATAATTATGGAGGACTAATAGTGTAGAAATGGCACGGGAAACAAAGATGAATTGGGTTGGTACAGTCGACTGTCGTGTAGATAAGTCGACTGGTACGAGACAATTATTTTATGATGTGGTGATAAACATGTATGCAAATAGACCTAATGGTGTGATTACTAAGTTTGTATTTTCCTATGACACATATGATGGAGGGAAGGTAAATGGATGAAAAGAACTAGCGATGAATAACATAACTTAAGAACTGTCGGAGCAGTCGACTGATATTGTGTTCAGCCGACTGGTGCTTCAATTTAATTATGACTATTTGGAAATTCCATGTAATGAGATATTCCATCATGTTGACCTAGTGTAATGAATTGAGAATTATATCTTCATCTTCGTAAGGAAGTTATGAATAAGTGTGAATGCATGTTTAAAAATATTCCCTCGAGGAAGAGATAACATTCGTAACTTGAAGTTTCATGGTTGTGATCTTACTGAACAAAAAGAGACACTGTGTTTATGAAACACGAATATATGTATATTGTAAATTGATATCATGATGCAAGTGCATGTAAGAGCTGTAGATAATCTCTTAATTTGAAGTATGGATCTGTCCAGTCGACCGAATGCGTGTAGCAAGTCGACTGAGCTGAACGTAGAAATGAACTGCTAAAAACCCCAGGACAGACGACTGATGAGATAACAGTCGACTGTCACGAGGATAATACTGTGAATATGAAAAGTTACGGGACAGCCGACTGGCCAAGTGCAACAGTCGACTCTCCCGAGTATTTTTATGAAGAATCTGATTTGACTGTACCAGTCGACTGGTCCTTTTCCAAGTCGACTGTACAGAGTGGAATTTGATATGACAGAAGTTTTATTTTGATTACTGTTAAAGGATTGTGACTGATATTGTTAACATCTATTCTGCTGTTGCATGAATGTATATGAAATGAATCGTATTTCTGAATTGAGAAACTTACATGAAATGAGTCGTGCTTGAATAAAGAGTTATATGAATATGAAAATTAAAGAACATGATATGCTGAGGCACTGAAAATGAATTCATGAGTTAGATTTGCTCAAACTGGAAATTGTGAATTTGAAATTGAAACGAAAGAGTAGCTAAGTCTTCCCCGGCAATGAAATTGAAATTGAAAAGAAGACCAGGGTCGGTCATGTATTGAAATGAATGAATAAGTCCGGTTTAGGGAGAGGCTAACTCTAGAGCTTTGATTTTATTCATGATTCTATTAAAATAAGGACTAGTACATAGTGGAGATGTGATGAAAGTAAGAGACAAACATTGAGTATGAGGGCTATTGGGTAATGGCGAGAGTGTATCCCAGGAATTTCCATGATGAGTCTGGGTGAGGATACTACTCCAGAGTACCGTCCCAGTGGCGACGCACGTGGGATGTTTAAAGACTACGGGTGGTGTCATGTCTACGGTGAGAGCTGAATTACCACAGGATGTCTGCATGATGAGTCATGTCAGCGATGGGATTCCCTCCAGAGTGCCTAGACATGAGTCCGTAGGTCGGAGAATATCTAAGATACTTACCGTAATTACAGTACTAGAGTAAGTCATGGCGAGGGATTGAACCCTATGAAAATGAAGAACGATTAAGAGGCTTGCCCTCGGACCTATGTAGTATGGGATGCATAGAATCCGAACAAGTGCGCATTAGTGTCATGTAAAATTAAATAATTGCATTAAGGATTAAGGGCATAATCACGACACGACATCATTAAGAGTTCCCTTTTGATTTACATGCTTATATTGAACAAGTTTGTGATTGTTAAGAAATGAGATTCGTTATACTGTTTCTGGCATAGAGAGGATGGCCATGTATAATTATCGTCGGTTGAATAAACTGACGTACCCACAGTTTTGTATGCAGGATAAATTACATGTAAAGAGGAATGGATGCATAAAGATCTTATCATGTTGTTGTTCATTTATGTAAATATTGTATATTTTTGCTTCCGCTGTGAAAATGTAAATGTAATATACGATGTAAACTCTGATGTAAAAAAATAAAAGAAAAGTTTGAATTTCCTTGTAAAATTGTACTCAAAGAAAGCGAAAAGATCCTGTAGAACATCTCGAATTCAGTGAATTGGGATTCGGGGCGTTACAATAGAACCTGACAGAATCTTAGGGTCTATTTCCCTAGGAAAACCTCCTGTTCTTATCATGGCACTTCAGGAATTAACAGCCGAGATACAGATCTTGTGCTCCCAACTAATTATGAAAAAGCACCGCCTATATCCCTTTGACAGGGGGATACATCCCACTAACACTACCTAGTGTCGGCCTATAGGAGAAGTTGGATTATAAGGTATCACCCCTAATACCAACTCTCACCCTTCAGCAATTCGTAGATAAAAATGGTTAAGTAACAGTTACTACCCTAACAATGTCACTAACCCTAACCAATCAAATGGAGCCGTACGAGCTAAATAGTACTCTCAACCTAGAGTCGTACTCTCAACTTCCCATGAGACAACACCAAAAGATTCAAACAAGCGAGACATGCCACTGTGCTTCCAACTTATCATGAAAAAGCACTGCACATGTCCCTCTTCAAGAGAGTGTAACAATTATTGACACAATCTACCAAGTCTCAACCTAGACTTCACAAGATCTCCTCGGATCCACTCATCACCTATCTATTCAAGATAATTACTCCATACGAGTCCAATGAGCTATGCATGAACAAACAACTACATACGAGCTAGGTGAGCTACGTATGAGACGGACCCATACTTATTACATGACTTATGAGTACAAGGAATACTTATTACTCATAATCAAGTGCATGATTCAAACTATTAACAATTCACGACAACTATAGTTAACATGAACTAGATTTTCTTGTGTAAACTTACTAACAAAAACTTGATCTTTTATAATTAGAAGCAACAAAAGAATCTTCTAACAGCCTAATATAAGCATACTACTAATGAGTACACAAAAGCACCATAAAAAGCCTTCTAACAACCTAGAAGCAAACAATGCTGTGCTTATCGGAATTCGATAAAATTAGACTTTTAAAAAGGTGAGAACATCTACCACAATTTTCTAGTTGACAACCTTCTCAGATTCCGCAAGGATCTCAAAATCCGGTCACTTGAAAACACGTAAAAGTTAACCAAATTACAGATTTTCAACAGAAAAGTTGAAACTTCTAAAGCTTGTAAGTTTTACTCTACGTATCGAAATCTAACAAAATAGGATATTTAGAAAAGGTGAGAATCTCTACTACATGTCTCTAGTTGACCACTTTTTCAAATTCAGTAAGTAAGAGGTACAAAAACATCAAACAATTTAAACAACAAGCTTTTAGCCAAAAGCTGGCTGCTGTGTTTTGTAAAAGCCATAACTCATACTCCACTTATCGAAATCTAACCAAATATTAAATTTTGGAAAGGTGAGAGACTCTACTATAACTCTCTAGTTTGTGAACTTCTCAGATTCAGTCATTAAACGGTACAAAAATTTCAAACAATCTAAACAGCGAGGTTTTAGCTAAAAGGCCAGCTCTGTAATTTTGTAAGGGTCATAACTCTTGCTCTGCTTATCGAAATCTAATCATATAGGACATTTTGAAAAGTTGAGAGACTATACTACAACTCCCTAGTTGATGAACTTCTCAGATTCAGTCATTAAAAGGTACAAAAACTTCGAACAATCCAAACAGCGAACTTTTAGCCAAAATGCCAGCTGCTGTAATTTTGTAAGGATCATAACTCTTGCTCCACTTATTGGAATCTAACCAAATAGGACATTTTGGAAAGGTGAGAGACTCTAATAAAAATCTCTAGTTGATGAACTTCTCAGATTCAGTCATTAAAAGGTACAAAAACTTCGAACAATCCAAACAACGAGCTTTTAGCCAAAAGCTGGCTACTGTGATTTGTAAAAGCCATAACTCCTACTCTGCTTATCGGAATATAACCAAACAGGAAATTTTAGAAAGTTGAGAGACTCTACTAAAACTCTCTAGTTGATGAACTTCTCATATTTAGTCATTAAAAGGTACAAATATTTCGAACAATCCAAACAACGAGCTTTTAGCCAAAAGCTGGCTGCTGTGATTTGTAAAAGCCATAACTCCTACTCCGCTTATCGGAATATATAAAAATAGGACATTTTTGAAAGTTGAGAGATCTACTGAAACTCTCTAGTTGATGAACTTCTTAGATTCAGTCATTAAAAGGTACAAAAACTTCGAACAATCTAAACAATGAGCTTTTAGCGAAAAGGCCAGCTGCTGTAATTTTGTAAGGGATCATAACTCTTGCTCCAGGTTATCAGAATCTAATCAAATAGGACACTTTGGAAAGGTGAGAGACTCTAATACAACTCTCTAGTTGATGAGCTTCTCAGATTCAGTCATTAAAAGGTACAAAAACTTCGAACAATCCAAATAACGAGCTTTTAGCCAAAAGCTGGCTGCTGTGATTTGTAAAAGCCATAACTCCTACTCCACTTATCGGAATATAACCAAATAGGAAATTAGAGAAAGTTGAGAGACTCTACTAAAACTCTCTAGTTGATGAAATTCTCAGATTCAGTCATTAAAAGTTACAAAAACCTCGAACAATCCAAACAGCGAGCTTTTAGCCAAAAGGCCAGCTGCTGTAATTTTGTAATGTTCATAACTCTTGATCCTCTTATATGAATCTAACCAACTAGGAAATTTTGGAAAGGTGAGAGACTATACTAAAACTCTCTAGTTGATGAACTTCTCAGATTCAGTCATTAAAAGGAACAAAAACTTTGAACAATCCAAACAGCAAGCTTTTAGCTAAAAGGCCAGCTGCTGTAATTTTGTAAGGGTCATAACTCTTGCCCTGATTATCGGAATCTGACCAAACAGGATATTTTAGAAAGTTGAGAGACTCTACTAAAACTCTCTAGTTGATGAACTTCTTAGATTTAGTCATTAAAAGGTACAAAAACTTCGAACAATCCAAGCAGCGAGCTTTTAGCCAAAAGCTGGCTGCTGTGATTTTTAAAAGCCATAACTCCTACTCGGCTTATCAGAATGTATCAAAATAGGACATTTTGGATAGTTGAGAGACTCTACTAAAACTCTTTAGTTGATGAACTTCTCAGATTCAGTCATTAAAAGGTACAAAAACTTCGAACAATCCAAACAACGAGCTTTTAGCCAAAAGGTCAGCTGCTGTAATTTTGTAGGGTCATAACTCTTGCTCTGCTTATCGGAATTTAACCAAATATGACATTTTGGAAAGGTAAGAGACTCTACTACAACTCTCTAGTTGATGAACTTCTCAGATTCAGTCATTAAAAGGTACAAAAACTTTGAACAATCCAAATAGCGAGCTTTTAGCCAAAAGGCCAGCTGCTGTAATTTGTAAAAGTCACAACTCCTACTCTGCTTATCGGAATATAACCAAATAGGACATTGTGAAAGGTGGGAACATCTACTTCAACTTCCTAGTTGGTCACTTTTCCAAATTCCGTAAGGAACTCCAAATTTGGTCCGTTGAACACACTACAAAAGTTAACCCGAAACAGCAAGTTGCTGTTTTTGCTGAACTTTCGCTGTTTTGGGGAAACGGTTTGTTTCAACCATAAAAATAACTCAAAAAAATGTATAAAAGTTAGATCATGCTAATAACACATATGAGAAGCTCTAAAATTAATTTGGGCTCAAGATTCCACGTTTAGCATAGGTAATTAATTCTAAACCTAGAACTACAAAGATTGAATCTTAATAGCCTTATTTGTGTCCTACCACTTCAATCTTTATGTGCCCTTTATTCTAGTCCATAAACATGATTATGCACATGAAATTAGTCCAATTTCTTTAACAATAATACCAATAATAATAACTAAAACAAGCATGAGAATGAAAAACCCCCACCCAAAGTGTAGGAAGGACTTGCTAGTTCTTCACCTCCTTGCTCCTTGTTCTTGCTCCTCTTCAAGAACAACCTCAAGAAATGAAACCCATGAATTTGATCTCTCTTTCTTTTCTTTTCTTCTCAATGTTTTTCTAAATAAAAATAAGTAAAAGAAGTAGAATGAGATGAGATGAGATGAAGGAACAACGAAAGGGTTTCTTGCCCTTGTTTTGGGTTTGGCAGGCCATAGGAGGGGAGGGGGTTTTATAGGAGAGGGGAGATGGGATTGTGGTTGAGAAGAGTCCACTTGTTTCTTTCTCTTTGTGGCTCAAAATAATTGGAGTTCAATTTGCAATTTTAAATTACAATCACACCCTAATCTAATCTTAACCCGTTATTTGATCACGATTGATAAAAAATAAGAGATATTTACCCAAAATCACATACTACGTGATTTCGTACAAACATACGAAATCGATACAGTACATATAGTACAAATATCTGTCTGCACAGATAACTTTTATTAGTTAAAACGAATAATCTCTACTGAAAATATTTTAATTCAGAAATGATAAAAAAATAATTTTATTACCGGCTCGGAAGATTTCAGTACCAATTCGATACAATACAGATGTACACAGACTGGTATATGTACATAGATAATGTTTATTAACAAAATCGGGTAATATCCACAAAAAATATTTCAATTCTGAAAATAATAATAAAATAATAATTTTTAATACCAGCCCAAGATTTTACAGACATTTTCTCAAAATACATTTTATAGGATTTTGTAAAAGTACACAAAACTGATACAATACATATATATACTTACTAGTATATATATATACAGATAAGTTTTTATTAATAAAACCAGAAATTTCCATAAAAATATTTTAATTTTAAAAATAATTATAATACAAATATAATATCCGACCGGGATATTACAAAGGTCGCAGTGGCTACGCCTGAATCGAGTGAGGGGATTAAACGAGACTCGAATGTGAAGCACCGAACATAGCGTTTGAGGGACTCCCCATCTCTTTGTCTCAGGTCAAGTAGGGAGGCACTTTTCTTCTCTGTCCTGCGGCTGGTGATGAAGTGTGTACGGAAGAGCTTCTCAAGTTGGTCAAAGGAGAAGATGAACCCTAGATATAGACGAGAGAACCACTCCCATGTGGATCCTTTCAGGGTTGCTAAAAAAGTCTTATAGAGGAGGGTGTCAGATGCTTGGTAGATCATCATGAGGGTTTTAAAACTCTCAATGTTGTTTACTGTGTCGGTCTCCTCGTTGTAAGATTTGAAGGTTGGGATCTTGAAATTGGCGGAAACATGAGCCTCGATGATTTTTCTGGATAAGGGGTATGGAGGGACGGTATGTTCCTTCATGTCTTCTTCTTACTTCAGCAGTGCTAGGCGATCTTCCATCTTTTGGTGGCGTTGAGGACGAGTCTTGCTTTTTGGATCTACTGGACCCATGGGACTCTTACTTTTTGGATCTAGTTTGTTGAGTCATACTTGGAACGGTGTTTAGGGATTTAAAGATTTCATCTTTAATTTCTGGAAACTCTGCCTGGGTGACAGGTACTTCTTTTCCTCTTCGTCTCTTAGGGGCTGGTCGACTTGTTGGAGTAGAGTTCCTTCCCCCTCGAGAGGGAGTTCTTGTTTGTCCCCTTGGAGAATGATGGCTTCTTCACCCTCTGGGAGAGCAGGTTCTTCTTTACCCCCGGGAAGGAGGGTTCTTCTGCATCCCCGACATCGGGGAGAGGGGCCCCTTTTGTCTTCTTGGATAGATGAATGGTGGAGACCGTCCCTTGCTCACGGTCTGCTCGAGCGGTCCCGAAGTTCAGACTCTTGCTGTTTTGAGGTTATGAGATGGCGGAGGTCTTGCTGCGGCTGAGATGCTTCAGGGGGAATCGTGGAGGGTGTGGAGGTGTAGATCGACCCCCAGTTCTCTCCAATCTGTGGTGTATGGTTCTTGTTTCTTCGGGAGCCCCCTGGTGGAGCCTTTCTAGAGGGAGGCTGGGTAGGCTATTGATGTTCGGTTAAGTGGGTTGCTCTTGCTGAGAGGTAGGAGGGACTTCCTCATAAGGAGGAGGTGGAGGAAGAGGGTTGTCTCGTCGGCTTGAGGCCACTGCCTTCCCCTTTCCCTTTGGAGGCATGCATGAAAACAATCTATACCGATGAAATTTAGTCGGATTGATTTTTCTGTTCTTACAAACGGTGCCAATCTGCTGCTGCTAATTTCTGTGTGGGTGCACACAGATGATATGAGTTTTTTTAAAAACAATAAAAAGCTGACCTTTTTTACTTTCATCAATATTAACTGTTTTAAATTGATTTTGACTTTCGAATCTGACTCGTTTACACCGTTGGATCTAATCTTGATGGTGGTAATCGCTCTGATTGACCTGCAAAAATCTGAAACACTGGGGTTGACCCCGGCGACAAACCCTTCGACGCTCAAGTAAGAACTGAAGAATAGAAACAGAGTTTTTAGAGGCAAAATAGTTTTTACTTGATTTTTGTGGAGGTAGGGGTATTTATAGTCACTTTGGGGGTCAGTTTCAAGATAATGATCTATCTTTACTTCCCAGTGTTTTTGGATTGAACTGATTATCTCTTCTTTATAAAGAGATAAGAGTGGTTGGAGAGATTGAGCTTAAAATCTTCTCATGATAAGAGATATAGTTTTTAAATCGTCTTTTATAGATAATCATGAGTTTAAATCATATTTAAATAATATTGACTCATTTATATTGGGCTGTTATGACAAACCATTAAGACAGTTTCGTTTTGGGTTATTGGGCTTAAGAGATGCTCAATTTCCACTCATGAACCAGTTTCTAGTGAAATTTACAAATTTATGCTTTAAGAGCTTTAAGATTTGTGCCGATTTGGATGGTTCCGATTTGGTTCTACTTTTACACATATCAGCCATGGTGTTTTCATCTGTCTGATTGAGATTGTTCGATATGGATTTCTCCGCAATTCGTGCCCATCTCTCTCCGATATTTGCACCCTACATTTTGCTAAGCATACTCTCCAATATTGATTGTTGATTCCTATAGATCACATGTATAGGAAAAGAGAGGGTAGTGTCTTCGTTATCTTCTTATTAATATGTTCCAAAATCCCCAATTCCTAAATCCTCATTCTCCTTCTCTCTTAGTTTGCCAAAACCATATATGCTGGCAGTGCCTCTAATGACCCCTCCTCGAAAGCCTCCTTTGCCATCACTGATGACATCAATGGAATCTCCCAGCTCGACATCCTCCTGTTTGGCTCCGGTGCCTCGAGGTAGTATTGATATGACTCCTGATTTTGGTTATTCTTTGTTGATATTTGGGGGTTTGGGTGTAAAATTTAATTAGAAATAATGATTTTATTCTTTTGATTTACATTCTTTTATATATGGTTTTCAAAATTTAGGGGTTCAGGGTTAGGATTAGGGTTTTGATGAGTGAAAATCAGTGTTTTTTAGATGGTACTAGTGAGAAGTTAGGGTTTTGGAACTATGATTAAAATTGAACTAAAAAAATATAGTTTTGAAGGTAACGGAACACTTTTATTTAACTTTATAGGCGGACTTAGCAGTAGCAACAAATTGTTCGAACCTGAGTTGTGCTTCATTATTGGATCGACTGGTATTGTTGTTGCTTATTTTTGTGTGGGAGCAAATAGATAGTGAGTTAATATTTGATGAAAACTACTAAAAATCTGACCTTTGATCTTTGCCGTGAAATGCTGTTAGAGCTCTTGAGACTGAATCTAAATTGTTGATTGAACACCGTAATGGGGATCCTGCAGTTGCGGACGCAGCCAATGGACCTGCAAAAAGCCTGAAACATTGGGGGTTGACCACAGCGATAAACCCTTCGACGCTCAAGTCAGAACCAGAGAGAGAAAGAGAGTTTGAGAGAGAAACTATTGATTACCTTCTGACTGCAGAGGGGAGAGGGTATTTATAGGTCTGTGAAACATATCAAGAGATCGACATGAATCCATTGGATTGATATGAATTCCTTATCTCCTGTTTGAATCTCCCTCTCAAGAGATAAGATCTCTTGTTTGGGGATAAGAGATTTGACTAACAACCTTCATGAGCTGGGTCTCTCTTAGTGGGCCTAATATGTCACTTTTTATGGTCTTGAATGAGACCCATGTCTTGTAGAAGAGTCTGGAGAAGGCCTGGACCTGTTAAAGAGGCCCGTTATGATTAATCTGCATGTAGAAGCTTTGATATCTGTGCTGGAATCGTACAACCCTGATTTGCTACGAAATTTACCATTATCATAAGCCCCCACTCTCGGAAGACAATTTTCTTGGTTTTTGGGGAACAGTATGCCTTAGAATTCTGGAATACAGTCTTAGCTTTTAGTGTGTATCGAAGATACTTGGAACTGATCAGAGGCTTCTGAAGGCTGCAATTTTCTAGAATTTTTCTTTTTTCGGATTATTCCTGAATTTTTTTGGATCTTTTAATTATCTTCCCAATTTTAAAAATCACTCTTTCGAATTTCATAATTAATAAACGCAATTTTAAATTATTTTTTGGAAATTTTAATGAATTTTTGAATTTAAATATTTATTTTTTGGATTTTTTAAAATGAATTTATAAGATTTTTTATGAATAATCAGACCATGGCATGAATTTTGGTGCGATCTCACGCGTCCATCTTCGCTCGGCAAGCCCACTGAGTGGATTCAATGGCTGTGATGATGCTACGATGAATTAGCTTTGATAGATGATGACATGGCACTATCTGAAGCGCACATCAGAGGTGAGCTCGCCTACTGAGTGAAATCTGATGGCGGGGAAACGAGCTTGAGAGGAGGGCAAAATGGCAAAATTAGAGCCGCAGATTAGGCGAGCGCTCACATTTTGGTGAGATCCAAGAGTTAGCGGTGGCTATGGAGACCCCTATCTCGACCGACGAACTCGTCGGGCTATGGGATTTTGACTTTGGTCAAGATATGGAGTTGGGTCTTGGTCATGCTATGGAGATGCTTCCTCATCGAGCTACGTGTCTTTCTTCGAACTTGGTCGAGCTATGGGAGAGTTGAGCTATTATCTCGCTGTTGTCTCGTCGAGCTTTTGGCGTTGCTGAGCTGCTTCATAGTCGAGCTATGGAGGATGAGTTTTCGATCAAGCTTCGATCGAGCTATTGAGGTGGTGGCCATGCTATAGTGGATGTGCTGCAATCTTCAATGAGCTTTGTCGAGCTTTGGGGGATGAGATATAGTCGAGCTTTGGAGATGGAGTTGTTGTCAAGCTATGGAGCTTCGAATTTTGGTCGAGTTATGAGGGCTCTTTGCTTTCGAGCTATGAGCTATGGTTTGGCTGAGCTACTCGTCTCCATCGAGCTATGGAGATTCCCCGCCGAGTTAAGAGCTCTAGGTCAAACTTTTGAGTTGGTGCCAAGTTGTGGTCAAGCTTTGGCGATGTCGTCGACCAGGAAGTTTTGGTGGAGCTCTTGACAAAGTGGGAGCTCGAAGTTGGAGTTGCGAAGAAGAGCGACGAGCTGTCGAGATTCATCGAGTTCCATTTTCTTGAAAGTGTTTTTTTAAAGAGGAAGAAAGAGAAGTTTTGTGGTTTTTGAAGAGGAAGAAGGTGGTTGTGGATTTCTTGCACTTTTTTGGGTTTTCACCATTTCTTTTGGAGTATAGGTTGAAGCTTTTATTCTGCAAGGAGCTTGCCTTGTTTGGAGTTGAGTCGTCTTCGACGGAGTTCCTCTCTTATACCAAGGTAAGAGTACTAGGGTTTTTGGATTTGATCACCTCTTTGACATTTGATTCGGTTTTACGCTTGATCATTTGGTGGTGATTGGGAACCACCGTCAGGCTAGTGGACTTGGTCAGGTGGAAGCTTGGTTGGTGATTAATTTCTTGATGTTGATGGTGAAACTTGCGCCCACCAAGTGTTTGCAAAATTGTCTACCACATTGTTCCCACCAAGTGTTTGTGAAATTGTTTACCCAATCACACCCACAAAGTGTTTTTTGAAGTGTTTACACCATCAGACTGTCCTGTTACAGAGTTACTATTCTTATTGGACATGGAATAGTGTGATCTGATTGTTGGATCTTGTGGAGGACTCAGATCCCGCCACGTGGTGATTTGTTCTCCGAGGTTCTATAAATAGGAGTTGATTTCACCCCCCTCTCCCTTAGTTACCACTTTCACTTTCTCTTTCTATAAAATTTTGAGAGCTTCTCTCTCTAGAAGTTGTGGTGTTTTTATCGGGCAGTGTTGGTGGCTCGTCTGGTGTTCGACGGTGCTAGTTTTAGCTGTAGATTCAATGTTCCCATTACTTTGATAGATAACATTCTTACGAATGCTGTTCATTATGTCGAGCATTCCGTCGACACATGCATCTTCCACGTCTGTTAGTCTGGATGTAGACGATGGTGTTGAGTTTATCCACTTCACTGGAGGGGGGGGGGAGTTACAAGTCTTGATAAGAGGGCTTAAGGCGAGTGATGTAGCCGGTCGTTCCACTATTGTGGAGACGATCGTCGGACCTGAGAGAGATAAGGGATGCACACTTAAACCCCCGTTGTTCTTAATCCCTGAACTATTAGGGAGTTCCCTATAGTTGACCGAGATTTTCTGAAGGTGGAATGAAATATGACGAGCCGGAGTATGTCTATACTACTGAGGCTAATTATGCCATCACCATCCTTACACGGGAGGAGCTCACCGTGATTAGGACGAGCTTCAGGATTCCTCACGAGTACACATTACTCCTACCGGGTCCCAGAGTTAGGGCCTGCTATGCCATGTCATAAGAATACTATTTCTTTCCCTGTGATGCCTTCTTCGCGGGGCTACGTTTGCCCCTTCACCCCTTTGTCAAAGAGGTGCTTAACTGGTATCGGCTGTGTCTGGTGCAACTGATGCCAAACACGTGGAGGCATGTTGTTCGATTTGTCTTACAGTGTTGTAGGCTTGGGGCTGAGCTGAGTCTTGTTGTGTTTAGATGATATATCAAGCTTATCCAACTTAGTAAAATGGAGGAGCGTTGGTACCTTACCCCTTGTAAAAATTGGGGGTTGGTCGATGATTCATTCGGTTAAATGTTGGAAGGAGAAATTTCTTGTTGTGCGTAGTGCTGAATCGTGAAGAATCCCCACAACATGGAGGAGAATGGTTCCATCAGTGTTAAGGACGGAGCCGGTGGTGACCTTGGAAAAGAAGAGTGTTAGCGATGCTTTTCTTCATTAATGGTGTTGGCGTGGTAAGACATCACCGATGAAGTACTCTTCGGAGGTGGTCTTGACCTGGCTCTTTCCAGTATGGTTTTGTCATTATTGCTTTCTTGTCGATTTATTCATGGCGTTGTTGCTTTCTTGTCATTTTATTCATGCCTTTGTTGCTATTATTTGATATCACGAGTTCTAAATGCTTTGTGTTTCACGCTCTGCTTCCCAAAAAGAGAATACAGAATATGGATATGTGACTAAGTCCAGCGAATGGTTTTCATCATCCATAAGCTTTCAGAATATTTACAACATTTCATAGGAATAATCAAGAGATAACAAGGAGAAACCAACCACGCATGCATAAATCAATCAATATACCAACAGGATTTACTTGAAACAAAATTTAATAATCTCAAATAAATCAAATCTGGACAAGTCAATAATCCTGGGTCATACTGCCCAATACAAATAATCCAAGTAGCAGATACATTTATTCAAATTAAGCAACAGGTAATAATAATAATAGCAAGAACTCCAGCATCTAAAATCTCAGATCACCTACTCCATCGAGTAGCTGATCTCCACAATTTGCAATTTAATAAATTGTAGGAAAAGGAAAAAGAAAACAAAATGCCCGTCAATGCAAGTTACGGGCTGCTTGTAGTGCAGGCACAAGTACAGGAAAAAATAAACAAGAATAGAGTAACATCGGAAGCACATATAGCATGGAATAGGCATGTTAATAAAGCAAGATAACTAACATGAATCAGGAAACAAAATCAAGTAACATGATATACTAACAGGGTACAGATAACATGCATCAGGTATCAAGTGTCATGTAAGCAGGTAAACAGGTAACACATGAATAGGCAAACAGGTATACATGTATATAGGTAGCATGTACACGTAAGCATGTAACAGGTGTCATGTTATGTCAAGTCTTGTATTTAATTCTAACTAGGTAGCACTTCATGCGTCCCAAACTTTTACCACATGATTGCTATATTCAAATTCGTTACGCTTAGATTTTGTAGTGGACTGTATAGGCTCGTGTACTCAGGGATCAGGAAAACAGGTACAGGTACATGTAGAACCTACTGGTCCTCTTCTGAGTACACCTTCCTATAGGGAAGTGTGTAGTCAGGTAATCAGGTAAACAAGTACAGGTAGTACCTACTGGTCCTCTTCCGAATATACCTTCCTATAGGAAAGCGTGCAGTCAGGTAATCAGGTAAACAGGATCATGTATCATGTAGTCATGAAACACGTAACAGGTGGGAAACACTGGCCCCCTTCTAAGTACACAATTCTATATTTTCCACTACTAGATCTTTCCCTTAATCCCGGCTTGGTTATTTGTTATTATTATCAAACATGCATGTATGTGTCTCACGACAAAGCAAGAATAACATGGTATAAACAAGTAACAGGCTCGGGATTAAAAGATAAACATGTACAGGTGATAGACAACACATAAAAGGATAGAACAACGAGAATTCTAGTTCAGGACAGCAAGATAGTACTGCACTAAATATGGGATTTCCGTTGCTACAAATGTGTAAATCTAGATCCGTCAGAACATATGGAAAATAGACTCTTGGCTGAAACCAACAAATATATATAATTCATAAGGTATTTCACAAAAGCATGACTCAAAATAGAATTGTATCCAGAAAACATGTTCAGCCAGAAATCAGAAGTTTTTATTCATAAATAGGAAAACGGCATAAAAACTCACTGATTAAATCCACGAAAAATCTGGGGTATTCCCTAGTATGTTCAGTAACAGAAAATAAAGTTTCATAATTTTCCAACATAGATAGAATAGTCAAGTAAAATCAGAAAGCAGCAAGATACAGAAAGTTTGTAAATCTGAAATCATAAACACAGCAGTGCTAAAACGGCAATAGATTACAAAATATAGATCGGAATCCAGATCCATCAAAAATTTGATAAAATATATACATTAGGTTACAATTCATATTCACAAAGTCTTTATAAACAGTAAATAGAATCAGGTCGAAATTAAGGTTCTTTACAGAACAGCATAAAAATTCTGCAAGTATAGTAGTTATTTGTAAGCATAGAATAGTTTATAAAAGTTGTCAATTAAATCCACGAAAATTAGGAGTTAATCCAAATCATGTCTAGTTGTACTCAGCAAAATATTAGATCAAAATATTATCTTTCGCGTCAGTATAAAAATAAATTACCATACAAAATTCATATAAAACAGAATTCATATAAAATTATTTTCATATACTGACCTTAATAGGGTCTAAAATACTGAACAAAAACGGGGTAACAATAAGGACAAAATTATTCTTCATGCATAAAATCAACTAGATCATATGTAACACATCCAAAACATAACGAAACGTGAAATAGGGTATACTAGATGTCCAAACAACATGGTATAGGGTATTTAACAGATCTACAAGGGGTTGTACTACTACAAACACATCAAGCATACAAGATCATACGAAAATTCATGAATAACAAACAATATGCATGTATACATCAAGGATTTAGTATTCCTAAGTTATTTCATGTCGTATGTGTAACGAGACAACTACGGGCAGGTCAACGCATAGAGACAAGATATAACAGGGATTTTACAAAAAGAATTGTCTCTAGAATACAATTACACTATAGACGGTATTTAGTACTTGTATTTGCAACAAAAACTAATACAAGTTACTTGTCTTATAGTTGACGAAGAAATCGACGATGCAAAGAGAATAACTGGAACGGATTCCCGGGCACAAACTCAAACCAACGAACGAACGAACCCATGAACAATGATCACAACTCTCGGGATCAATACACGCACACAAGAACTCTAGGACTGCAAGCCCCGGTGAACGCACGGCGTGAGGACAATGGCAGCGACAACAAGGTTACTGCACGCTGTTGCTATGCTGCCTGCATCGGAGAGAGAGCAGCGTAGTGGGTGTTGTTGTCTGCTACATTGCTGCTGACTGGCAGCACGCCAGGGAAGTGCAGGGTCCAGGGCATCGGGCTAGCACTGCAGTCATCGATGGAAGGGGAGAGGGGGCTGGCACCGGTGGTCGGGAAAACAGGTCAGGGGGTTGCTTCTTGCTGCTAAGAGGTCGCGACAGGGAGGTAAGGGAGAGCAGCTAGGGAATGGCTTGTAGGTCAGGGAAGCACAGAGGTAGAGGAAGAGAGATCGGGAGGAAGGTGATATGCGGCTAGGGTTGAAAGGTGATAGGGTTTAGGTATACACAGTAGGGATATATATATATGGAGTTAGGGTTGGGGTGCAGATGGGTAACGAGTTGGGGGTGCTATTGGGTTAGGGTGGACATGGTTAATGGGTGTAAACGGGTAGTGGATCTAGTAGGGTTAATAGGTTAGGGTTTTAGGGTTTAATGGATTTAAAGATCCAAAATAAAAAATAAAAAATAGAATGATCCAAATAAATAAGATAGGAACAAAATGAGTAAATAAAATAGGACATGAACAATTTAAAATAAAGAGGGAAAAAAATAATCGCTCGATCAACCAGGAATGGAATAATGGTAGACAATTGAATCAAGAAGATCAAATAAAAAGACGAAAAATCAAGTGGATGAACATATTGAAAATAAAGATCCAATACACGGTCCAAAAATAGATACAATATGAATAAATACACAAAGAAAAAAAATATATCAAAAAATACAGAAAGTGGAAAACAGGGTTTACAGTGTTTCACCTTAAAGGAAAACCAGACATGGATTGCAGAGACATATTGGAGGACTTGGATGCGCTACGTAACAAGAGGGTTAACGAGCAAAAGAAGCGGAAAAGGTCGGCGATGCATCCTCCTCCTTCCCAGGACTTGTTGCCCCCAGCCCCTAATGTACGGACTGAGCCAGCTTTAGAGGTGCTACCTGTTGCTGCAACAGGTTCCTCCTTGGCTACGATCGTAGCAAGTGCCTAACTCCACTGATTGCTAAAGCTGTTGCAGTTCTCGTTGACGGGGGGTGGGGGGGGGGAATGGTCTATACCCCTAACTGGAATGTGAAGTCCTAGGAGATCTTCTTGAGGAACTCTGTCATTTGCCTTGAAGCTAGCCGCCACATCCCTACTCCTGCTGACAGAACTTGGCTGAAGATGGAGCCTCCGAGAGGTCAGTCCTAGAGATTGCGAAGGTACACATGATGGCATGATCAACTTCTCTTTGTTTCTTAGCATGCATTTTCCTCCCTTGTAATATAATGTTTTAACCATTTTCTTCTTGTCTCAGGCAATGTGTCACTTTGGGCATTTAGTTGACTTCTATGCAACCGAGGTGAATAACTTAAGGGTCCGGATCTCTCGTGCCGAGAAGGATAAGAAAAAACCCGTCAAAGAGCTAAAGGCGGAGTTGGAGAAGCAGAAGAAGAATGAGGGGGAGGCACCTCTTGAGTTGGAGGCATTGGCAATGGGTAAGGAGAAGATGTGCCTAGAGCACGAGGCATCAAAGGAGAGAAAGGAGGCATCGGCGAAAGGGAATGTTGATCTTTTATTGGAGTTGGAGAAGGCCCGTGCTGATGCGGCCTTGGAGTTGGAAATGGTCTGAGCTGATGCGAATTTGGAACTGAAGGCCGACGGGGCCAAGGTTGACGCAGTGCGTAAGTCCAAGCTGTAGGGAGTGGTGCTCAAGTCTTACACCACGAAGATTTCATGTGGCAGAGTGCGTTCTTGGTTTCGATGGGAAAGGCTACCATGTGGCTCTTCGACCCGGAGAGCCCCTTGATACGGGAAGGAAGGATGATGGCAAGGACAACACTCCCGTGGGGGGTGCAGGGAGTAGTTCTAGGAAGAAGAACAAGGGGAAGGGGGCAACTGGGGGCTCCTTGTTCATGGTGGTGCCGAAGCAGGTGGACGCTTGATTCACCTTGTTATGCCCTTTCATTTTTTTCTTTTTAGGCATTCTTTAGCTGCCTTGTGTGATGCCAAGTTGTGGACTAGCCTTTGCATTCTTGTATCTTCGTTTCAATAGATGAAAAACTATTTTCTAGTTTTGTCACTACCTATTGCATTGTGTTGCTGCACTTTGAAGTGATACTTGACCGTAGCGCCTAGTTGTTTGCCTCTTTCATGACAATGTTCTTGGACTCGCTGCCAGATGATCGTGGGGACGTGTGAGAAACCCCATATTGATGAGGTTGAGCGTCTTTGCAAGCGACTGCGTGTAACAGAATTAGATTTTGATCGTTTGCGTGTTCAGTAAGAAGACGAGTGGCTGGAGTTTGTTCGCCTTAAGTAGGTGCTTATCAAGAGGGATTGCGAGTTAGCCTTCTTGCATGCTGATCATTTTGCCAGCTTTCCATTGCCTCCGAAGGTGACAAAAGACAGTATCTGAGAGTGTGCTATACTTAGGGAAGTAGTTGTTGAGAAAGACTTGGAGTGTATTGTCTCCAGACGAGACTTGGTGGGTTGCGAACGGCTAGCACTTCGCACGTTATTGGTGCAAAAAAAGGAGCAACGTTTGATGCGAAGAAAGGCATCACGACTAATGCGAAAGGGAGTGCAATGACTGGTGGAGTTGGGTCACCCGTTCGGGGAGTGGTCACGACAGTGCAGGTTCCCCCTCGTCATCCTGGCGATGCTTAGAGTGGCGTGTCTGCCTTGTCAAGTTTAGCTTCGAACCATGGAGAATCGCGTGCCTCAGGTATCGACCTGCAGACTCAATCCATGGGAATGACATTCTCTACCAAAGATGCTAGCGGTCAAGAAAAAGTGGTGGCCGTCAAGAAACCCACAAGAAGGCTTGTATCTCTTAGGAATAATGTTCCTCGCCCACTGAGTAGAAAGGAAGGTTTGTAGGTCGCGTATAGGATTACAATGCCGCTTAATGTTTCGGCGTTCTGTTGTATTGATTTTTTTTATTCGCAGACTTACTGTAGTTTGATTCTTGCCATATGGCTCATAGTTTTGTACTTATAAATACTTGTAGTGGTATTGGATCTTAACATATGGATTTGCAATAGTTCTGTGATTTTTGATGAAATTTCTTCATATTTATGTTCCTTATTGTGCACCTTGTCGTTGAGATTGATAAGCTATTATTGAGATTCATGAGCTATCGACCGGGTTCTTTGTAGCTAAATAATAAGGATTCATGAGACGATGTGCCACGGAGTTTGGAATTTATCTGTCTTGTACTCAGCTAGTTGTATGAGCAACTCTGAGGGAGAGTTGTTTTCCAAACTTGATGTGTGGGTCCTCCAACAAATTGTGAGAGTCACATTGAGTGGCGAGTTGAACCGCAAATGTTGCTTTTGCAATTTTTATTGGAGTAACTACAATCCACGATTTTGGACCTCTAATCTGTCTTTAAGGAATTTTAACTAGTTACAGGAACAGGCCAAATGGCGAGTTGAACTCAGAACGTGCATGATTGCAGGTTTCTAAAATAACTTTGAGCCATGGGTATGGATTCTGAACTTGTTAGTTTAAGTATTAACAGGTTGCAGGAGCAGATCAAATGGGGAGTTGAACTTCATACTTGCTTTATAGCAAGTTGCTAAAGTAACATCGAGACATGGGTATGGACTCCGAACCTGTCGTCAAGGCGTTAACGGATTAGTGAAGCGAACTCTAAACTTGCTTTATTGTGAATTGCTGGAGTAACTTCGAGCCATGGGTATGGACTCTGAATCCGTCTTGTAGAAAAGTTTAACGAGTTTTTAGTGTCATTCTATATGAAAGTTGGGCGTTTAGCTTGTTGTTTGCTTTAATAAAATTCAACAAGATGTTTAGAAATAAACTAGCAAATTTTATTGGGAAATAAACTAAGAGGTTGCTCTAATGGTTGGCCCTTATTACAAGTTTTAATAGTTTATTGTTAAAAGAGGGCGATTCAGACGCTCTCGTTGTACTTCATGAGATGTTGCTCATTCCGCTGGGTATTTGAGTTGGTGAGTTGATAGGCGAACAACATGGTATACCTTGCTAGGATTCACTTGTGTCGAAGTGGGCCTTCCCTTGATTTGTAGGGAGAAAGGGGGACATAGGATCATTATTGCATTCTGATGAGGACGCACTTGAACCTGGGAGAAGATGATTTGACAGATTTGGAGGTTTTCGATAGATTTGTCTAGTGCAGTAGCTTCGAACCGGTTTGGAGACTTGGTGTTACTGTGATTGCTTTCTGGCTGTAGCTCTGTGTCATTAAGGAGGAGAATCGAGCCCCCCAGGTAGCAGTGTGGCATGTTCGCACTGTCTGTTGGATTTCCACTACCTAGCCTATGCCTGTTATTGTTTGAAACTTCATTTTCAAGTGAAACGCGGAGGCAACTACATGGAAAGTGGCTAGGCTTGGGCAGCCAAATATTGCATTCAATGCGGCTTTGATATCAACTACCAGGAGGTCTAGTGCCTCCGTCCGAGTTGTCGGGGATTTTTCTGCCATCACGTCGAGTGTGATGATTCCTTCGACTTGGACGGGTACGCCTGAGAAGCCATGAAGTGTATAACTGACTAGCTTAAGTTGATCTTGTAAGAGCTTAAGAGTATCAAATGTGGACATGAAGAGGATGTTTAAGGAACTGTCGTTATCTATGAGGATATGTCGCTCCTCATGATTTTCCATGCACAGGTTTATGAGAAATGCATCAAAGTGACGCACTCGGATACCTTCTAAATCTTTTCGGAGGAAGATATCGAGATATCAGGTGATTTTGGCAGGCAAAATGTTTTGTACCGAGTTGACTTCCTTTACAAAGGCTTTGCGGGAGGAGTTGGAATCTCCCCCATCGGGCCTCCATGAATGGAGTGGAGAATGACCATGTGTTCGGAGTCTCGTGATTGATAGGGTCTCTCTTGACGCTTATTAGCCCCTCGTGGTTGAGGGGTTTCGGCATTGTTGTTTCATTGGACAAATTTAAAGAGATAGCCCCAGCGAATCAGGTCTTTAACATCTTCTTTAAGGGCTCACAATTGTCAGTAGTGTGTCCATGGCCTATATGAAAGGCGCACCACGGGTTCATGTCTCTTCTCTTGCTGGTTGTCGTCATTTTGGGAGGAAGATGGACTATCTCATCCTTTTCAACTGCCATGAAGATTTCATACACACTCGCATTCAGGGGAGTGAACTTGTTGAAGCGGTCTGTTGGAGGATGACATTGACCTACACCATCTTTCTGTAACTTCTTGGGTGCTTCCTCGCTTGCGTTCTTCCGTTTGTTCCCAGAAGGCGACTCTTTCTTAGCTTGTGGTTGAGAGCTTCTTTGACCCTGATGTATTTGTCACTCCTTTCAAGGATCTCAATGAAATTTATAGGAGGCTTCTTTGGAAGAGAAGCTTTTAGTTCTTTATGCATGACATTGTGTAATGCCCCCTACCCCGACTAAGACAATTTTATACAATTTATCTGACAAATTATTTATAGTATAGTACAACTGCCCACCATAGGCCGCTTCTCAAAAGGTGGTTAACCGGATTGGTGACTCTTAATCATAGGCTATATTATTTATTATTATATATTCTTGTGCAATTCCCGATATGGGACTATTTATCTACATTCTCTTTCTCTATCCCGTGTACACACAGAGCCAACCCTGGGCTCCATGCACACATGTCCGCACTGCACAATGCCAGCTACTTTCCCTCAAACGAGTGGCCCCCCATGGTGACGTCATTGCCGACGTCACCAGCATGCAGCAGTTCTTACCCTGCTGTATTACTCACGTGGGCCGCCCCCTATTCACTTTAATTACAATTTTTCCATTTACCTTATATATATATTTACCATATATATATATATATATATATATATATATATATATATATATATATATATATATATGCCTTTAGAAATTACGAGGTGTTACATACACCCCCCTTCAGAAATCAGCGTCCCCGCTGAGCACTGGGCATGCACAATCTAGTACAGGATCTACTTTCTAACCGATGTGGAGCATCTGCTCTCCTATCCTCCCGATTAATCATGATCCCGGAATCCACCGCCCGATCAATCATAATCCCAGATTTAATTGAGCTACCCTCCTATCCGCCCGACTAATCATGATTCCGGAATCCACCGCCTGATTAATCACAGTCCCGGATTTAATTGAGGGTTCACCACAGTCCCGGAATCCACCGCCCGACTATATAGACATGTTCCACACTCGGTGTCGAAAGTCGGCTCTGGTACCATAATGCCCCTGCCCCGACTCAGACAATTTTATACAATTTATCAGACAAATTATTTATAGTATAGTACAACTACCCACCATAGACTGCCTCTCAAAAGGTCGTTAACCGGATTGGTGACTCTTGATCATAGGCTATATTATTTATTATTATATATTCCTGTGCAATTCCCGATATGGGATTATTTATCTACATTTTCTTTCTTTATCCCGTGTACACATAGAGCCAACCCCGGGCGCCATGCACACACGTCAGTACAGTAAAGCGCCAGCTGCTTAACCTCAAATGAGCGGGCCCCTCCCGGTGACGTCATTGCTGAAATCACCAGCATGCAGTAGCTCTTACCCTGCTATATTATTCATGTGCCCCCCCTATTCAGTTTATTTACATTTTTTCCATCTACCTTATATATATATGCCTTTAGAAATTACAGGGTGTTACACATTGTGGCTGAAAGCTATAGCCTCCCCTGAAGAGTCCAAGGAGGAAATTGACCTTGCTTCGGACGTGAAGCATTTGATGAACTCTTTCAATAATTCTCCTTCCTTTTGCTTCAGTTCCAGAAGGTATGCACATGTTTCTTCAGTTTCCTCACGAGGCCATTGAATTGGTTGAAGCATTATGGGCTGAGACACGATCGTACAGAGGATTTTGTTCATGAGGTTTTGTCGGGAGGCCCCCAGTGTCTCTCCGTTGAAAGGAGTTTGACTAGGTTGTCAGGGCGACTGTTGAGGAGGAATCAGATCTTCCACAGGAGAAATTGGTTGGTGAAGAGAGTTGGTACAACGGCTTAAGGCCGCCTCTCTGCCTCTTAGTCTTGGTGGCATTGTAGTAAGTCTAATTTCTGTAGCTTCCCACAAACGATACCAATCTGTTGCTGCTTATTTTGATGTGGGAGCAAACAGATAGTAAGTTAATATTTGATAAAAACTACTAAAAATCTGATCTTTGATATTTGCTGTGAAATGTGGTTAGAGCTCCTAAGGTTGAATCTAGATTGTTGATTGAACATCGTGATCTGGTTCCTACAGTTGCTGACACGGTCGATTGACCTGCAAATAGCCTGAAAACACCGGGGATTGGTCTCGACGACAGACCCTCTGATGCTCAAGTCAGAACCAAAGAGAGAATGATAGTTTGAGAATGAAATTGTTGATTACCTTCTGACTATGGAGGGTGGAGGGTATTTATAAGCCTGAGAAACATATCAAGAGATTGACATGAATCCATTGGATCGATATGAATTCCTTATCTCTTGTTTGAATCTCCCCCTCAAGAGATAAGCTCTCTTATTTGGGGATAAGAGATCTAACTAATAGCCTTCACGGGCTGGGTGTAACCCCTATTTCCTGTATTTGTATTTTCTGCTGTATTTCATTTCCCTGTACTCTTTTATCAATCCAATATATGTATTTTTGTTCCAGTTCTAATAAAAATCATTTCTTTTGTTTCGACTCAATTTTGTGCCAATATTTATTGCAATTGTATTGTTCTTATCTGCTCTAATTGCTGTTCTTTATGAGGATTTGACTGCTTCATCTCAACTATTTCATTTTTCCTAATTATAATGAATTTTGACTCAATCTCCTGTTGGATCCTACTCAGACCCTGTTAACCAGTAACCTACAACCCAAAACCCTATACTATAAAAACCCCAACCTAATTAACCCTAACCCAAAACCTATCTACTGTTGAGACCTAATCTAGCCGCCACTGTTCATCTCCCATACTCTCGTCTCCTTCCTCCTCTCTGTGTGCCGAAACCCACCTCACCCCTGCTCCTGTCTCTCTCCGATCGTCCTTGCCATTGCTGCAACCATCATCCCCATCGCTGAGTCGCCACCCTCATCAAATCCCCACCTTCGTCTTCCTCCTCTCGAACCCATTAACTTCACCGCCATCGAAAACCTTTACCCCATCGCCTCGTCCTCTCCTCGTCATCATCCCCTACCCCTACTCACATCCCTCGTCGTCGTCGTCCAAGCCAAAACTCCCCTGAAGCTCTCCTGCCATTACTTCACCTTCCCTGTTCCTCTCCAAACAGAGCAGCGACCTCCTCGTCCTCCGATCGGCGTTCGAGTTCCGTGAGCACCATCTCCTTACCCCCGTCAAGCTCCCCACTCACTGCGATCCTCAATCGCCGTTCTCCTGCACACTCCGAGCACCTCCCGTTCGAGCCACGCCCAGCACCACCGAACCCATCCAATCATCCCCTGTCGTCCACTGCAGCCCTGTGCAACCACCACCCCCCTGCCGACGTCGTGCCACCCAGCACTGTCACTCCTACCGCAACAGCCGCCATAGCTGCTATCGGAAGCTCCCACCAGTTGTTGGGTTTATCAAGTAGTGAAGGAAGAGAGTTAGGCTGTTTGAATCTCAGCCACTTGATCGCATCAAGATCTGAGCCAACATCTCCATCATCAGATCTGATCAAGATCCGTTCTAAGTCGTCCGTTGGTCTGATCTTGATTGCCATCAAGATCCATGTCGGGATCCGTTCCCATTATTCCATGTCGGGATCCGTTCCCATTATTCCTCCGTTGGATTCATCGTCTTCACCCCAAGGCAAATATCTTCTTGTACATTTCGTTTTCTAGTACATGCTTTTCCTTGAAAATACTACAAGTAGATAGCAAATGTGACTCCTCTTTGTTTATCGTTAATGATCTCATATTTTGCCTTATCTATCACTTGATCTAAGAGTCACAACTCTTCGTTGATACACTTGTTCACAACTAGTATAATTACGATACATTTCATGCAAAAAGTATCTTATTTGGTTTCTGTCCTGTCTTGGCTAGCTGTTTTGACCCTGATAACACCAGAATCTGAACTTGAGTCCTGAATATGAATGTAGCCCCAAGTGTCTAGTTGCCAATAACATCCAGAATTTTTGGATTCCGCGTTATGGTTTAGGAGATATCGCAGTTATACTGCAGCTGTGTCTGTAATCACAGATTCATAAAAACTGCTGCACCACTTTGGTTTACAATAATTTTAACTATGCTACCAGTAAGTAAATGACTTGAATTCTTTCATGCTGATACTGGACACCCTAGAGAACATTCTTTAATTTTCTTAGAATTAATTATTGAAGTTTCAAACCAGATTCAGATGTATAAACTAAGTTTTACAAATTCTGGCTAAACACAAATGCTGTATAGTTTTCTATTTTGACATCAATTTCTACAACTTTTATTTGTCTTAATTATATGCATGGAAAATCGGGCAGGAGTCTAGTTTCTAGGCCTTCTGACGAATCCACATTTGCTATCATGTAGCAACGGAAATCGCAGTTTTGGTGCAGCAACATCATGCTGTCTGGAACTGCAATTCTCGTAGTTCTTGATAATCTTAATTTTTGTTGACCCTCAATATGCTTTACAATTATCTTAAACTTGTTCCATGTTCTTGATCATGTTTTCTTGACCTATTTTGCATACTTTCATGCTTGCTTGATGATAATAATAAATAATAAGCCGGAGTTTAAGGGAAATACCATAGTAGTGGACAATATAGATAAGTGTATTCGGAAGGGGCAGCATGTTTTCCAGTACTTTTTTCATGAACTTGTTGTATTTTTAGTGTATTCATGAGCCCACTACTTGGCTCATGAACTTGTTGTATCATCAGAGCATTCATGAACCCACGGTTGGTTCTTGAACTTGTTAACGCATTCACGAACTTGGTTCGTGAACTTGTTACATTATTTTTGTATTCATGAACCATGCTTACTTGATACTTGATACTTGATGCCTAAGTACACCGCCCTATAAACTGCATCACTAGGCCTAAACGTAACTGATTGTATGTAGCAACCATGTGGCAAAAGTATGGATGCATGAAGTGCTACCTAGATAGAATTAAACATTAGACTTAAGATTAACTAGTCACTTGTACACACTTGATACCCTACTTGATGCTCGTTACTTGAGACTTGTTACTTGAGACTTGTGACTTGTTACTTGTTACTTGACACTTGTACGTGATACTTGTTACTTGATGCTTGATACGATTACATGTTCACTTGCCACTTGTTCTACTACTAGTACTTGTTACTAAATCTTGTCACTTGAGTTGTCTTTCTTGCTAGCTAGTTTCTTGATTCCCACTACTTGTTGCATCTCTATTATATTATATTATACATTCTCGATTCCAAATCTTGTTTCATATTTCTTGCACTTGTTTTCATACCCTTACTTGTACTACTTGCGGCCCTAACTTGCACTAAGGGCGTTTGTCTTGTTTTCTCTATTTTTTTTATATATATTTATATATACAGATTTTGGAAACGAATTTCCTGCTGGAATTGGAGAGCAGACGTTCTTGGCTTCGATTGGAGAAAAGACTTGCTTTAAATATTTTGTTTTCTTTAGCTATTTATTTCTTTTGCTACTTGAATCTTGTAACGGGCTTATAGTCCCGAGTTTTATCTTTTGATCCAGATTTGAAAACTATTTGGGATATTATTATTTTGTTTCAATTGTTTCTGTTGATTAATAAATTATTCATGCATGCGTGGTTGTGTATATCTTGTTATATTTCTTGTTATGATACTGAGTCGATCCTACAGCTTATGAATGATGAAAATCATTCGCTGGGCTTCATCACGCGCTCGTATTCCGTATTTTTAGGAAGCGGGGCGTGACACTGGGTCACTCTTAGTTGACCTAATCTATCACTTTTTATGGACTTGAATGAGACCCATGTCTTGTAAAGAAGACTGGAGAAGGTCCAGACCTATTAAAGAGGCCCGTTATGATTAATCTGCTTGTAGAAGCTTTAAGATATGTGCTGGAATCGTATGACCCTGATTTGCTATGATTTTTATCATTATCAGGTATAATCTAATTTTCCTCCTTTCGCTGTGGCTTAATAAGATGGAAAATTTGTTGTTATTCAGAAGAAAATTTTCACTACACTTTGATTCTTTGGTTCGTAATTTGAGATAAATCGCAAATGGATTCTATACTTTGTTTTGGGTTTCATTCAATTCGTTGTTGGGTTGAAAATGGAAGAAGTGTTCTTCTCACAATTGAGAAAAGAGTTACCCTTACTTTTAACTCAGCTAAGGCCATAAGTTGTTTTTTTGGGACGTAGGTGAAAGATCCTTTAGTTTTCAGGGATATGGTTGCTATTTGGGTTGGAAAGGATCCTTTTTGGGGGCTCTTTTGTTGCAAATGTGATGCTTTGCATCTCCACTTCATAGCTAATTAAGAAAGTTTTCTTTGGGAGCATTTGGGTTCGCGTGATAATCGTTTGTATGTCTGTTGGAGAACAAAACTCAATTGTGTTTGGTGTATTTTGAGTTTTGGGATATTTTTCAGATAGGGGCTTGTTAAAAAATTTGGTTTTGGCCACCTTTTCGATTGCATGCATGGTATGTATTGCCCCCAGGAAAGGAGGGGTTTGGAAAATTTTCAATTAGGGGGTGATTTTATTGGGTTGTAGTCTTAAGGCAATGATTGTAACACCCCTTAATCCCGTAATTTGAAATATATATATATATATATATATATATATATATATATATATATATAAAATAAGAGAATGGCAAAAATTGTAAATTGAGTAAAAAGGCGGATGGCAAACATGTAAATAAATTGGAATAAGAAAAGGGGCCCACGATGTTGAGAAACAACAGCATATATATATATATATATATATATATATATATATATATATATATATATATATCTATATATATAAAATAAGAGAATGGAAAAAATTGTAAATTGAGTAAAAAGGAGGATGGCAAACATGTAAATAAATTGGAATAAGAAAAGGGGCCCACGATGTTGAGAAACAACAGCATGCTGTTGGTTTCTGGATGACGTCACCTAGGTGACGTGGCCACTTTTCAGATAGGGGCTTGTTAAAAAATTTGGTTTTGGCCACCTTTTCGATTGCATGCATGGTATGTATTGCCCCCAGGAAAGGGGGGTTTGGAAAATTTTCAATTAGGGGGTGATTTTATTGGGTTGTAGTCTTAAGGCAATGATTGTAACACCCCTTAATCCCGTAATTTGAAATATATATATATATATATATATATATACATATATAATAAGAGAATGGCCAAAATTGTAAATTGAGTAAAAAGGAGGATGGCAAACATGTAAATAAATTGGAATAAGAAAAGGGGCCCACGATGTTGAGAAACAACAGCATGCTGTTGGTTTCTGGATGACATCACCTAGGTGACGTGGCCACTGGGGGGACCTACCCAGTTGATGAAGCACTTGGCTGCTTGTTTCCCGTGTGTGCCGACGTCATATGCGTCAGATGCATGGGAATTAAAAAGAGGAGATGTGGTTTTAATTTGTCCCACATCAGAAATCACACAAGAATAAATAATATTAAAATAATAATGTCTATGATCAAGAGTCACAAATCCGGTTAACCACCTTTTAAGAGGTAGCCTGTGGTGCGCAGTTGTACTATACTATAAATAATTTGTCTGATAAATTGTATAAATGGTCCGAGTAGGGGCAGGGGCATTACAAATGGTATTAGATCTGACTTACGACACCGAGTGTGGTGCATATCTATATAGTCGGACGGTGGAGTCCGGAACTATAGACCCAGTCAGACGGTGGATTCCGGGACTGTGGTGAGCCCTCAATTAAATCCAGGACTGTGATTGATCGGACGGTGGATTCCGGGATCATGATTAGTCGGGAAGATAGGAGAGTAGATGCTCCACATCGGCTAGAAAGTAGATCCTGCACTAGATTGTCCATGCCCCGTGATCAGCGAGGACGCTGATTTCTGAAGGGGGTGCATGTAACACCCCGTAATTTGAAATATATATAATAAGAGAATGTCAAAAAATGTAAATTGAGTAAAAAGGAGGTTGGCAAACATGTATATAAATTGGAATAAGGTGGGGGCCCACGATGTTGGGAAACAACAACATGCTGTTAGTTTCTCGATGACGTCACCTAGGTGACGTGGCCACTGGGGGGCGCACCCGGTTGATGAAGCACTTGGCTGCTTGTTTCCTGTGTGTGCTGACGTCATATGCGTCATATGCATGGGAATTAAAAGAGGAGATGTGGTTTAAATTTGTCCCACATCAGAAATCACACAAGAATAAATAATATTAAAATAATAATGCCTATGATCAAGAGTCACCAATCCGGTTAACCACATTTTGAGAGGCAGCCTGTGGTGGGCAGTTGTACTATACTATAAATAATTTGTCTGATAAAGTGTATTAATGGTCCGAGCAGGGGCAGGGATGTTACAATGATGATGGTAGAGAAATATCAAACTCTAATGTTTGTGAAATTTCACAGCTCTTTTGTTCGAAAATAGAAACATAACTGTAATTCCTTCCTTCTTCTTTGCTAATTTGATCTTATCTACAACAATGGAGATGCAACTGTAATAGTTGCAATAAAATGCTTGCAAATTAAGAAAGATAAAGCGATGGAAAGAAAGGTAGTGATTTCGTGTCGAGTTGAACACAACTCTGAGCCTCATTCTTTCTATCTGATTATTGAATTTGAGACCAATGAACAGTTCCATGTGGCCAAATGATTTTTTATTTTTGAATTTGAGACCAATGATTCGATCTTATCAAATTTTTGAATTCGAGCATTGGAAGGAAAGGTAGCAAGGACCACTGTATGAATTTGAGAAGTTGGCTAAAATTTTGGCTTTCCTTGCCAACAAAGGTATCATGCAAGGTAAGCTCAGTTCCGTACTTTGCAAATTCTTTTTGGGGTTGTTCTTGTGTAGTTGTATTTTCTTCCATTACACATACCGTTGTTTTATTACTTTCTGAAAGTTTACTATATATATGTTCACCTGTTCAATCATTGGATATTCATCAAATTTACGACATTGGTATAAGATATGTGCCTATTGTTTCTGTGCCACAAATCAACCTCCCTTTGTTTGATTTATTGCGGTTAATAGTTTGGTTTCATTGTATCTCAGTTACCATATTGTTTATGTTTTCTCTAGCATTGTTTCGTTCTGGGTACAAGGTGACATTGAGCATTCAAGATACTTTTGAGGGCAAAACAAAGATGACGATCACCCTCTTCCATGAACATTCTGAAGAAGTACTTGGCATTCCTGTAGGCATGGCTTCAGAAATTCAACAACAGGCATGTTGATAAATAGTTTATTAATTTCTCTGTGTTAAATGTCTATTTCCATTTGCTTGACTGTTCGATAAAAAAACCTTTCTTATGCAACAGAACTATTTTATTTCATTATACTCTGGTTCTTCTATATTTTCAATTATTTTTGTAGACCAATGGAAGGAGAAAGCTTCAGGCCAACTGCCAAATAATGTCAGACTACACAGTCCAACATCTTTATATATAGCACTAAAAAAATGTTACAAAATTTGATTACAGCCAAAAACAAAGTTTGATTTTTGAGGCACAAAATAGAGAAGAAGAAGAAAAAGAAGAAGAAGAAGAAGAAAACCAATAAAATTTAAAAGAAAATGAAAATAACAAAAGCAAACCGATTGGCATCGACGCTTATGTATCACACAATCTCCTTAAATCAGATTTGCCTCGTCCGGGTACTGGAGTTTGCTGAGGCACCTGTCTCCTAGAATGCAATGACAGAAGAGCTCGACGTAGGCACCACGTCTAGTTCACAAACTGGACAGCGTCTGAATTCTATCACCAAACGACCAAGACTTTGAAGCACATAAAAGAGGGGGAAGAGAAGAGTTTTCAGTGTGGTTATTCAGGGGAGAAGGGCCTCTATTTATAAGGCCAGGGTGAGATTTGTAACAGCAGACAATGCATTGAATGCATCCATTGTAACGACAGACAGCTCCTTAAGGCATTGGCTATAACAGCAGATAAAGGTTTGAATACAGTACTGTAGCGACGGACAAAACCGTTACGAGAATAAATGGCAGACAACGTTTCTGCATTTATTTCAGCCGTTACAGATCGGGGAAAAACTGTGGCAAAACGTAGCTCTGCACGGGGTGGATACACGTCGGTCCGACATTCGTGTCCGCAGGACGTGCGGGCGCACACAAGTCACATGTAATCTGGCCCGAGATTTGCACCCCCCCATCTACATGCATGAGAGAGAGCCTCTTGGTTTGCTATCTTACAATGCCAAGAAAGAAGTTATTATATAACATCTTCTATTTCTTTTGTTTTTTCTATTGTGGGACTAAAATCCCTCAACTCATTTTCAAAGATGAAAATGCCTCACTTTGGGAGAAATTTTTCATTCACCCAATAATTGTTTTTAGCAAATAAATATATGATTTTGATCTACTCACGAAAGAGAACACAAATCCATCAAGATCTCTCACTAATTCATAGAGAATCTTTCTCAAAAAATTGCTCAAAAACTGGTTCGTAAATGATGTATAAAATACCCATTTTCTAACATTCCCCACATAAATAAAATTGGTGACCACAGACACGACTGTCCGGCATGACAGACTTGGTGATAGAATTCAGCAGTCGGGACCTGCATAGAATAGGTAAGTGTTACCTTTGAACCTTCCCTTATGAAAATATGTTTACTTTACTAAATAAATAGTAGACGCGATGTCCTTGAACTATTCTGTCATTTGTGTAAAAGATAACATATCTCACACAGGATTCTTCCTAACGCATTTCAGTTCTCACTGTTATGTTCGTTTTGGCCATGAATATACGCCTGGTTCTACAAGAGTTTAACAAGAATATTGTCCTACATTATTCCATTGGAAGTGGCCCTTCTTCCCTCTCACATAGGTGATTACTTAGACAAGAGTAACCCGCATTACTGTGCTCGGATTTTTCGACGTATAAGAATCATTAAAAGCCTAGCTTTCATCATAGGAATGGACATGGGGAAATCCCCACAGTGATCCAACATGGTCTTTACAATTTAGTTGTTCTTTTGAATCTAGATCTTGGGATCTCCAATCAACTAGGTTGGGTGTCTATTATATCAACTTATTCTTTCATGGGCTTTAGTCTCATTCCCCTCGATGATTTATCAACTAACTCTCAGGTTTAACCCTTTAGTTAGCGGATCCGCAATATTATCCTTTGACTTTACATAGTCCACAGAGATAACCCTAGTAGAAAGTAGTTGTCTAATGGTATTATGTCTTCGACGAATTTGTCTAGATTTACTATTATACATATTGCTCTGTGCTCTATAAATTGCAGATTGACTATCTGAATGTATGCAGATTGGAGGCACAGACTTTGTCCACCTTGGAATATCCTCAAGAAAGTGGCGTAACCATTCAGGCTCTTCCCCACATTTGTCCAGTGCGATAAATTCAGATTCCATCGTGGATTTAGCGATCACTGTTTGTTTCGAGAATTTTAAGAAACTGATGCACCACCTAGTGTAAACACATAGCCACTAGTGGATTTTGATTTATCACTTGATATCCAGTTTGCATCACTGTATCCTTTAAGTACAGCCGGAAATCTCGTATAGTGTAGCTTATAGTTACGAGTAAAATGCAAGTACTTTTGTACTCTTGTAATTGCTTGTCAATGCTTTCTTCCAGGATTACTCATATATCTACTTAGTTTACTTACTGCATAGGTTATGTCTGGTCTTGTACAACTCATTAAGTACATTGGACTGCCTATGATTCTAGAGTATTCTACTTGAGAAATATTCTCACCTTTATTCTTGGATAAATGTAAAGTTAGATCTATCGGAGTTCTGACAATTCCAGAATTATCTTTATCAAATTTTCCAATAATATTGTCGATATAATGTGATTGGCTTAAAACAAGTTCGTCTGATGTTCTTGTGATTGTAATTCCCAAAATAACATCATCTAGTCTCATATCTTTCATGTCAAACCTTGAGTTCAACATGTTTTTAGTAGATTTAATCATCTTATCATTGCATCTAGCAATAAGCATGTTATCTACATACAAGCATATTATGACATCCACTTTCAGTGTCGTTGACATATACGCATTCATCACATTTATTAATCTTGAAACCATTCGTCATCATGACATTGTCAAATTTCTCATGTCAATGCTTTGGTGCTTGTTTTAAGCCATATAATGACTTCACCAGTTTACAAACTTTCTTTTCATATCCTGGAGTTGAAATACCCTCAGGTTGCTCCATATAGATTTCTTCATCTAAATCTCCATTAAGAAAGGCGGTTTTCATGTCCATTTGATGTACTTCAAGATTGTGCAAGGCTGCTATTGCAAGTACCATCGTAATGGAGTTTATTCTCGTCACAGGAGAATATGTATCGAAGTAGTCCAGACCTTCTTTGTGTCTGTAACCTTTGATTACAAGTTCTGTCTTATATTTATCAATTGATCCATCAAGTTTCATTTTTCTCTTAAAAATCCATTTGGAACCTAAAGGTTTACAACTGGTGGAAGATCCACTAGTTCCCAAGTATGATCCTAACGAAATTTATTCTCTTCACATGAGAATATGTATTGAAGTAGTCCAGACCTTCTTTTTGTCTATAACCTTTGATTACAGGTTTTGTCTTATATTTATCAATTGATCCATCAAGTTTCAATTTTCTCTTAAAAATCCACTTGGAACCTACAGGGTTTACTACCTGGTGGAAGATCCACCAGTTCCCAGGTATGATTTTGCAAGATAGAATCAATTTCGTTCTTAATGGCTTCTTTCCATAGAGGACCATCACAAGAGCTTACCGCTTCTTTGAAAGTTTGGGGTTCACCTTCAAGCATAAAAGTCAAGAAATCTGGAGCAAACGATTTTTCCGTTGTTGTTCTTTTACTACGTCTAGGTTCCTCCTCAACTTCTTCATCTTGGTTTTCACTATCGTCACTGATAGTCACATGTGTTCATTTGGAAGAACTTGGTTCTTCCTTAGACTTATATGGAAATACATTTTCAAAGAACGATGCATTTTTAGACTCCATTATCGTGTTCTTTGGTATATCAAGGATATCGGATTTATATACCAAGAATCGATAAGCGCTACTATTTTGTGCATAGCTAATAAAAATGCAGTCAACCATTTTTTGTCCTATTTTCACTTTCTTGGGTGGAGGTACTTCCACCTTGGTAAGACATCCCCACATTTGCAAATAGTTATAGGATATCTTTCTTCCTTTCCATAGCTCATATGGAGTTTTCTCTTCTTTCTTTTTGGGTACCTTATTCAAAAGGTAATTGGCTGAAAGAATAGCTTCTCCCCAAAAGTTTGGTGACAAACCAGAACTTATTAACATTGCATTCATCATTTCCTTCAATGTTCGATACTTTCGCTTAGCAACACCATTAGACTGAGGAGAATAAGGCAGTATGGTTTCATGTATAGTCCCATGCTTAGCACGAGTTTCAGCAAATGGCAATTCATACTATCCACCCCGGTCACTTCTTAGTGCCTTAATTTTCTTGTTGAGTTGATTCTCAACTTCGTTTGTATAGAGAACAAATTTTTCTATAGCTTCGTCCTTACTTTTAAGAAAATACACAAAACAATATTTTGTGCTATCATCAGTAAAGGTAATAAAATATTTATTACCACATCTTGTTTGTATCATTTTCAGATCACAAATATCAGTGTGAACTAAATCAAGAGGTTCAGTGTTTCCTTCAACACTTTTAAAGGATGATTTTGTCAGTTTTGCCTCAACATAAGTTTCACACTTATGTTTGGAATCAATTTGGAATGTTGATATATTATTCAAGTTAATTAATCTGTGCAAAGTAACATAATTAACATATCCTAGTATACCATGTCATAAATTGGAAGACTCAAGCATATAAGTAGAAGAGCTAGCTTTATTGATATTCTTGACCATGGTTATTACATTGAGTTTAAATATTCCACCACTCATGTATCATCTACCAATATACATTCCACTTTTTGACAAAACAATTTTTTTTGACTCAAACACTAACTGAAATCCGTGATTATTAAGCAACGAATCAGATACCAGGTTCTTACGGATTTCATGAACATATGCAACATTATTCAGAGTCAGTTCCGTCCCAGAAGTCATCTTCAAGATCACCTTACCTTGGCCCTTGATTTCTGAAGTAGCCGAGTTCCCCATAAACATCTTCTCCCCATTCTCTAATAGTTCAAAAGTAGAGAACATACTTCTGTTGGAGTACACATGTCGAGTAGCTCCAGTGTCAATCCACCATTTCTTAGGGTTTGAACCCATCATGTTCACCTCCGAGATCACAGTTGAGAGGTTGATATAGAAAAATCTTGAGAAATGCCCTCAACAATATTTGCTTCTCTATTTCTGTTGTTCTTAGGTAGTCTATAATCAGTAGACTTGTGACCTAGCTTGTCACAGTTGAAGCACCTGCCCTGAAACTTTGGCTTTTTGGAGATTCCTCCCTTAGGCCCCAACTTGGACCCCTTGTTTTTATGCTTTTTGAAACGTTGGCTATGTTCCATTACATTAGCCTTGGCCACCGGACTAATGGCTCTGACCCTTTTACAACCTCTATTTTCTTCTTCAATACAAAGTCAGATAATGAGATCCTCAATGCTCATTTCTTTTCGCTTATGCTTCAAGTAATTTTTGAAGTTTTTCCAACATGCTGGAAATTTTTCAATAATACAAGCAATTTGAAAGCTTTCACTTAGGTTCATACCTTTAGCGTGTATTTCATGCAAGATCAGTTGAGTTTCTTGAACCTGACTGATCACTGTTTTGGAATCCACCATTTTATAGTCTAGGAAGCAGCTCACAATGAATTTCTTGGCGCCAACATCCTCAGTTTTATATTTATGATCTAGGGATTCCCAAAGTTCTTTAACTGTTCTTTTATCAATATAAATATTGTACAAAGAATCAGCTATTCCGTTGATTATGTAGTTCCAACATAAGTAATCAGTATTTTTTCAAGAATCCACAACGACGATGAATTGGTTATCTTGCTCATCTTCTTGAAGATTTGGAGCTTCTTCATTCAAGAATCTTGCGAGATTCAAGGTTGTCAAGAATAACATCATTTTCTGTTGCCACCTCTTGAAATTTTGCCCATCGAACTTCTCTAGGTTTCTCCCATGGGAGACTGAGGCAGGTACAACGGTCGGCATTGGCACTCGTGCCATAGCAATAGTTGGCACTTGCGCCGCATCAGCAACAATAACATTCTCCGATGCATTTGTCATTGTTAATATGAAAATACACAACACGAGTGTAAATTTTTCAGGATGAAAAGAAAAATAAATGAATGCCTCAAAATAAAGGAAATAGAAATCAAATAAACGAGAATCTGTTTTAAGTTTGTTACAAATTTTGATTACAACAAAAAACAAAGTTTGATTTCTGAGGCTCAAAACAGAGAAGAAGTAGAAGAAGAAGAAGAAGAAGAAGAAGAAGAAGAAGAAGAATAAGAAAACCAATAAAATTTTAAAGAAAATAAAAATAACAAAAGCAAACTGATTGGCGTCGAGGCTTGTGTATCACACAATCCTCTTAAAACAGATTCGCCTCGTCTGGGTGTTGGAGTTTACTGAGGTGTCTGTCTCTCAGGATGTAACGACATAAGATCTCGACATAGGCACCACGTATAGTTCATGAACTGGACAACATCTGAATTCTATCACAGAACTACCAAGACTTTGAAGCACAGAACAAAGGGGAAAGAGAAGAGTTTTTGGTGTGGTTATTCAGGGGAGAGAGGACTCTATTTATAGGGCTAGGGCGAGGTTTGTAACAGTAAAAAACTGTAGCAAAACATGGCTCTACACTGGGTGGATACTCGTCGGTCCGGCATTCGTGTCCACAGGCAGCGATGACTTGGTTATCTTGCTCATCTTCTTGAAGATTTAGAGCTTCTTCATTCAAGAATCTTGCGAGATTCAAGGTGATCAAGTAGAATAGCATTTTCTATTGCCACCTCTTGAAATTTTGTCCGTTGAACTTCTCACGTTTCTCCCCAAGGGAGACTGAGACAGGTACAACGGTCGGCATTGGCACTCGTGCCACAGCAATAGTCGGCACTTACGCCGCATCAGCAACAACAGCATTCTACGATACATTTGTCATTGTTAATATGAAAATACACAACACAAGTGTAAATTTTTTCAGAATGAAAACAAAAATAAAAGAATGCCCCAAAATAAAGGAAATAGAAATCAAATAAACGAGAATCTGTTTTAAGTTTGTTACAAAATTTGATTAGAACCAAAAACAAAGTTTGATTTCTGATGCACAAAACAAAGATGGAGAAGAAGAAGAAGAAGAAGAAAAAAACCAATAAAATTTAAAAGAAAATGAAAATAACAAAAGCAAAGCGATTGGCGTCGAGGCTTGTGTATCACACAATCTCCTTAAAACAGATTCACCTCGTCCGGGTGTTGAAGTTGCCGAGGCATCTGTCTCGCAGGATGCAACGATAGAAAAGCTCGACGTAGGCACCATGTTTAGCTCACGAACTGGACAACGTCTGAATTCTATCACTGAACGACCAAGACTTTGAAGCACAGAATAGAGGAGGAAGAGAAGAGTTTTCGATGTGGTTATTCAGGAGAGAGGGGCCTTTATTTATATGGCCAGGGCGAGATTTGTAACAGGAAAAAAGTTGTAGCAAAACATTGCTTTGCATGGGGTGGATACACGTTGGTCCGACATTCGTGGCCACAGCGGTGATGACATGGTCATCTTGCTCATCTTCTTAAAAATTTTGAGCTTTTTTCGTTCAAGAATCTTGTGAGATTCAAGGTGGTCAAGTAGAACATCATTTTATGTTTCCACCTCTTGAAAATTTGCCCGTTGAACTTCTCGGTTTTCTCCCCATGGGAGACTGAGACAAGTGCAACGGTCGGCATTGGCACTCGTGCCACAGCAATAGTCGGCACTTGCGCCGCATCAGCAACAACAACATTCTCTAATGCATTTGTCATTGTTAATCTGAAAATGCACAACACGAGTGTAAATTTTTCAGAATGAAAAGAAAAATAAAAGATAAGAATGCCTCAAAATCAGGGTGATAGAAATCAAATAAATGAGAATCTGTTTTAAATTTGTTACAAAATTTGATTACAACCAAAAACAAAGTTTGGTTTTCGTGGCACAAAACAAAGAAGGAGAAGAAGAAGAAGAAGAAGAAAAAAAAAATAAAATTTAAAAGAAATTAAAAATAATTCACCTCGTCCGGGTGTTGGAGTTGCCGAGGCATCTATCTCCCATGATGTAATGACAGAAGAGCTCGACATAGGTACCATGTCTAGTTCATGAACTGGACAGTGTCTGAATTCTATCACCGAACGACTAAGACTTTGAAGCACAGAACAGAGGGGGAAGAGAAGAGTTTCCGGTGTGGTTATTCAGGGGAGAGGGGGTTCTATTTATAGGGCCAGGACGAGATTTGTAACAGAAAAAATTGTAGCAAAACGTGGCTTTGCACGGGGTGGGTACACGTCGGTCCAGCATTCTTATCTGCAGGACGTGCTGGAGCACACAAGTCGAATGTAATCCGGCCTGAGATTTGCAACCCCCCCTGCAAGAGAGAGCCTCTTGACTTGCTACCTTACAATGCCAAGAAAGAGGTTATATAATAACCTCTTCTATTTCCTTTGTTTTTTTCGATGTGGGACTAAAATCCCTCAACTCATTTTCAAAGATGAAAATGCCTTACTTTGGGAGACAGTTTCTCATTCACCGGATAACCATTTTTAGCAAATAAATATATGATTCTGATCTACTCACGAAGGAGAACACAAATCCATCAAAATTTGTCTCTAATTCATAAATGATCTTACTTAAAAATTGCTAAAAAACTGGTTCGTAAATGGTGTATAAAATACCCATTTTCTAACAAAAAATGGCGCGCTCTCTATCCATCTATGTTAAATACCCTATATTACCTGATGATGGTAAAAATCGTAGCAGATCAGAGCCGTATGATCCCTGCACGGATCTCAAAGTGTCTACAAGCAGATTAGCCATCACAGGCCTATTTTACAGGTCTGGGCCCACTCCAAGACATGGGCTTCTTTCAAGCCCATAAAAAGTGACAGACTAGGCCCACTAAGAGAGACACCCAGTCCATGATGGCTAGGAGTCTCATCTCTTATCCTCTCATAGGGACATCTTATCTCTTCAGGGGGGAGACATGAAAGATCCGATGGTCACGATTCGGCTTCTAGAATGTCTCTCAAGCCTATAAATACTCCTCCCCCTCTTCAGTCTCCAGGTAATCAACAATTCACCAGTTTTTACTCTCTCACTCTCTTTCTAGTTCTGACTTGAGCATTAGAGGGTCTGTCGCCGGGGCCACTCCGCGGTGTTTCAAACGTTTGCAAGTCCAATGGCCGCATCAGCAACCTTTGAATTCAGATTGCAGGAGGTCAACCAACGATTCAGATTCAATCTCAGTAGTCCTGACAGTCTTTTAACGACCAAGACACAGATTTTACTTTTAGTAGTTTCCATCCATTATTAACTCACTATCTGTTTGCTCCCACACCGAAAAAAGCAACAACAGATTGGCGCCATCTGTGGGAAACTACACAAGTAAGACTTATAGCCATGCCACAACGACTAAGAGGTAAAGGGGCGGCCTCCAACCGTCGCACTACCACTCTTCGTCAACCAGCTCCTTCTATGGAAGATCAGATTCCACCTCAAGAGTCACCCCGACACCCTAATCACGCTCTTTCCAACAGAGAGGCACCAGGGGCTCCTGACAAAACCGTCCTGAACAACGTCTTCAGTACGACTGCATCTCAGTCAACAATGCTTTAACTGGATCCCAAAAGAAGGACGACCAAGTCCTTCGCCGTATCCAAGAAGTAGAAGATCTCCCAGAACAGATGGAGAATGAGAGAAACTGCTCCAACAGGGCCTACCACCAAAATCACCATCCCTTTAGCAAAACCATTCTTGATGCGCCCGCTCCACGGAACTTCAAAGCTCCTCAACTTGAATCCTACAACAGGGAATCAGACCCGACGGACCACATCGAGAAGCTTTAAAACACTTATGATTTCTATAACGCCACCGATGTACTCATGTGTCGGATATTTCCCGCTACACTGAAATGATCCGCTAGGAAATGGTATCCACGTCTGAAACCCGAATCCATGTTTTCCTTCGATCAACTCGAGGAACTCTCCGTTGCACACTTCGTTACTAGTTAAAGAGCTGAAAATACTAGTGTCTCCCTACTAGAACTGAATCAAAAAAGATGGAGAACTGCTAAAGGACTTCATCGAGCATTTTACAACTGAAGTAAGGTCAATTTACGCCTTGAACACTTCAGTCGCAACTGCAGCCCTTTTGCTGCAAGACTTCGTCAAGCATTTTACAACTGAAGCAGGGTCAATTTACGCCTTGAACACTTTAGTCGCAACTACAGCACTTTCGCCGCAAGACTTCGACAAGCATGTTACTACTGAAGCAAGGCTAATTTCTGCCTTGAACACTTTAGTCGCAACTACAATTTTTTGTCACAACATCACTGACAAAGACCAGAAATCCTCCCTCGCCAAAAAGCCACCCAAAAGTTTTACTGTGATCCTGAAAAGGAGTGACAAATATATCAGGATCGAGGAAGCTCTCTATCCTCAAGGCAAGAACGATTCATCTTCCGGGAACAAACGGAAGAACACAAGTGAGGAAGAACTCAGGAAGTTTTAGAAAAATGGTGCAAGTTCACGCCGTCCAACTCTAGCGTCACGCTTCGAAAAATTCACTCCTCTCAATGCAAGCGTATCAGCCTTCCTCATGGAAGTGGAGAAAGACGGAATAATCCGCCTTCCACCCACGATGTCAACGTCTAGCAGAAGGAGAGACAAAAATTAGTGGTGTACATTTCAAAGAGATCAAGGACACACCACTTACAACTGTCAAGCCCATAATGAAGAACTGGAAGCCCTGGTTCGTAGGGGCTATCTCTCCAACTTCATTTAGAAAGACAACGACGCCGAAAATTCTCCATCCCGGGGGGTTGATAAGCGTTAGCAGAGGCCATGCGAGTCGTAAGACTCTGAACACATGACCGTCCTCCATTCCATTCATGAAGACCCGATGGGGGAAGATTCCAACTCCTCCCGATAAGCTTTCGTCGGTAAAGTCAACTCCATGGATAACATTCCGCCTGCCAAATGCATCAGGATCCCGATAACTTTCTCCGACAAGGACTTAGAAGGCGTCCAAACACCTCATTGCGACGCACTGGTCATAAACCTTTGCATGCTATATCATGAGGTATGCCACATCTCGGTGGACAATGGCAGCTCAGTAAACATCCTCTTCATGGCCACATTTCAGGCTCTCAAGCTCTCTCAGGACCGACTCAAGCTAGCCGGTTATACACTTCATGACTCCTCTGGTGCACTTGTCTAAGTCGAGGGAATTGTCGCACTCGGCGTAACAGCATGGAAAGATCTCTTTATTTAAACGGAAGAATTGGACTCTATGGTAGTCGATGTCAAAGCTGCATACAATGCCATATTCGGTTGTCCAGGCCGGGCGGCATTCTATGCAATTGCCTTCGCATTTCACACGAAAACGAAGTTTCCAACAACAGCTGGCATAGGCCAAGCTCTAGGAATCCAAGTGGCAGCACGAACATGCTACACCGCTACAATGGGGGGCTCCATTCTCCCCCTCGATGCCATAGAGCTACCGCCAGAAAACAGTCACAATAACTTCAAAATTGTAAACAATCTTGAAGCCTCTGCCATAACTAAATTTACCAAGAACTTCCAAACCTGCCACACCATCTCTCGCCAGGTCCAAACTGGTTCTCATCATGATACAGTAATAAATTTGAATCCCTCTCCCGAAGCCACTCGGCTCAGTCGATGGAAATAAATAATCTTGCCTAAACACATTGGTACATCAGAAGATTTCTCTTTCTCTGTGCAAAACAATGGGGGGCTCCCTCCAAAATAGGCAAGTCCAGGCAAGGTCTACCAAGTTGTTCGCCTGACGGCTCATCAGGGGGTAGGGAGATATCAGCAGGGACTTGGAATGTAAAACACCTTGTGAAGTACAACGAGCTGGGTGCCAAACTTGTACATGAAAACGACACCAAAAAATCGTTAAAAACTTCATACAAGACAGGTTCGGAGCCCACATCCATAATGCGAAGTTGTTACAGCAATTTACAATGAAACAAGTTCAAAGTGCTTCGCCATTCGATCTGCTCCTACAATCTGTTAATTCATCAAAGCGAACAATGAGCAACATGCCCAACTTTCAGTTAAAGCGACGCTATGCACTCATTACAAGGTTTCCTCAACGCAAGTTCAGAATGCAGAACTCGGGAGTTGCAGCGTGCAAACATGCACGTTTAGAATACAACTCACCGATCGATCTGTTCGTGCAGCTAGCTGAACTTTCTTGGAGGCTCGAAAACAACAAGTTGAGTGCCACACTTAAACACTTAAGCAGCACCAAACACTCATTGCGAGTCTCCCCATAAGATGGATTCAGAGTCCATACCCATGGCTCTAAACAATTTGCAATAACGCAAATTCAAAGTGCACTTTGCTATTCGATCTGCTCCTGCAATTCGTCAATGCCTCGATGATCGGTTCGGAGTCCAGTTCATGGTTCAAAAGAGACCCTGTCAATTTGCAAAGAAGCAAGTACAGAGTGCGCTTTACCATTCGAGCTGCTCCTGCAACCTGTTAATACTTAAACTAATAAGTTCAGAATCCATGTTCATGGTTCAGAGTTATTCTCGCAACCTGTAATGACACACGTTCAGAGTTCAACTCGCCATTCGATCTATTCCTGCAATTAGTTAAATTTCCTTAACAACAGATTAATAGGTTCAAAATCATGGATCAATGTTACCCTAGCAACACTTGTAAAAAGCCGCACTTGGGGTTCAACTCTCCATTCGATGTCTCTCACAATTTGTCAGAGGCCCCATACAGGAAGTTTAGAAAACAACTCCCCTTCAGAGTTGTCCCTACAACTAGCTGGGTTCAAGACGGAGCAATGCTACACTCCGTCATACACCGTCGACAGTTCTTTAAGCTATACGCAACGGACTTGAGGCCTTGTTATTTAGCGACAAAGAACCCATCGATGGCACATCAACCATAACAGCAAGGATCAAGCATATGAAATGAATCCCGCAAGTCACAGAACTATCACCAACTCATATGTTCAGATCCAGCAGCACTATAGACGTTTGCGAATACAAAATGGCTAGTCCAAAATCTAACTCTACTAAAATCAGCTCATACGACTAGCCAACTCCCAAGACGATGTATCACAGGACAAAACAAAAGCATGTAGAAGACTTCTTATTCCACAAGCTACAGGTCTAATTACAACAGCAAAGTTACAATGACTCCACGATTCATGTCTAAGAATCGCTACCGAAAGTCCTGCGAACACTGTACAACAAACTGTCATGAAAGCTGTTCTTCCAGCTATACACACTGGAGAGATGCTCTACATAAGAAAAACAAATCTCCTCTCCCTCCTACCAGTTAACCGCTCCGTAGGGCTGCCTCAACTATTGATGATGATATTCAAGACAAGTCTTCCTTAGACGAGCAAACCCCAGATTCATTCGACCTCTTTCACTTGAGCAACCTCCAACTCCGTCTCGCTTGAAGCACCGTGCAAATGGGAAAGTTCCAACTCCGTCAAGCACAGCGTATCACGAAGGAGGACAAACTCAGTATCCTGGGGAACCTTATTAAATGTATGTAACTACTTATTAGTGAAGAGAAGAATGGAATAACCTCGACGCTGAATAAACAAAGTGACTTCACTTCCACACTAAGAAGATTCAGAATACCCAAAACTCATCCGCTCTAAGTATGAGTTCGGCGCTACCTGCACGCCACTTGGGTTCCTCCGGTCGACTATTCATCAACATCGAGCAACATGTCCAATGCTCCGCTAATAGCTTGAGCTCCATCAATAGTTCGTTGGCTCCGAATAATGAGCTCAATGTTCTACTCTTTGCTTGAGCTTCATCAACAACTTGTTGGCTCCCGACAATGAGTTCAACACTTTGGTCTTCGCTCAAGCTTCACCAAATAGCTCGTTAGCTCCAAACAACAAGTTCAACACTTTGTTCTTCGCTCAAGCTCCACCAAATAGCTCGTTGGCTCCAAACAATGGGTTCAATGTCCTACTCTTAGCTTGAGCTCCTTCAACAACAAGTTCACCACTCTGTTCACCGCTCGAGCTCCATTAACAACTTGTCTTTCCCAAACAACGAGATCACCGCTCTGCTCGCCGCCTGAGCTCCATCAACAACTCGTTTGTCCCAAACAACGAGTTCAATGCCATGCTCTCTACATGAGCTCTGTCTATAACTCGTTGGTCCCAAACAACGACTTCAATGTTCAGCACTCCGCTTCGACTCTGTCAAGCTACGTGTTGACTCTAAACAACGAGTTGAGCGCTCCACTTGCTGCTTGAGCTCCATCAATAGCTCGATGGTTCCAAATAACGAGTTCAGCACTCAACTCGCCGCATGAACTCCATCCACTACTTGTTGGCTCTAAGCAACAAGCTCAAATTCTACTCTTCGCTTGAGCTCTTTTGACAACGAGTTCACCGCTCTGCTCACTGCTCGAGCTCTATCAACAACTCAACTGTTCCAAACAATGAGTTCACCGCTCTGCTCGCCGTATGAGCTCCATCAACAACTCGTTTGTCCTAAACAACGAGTTCAGCGCTCTGCTCTGTGCTTGAGCTCCATCAACAACTTGTTGGCTCCACGCAACGAGTCCAATGCCTTGGTCTTCGCTCAAGCTCTACCAAATAGCTCGTCGACACCTTGCTCTATGCTTGAGCTCGTCCATAACTCGTTGGCTCCAAATAATATGTTCAATATTCCATTATACGCTCATTGGCTCCCACAATGAGTCCGACGCCTTGGTCTTCGCCCAAGAACCACTAACAACTTGCCGGGCCAAACAACAAGTTCAAGCTTAAGTTCATCTCATAGCTCTCCCTACAAACTCGCCAGGGTCAAACGACAGTTTCTACATCAACTTTATCTCAGAGTTGTCTCTACACACTTGCTAGGCACAAACAGCAGGTATAACATCCAACTCTGTCATGAATTCCTCTCCAAACTCGCTGGGGTCAAACGGCAGTTCCTACATCAACTCTATCTCAGAGTTGTCTTTACACACTTGCTGGGTGCAAATAGTAGGTGTAACATCCAACTCTGTCATAGAGTCCTCTCCAAGCTCGTTGAGACCAAACGGCAGTTCTTACATCAACTCTATCTCAGAGTTGTCTCGAACGTCGCCAGGGTCAAACAGTCGTTCCTACATCAAATCTATCTCAGAGTTGTCTCTACACGCCTGCTGACCGCAAACGGCAGGTGCAACATTCCACTTCGTCGCAGAGTTCTCCATATGCTTGTTGGGTGCAAACAGCAGGTGCAATGTCCCTCTAAACTTGCTGGGCACAAATGGCAAGCTTGAACATTCAACTCTATCTCTGAGTCGTCTCCAAACTCGCCGGGACCAAACGGCAGTTTCTACACCGATTCTACCACAAAATTGTCTCTCCACACTCGCCGAGATCAAACAGCGGGCTCTACGCAAACTCAGCCACAGTTGCCCCTACAAACTTGCTAGGATCAAACGGCGATTTCTACATCAACTCTCTCTCAGGATTGTCTCTAAACTCGTCGGGATCGAATAGCAGGTTTTACAATAATTCTACCACAAAGTTGACTCCAAAAACTCACTGGGATCAAACAGCAAGCTCCACGCCAACTCAGCCAAAGAGTTAGCTCTCTACAAACTTGTCGGGTGCAAACGGCAAGCTTGAACGTTCAACTATATCTCTGAGTCGTTTCTCAACGCTTGCTGGGAACAAACAGCAAGCTCCACGTCAACTCAGTCAAAGAGTTGTCCCTCTAAACTTGCCGGGCGCAAACGACAAGCTTGAACGTTCAACTCTATCTTCGAGTTATCTCTAAACTTGCCAAGATCAAACGGCAAGCTATACATCTGCTCTATCTTAGAGTTGTCCCTACATGCTTGCTAGGCGCAAACAGCGGGTGCAACACCCAACTCCGTCGCCGAGTTCTCTACACGCTTGCTGGGCGTAAACAGCAAGCTCAAAACGTTTAACTCTGTCCCGGATATGCCACAACAACTTATCGGGGTCAAACAACAAGTCTGCAACGGCTCTCCTAGCACAGCTACTGATATACATACAAGATCCACCAATCGACGGTGATGGAGTAAAAAGCTGGGTATACACATATAAGTAATTATATATAAATATATATGAGTTGTTGCATATACACGACCATATATACATACATAAAAATTTATATGCAAACCCAAGCTCAAAATAACTCCAAAAAAATCTCCATAAATCTCCGAAAGCTCAAAAGTTGCAAAAATGCAAGATCTCATGTACAAATACACTTACTATGTCATGAGCAAGGAGGGGAGATACGGGATAAACTCGGACCGGGTCAGGTTCGCAACCCAAACCTCGCAAACAAATTCAAAAACAACAAAGGAAAGGGTATAGGGTGCTAACGGGTGTGGATCCAAACCCTGTACATCAAACCCGCAACCCGCTCTGCTTATTCCTTTTCCTTCTTCTTCGTCGAATTCTCCCACCAAAACTCTTCGAAAACACTTCGTTGAAAACCAAGCGCAGAAGCTTGTCAACTCGCCTCTCCTCCTCACTCCAACTTCGACAACGAGCCCACGCCTCGCCAATTGCCTCGCGTCTCCATACCACTGTCGAGCTTCCTCCGTTGAGCTCCACCTCCGAGCTCAATCCACCTTAACGAGAAGCTCTCACCCAAAACATAGCTAAAAAATTTCTAAAGATATAGCTCGGCGACGAGCTACCATAGCTCGGCGAAGACTCGTCTTCATAGCTCGGCGAGAGCCACAGCTCGATAGGTCGGCGAAAGAGATCCCATTGCTTGGTGAGAGCTCGACGACACCACAGCTCGGCAAAATGGAGCTTCGACATCTCCGTAGCTCGCCGAAGGCTCATAGCTCGGCAACAAATCAAGAGCTCCATAGCCAGAACACAACACTCATAGCTCAGCGAGAGCATGAGTCCATAGTGCGGCGAAAACCACAGCTCAATAGGTCGGCGAGAGTGATACCCCATAGCTCGACGAAGAGACCACAGGCTCCGTAGCTCGGCGAAGCTTTGAGAGCTCCCATAGCTCGGCGAGAGAGCCATAGCTCAGTGGAACAATGAGACCCATAGCTCGGCGAAACCCACTACTCCGTAGTTCAGCGAAAACACGCCATGGCTCCAAAGCGGAGAAACTTCGATGGTTCGGCGAGAGCTCGACGTCCAGAGCTCTGCAAATGCCTAACTGAAAACCGTCACCGAGCTATGCATCGAAGGAGACAAAGAATAGCTTGGAGATTTCGTTCGCCGAGCTAGGGGGTGAAGAAGGCAGCCAGGAGTCGTCCGATCTCCATAAAATTTGCATTGGCCCTTGATCACCGCTCAAGATCCTTTCGCCCTTGATCAAAGCCTCTCAACCAGTCGATCTCACTCAGCGGGCGAGTTTAAGCGTGATCAATGCTCCTGATTCGTCCATATCGCCTTCCATCACAGCACTGGGATCACAGCCGCTCGATCGCCTCAGCGCGCAAGCCCATCACTGATCAGTGCCTCTGATCACGCCAAGATCAGCGCAGATCTGATTAATGAGCCAGATTGTCTCAGAAAGCGAATTAGGTTCGATAAATCAGAAAAATCATTTAAAAATCAAAAAAATAATTAAAAAATTCAAAAATAATTATTTAAATTCGGAAAAATAATTAAAAATTCTGAAAAAATAATTAAAATTGAATTTATTAATTATAAAATTTGAAAGAGTAATTTTGAGATTGTAGAAAATTCCATAAAATTCGGAAAAATCCGAAGAACTATGGAAAAATTCCCAGAAAATTTTATAAAATTCGGAAAAATACAAAAAACAAAAATGGAAAAGTCCAGGAAAGTGTTCACTGTCTTCAGAAGCCACAGATCAGTTCTAGGTATCTACGAACACTCCGACTGCTAAGATTATTCGCCGAATTCTAAAAATAAGACGTACTACTTCCCGAAAGCCATGAAAATTGCCTTCCAGGAGTGGGGGCTTATGATGATGGTAAAAATCACAGCAGATCAGAGCTGCATGATCCCTGCACGGATCTCAAAGTGTCTACAGGCAGATTAGCCATCACTAGCCTATTTTACAGGTCTGGGCCCACTCCAAGACATGAGCTTCTTTCAAGTCGATAAAAAGTGACATACTAGGCCCACTAAGAGAGACACCCAGCCCATGATGGCTAGGAGTATCATCTCTTATACTCTCACAGGCACACGGATATCTTATCTCTTTAGGGGTAGACATGAAAGATCCGACGGTCACGATTCGGCTTCTAGAATGTCTCTCAGGCCTATTAATACTCCTCCCCCTCTTCAGTCTCCAGATAATCAACAATTCACCAGTTTTTACTCTCTCTTTCTGGTTCTGAATTGAGCGTCGGAGGGTCTGTCGCTGGGGCCACACCCCAGTGTTTCAAACGTTTTGCAGGTCCAACGGCCGCATCAGCAATCATCGAATTCAGATCGCAAGAGGTCAACCAACGATTCAGATTCAATCTCAGGATTCCTAACAGTCTTTTAACGGCCAAGGCACAGGTTTGACTTTTAGTAGTTTCCATCCATTATTAACTCACTATCTGTTTGCTCCTACACCAAATAAAGCAGCAACATTACCTTTCAAAATTCTTTCTATTTATTATTCAACTTCTCTATTTTAAGGAAGATGCTTACACTTATTAGATATATACATAACCGGTGTGACAGATTTTAATATGTAGCTATCACCTCCCACTAAATCTGGCATTAATTATTACACAAAAAAATGGAAAGAATACATCAGATTTATTGCCAAACAAGCCATACTCAGTCTTAAAAAGAAAACATTTTCCATACATTTATTCATTTATTATAACGATCTCCTGTGTACATTCAACTAAAAAGTTAAAATGGCAGCTTTACTGGTCATTTTTGCAACTTCAATACAATTTTTTTTTGAGTATCCAGATGGAGTGGAAACACTCCAGCCAAAAATAAATTAATAACAAACAATCTGTACAAAGAGACAGTTTACAAGAGGCAAACTGAAACTAAGGCCCAACATCAGCAAAGACACACCCACAGCCGCAAAGAAAAAGAGTAAACAACTAAACAGAGATTAGCTCCCCCCCCCAAAAAGAAAACAACAAACACACCAAGTAGCCAAAAGCTGCAACAAAAACAACAATAAACAAGGAGTGAAGAGAAGCCTAGGATAGCAACCGAGTGACCGTGGCCACCGTGGCAGACGACAGCAGCAACTGATCAGACGGAAGTGCTGTTGAGGACTGGAAGTGGCTCGCAACCGCCAGGAATGGCCACCATCCCAAAAACCATGACCAATCCACTGAGAATATTGGAAGTAAATGCAACCGAGGAACTCGCAGTAAAAACCTGCACTACAAACGGAAGAGAAAAGACAAATGCAGATCTTGGCCTAAAAAGGTAGTATCCAAAAATGCAAATACCTTACCAATCAAAACAAGAGGAGACCTCAACGAATGATCAGGAGCAAAACAAACATTCATAACTCAGTGAACCATCAGTAAAGAAAGGAAACTTAGTATCTGATCATTCCAGATTAGGGAGAGAAAACAAGAAATAAAAGAGAGCAACAGTGGAGTTGGAACATGACTATCCATCTACAGCCAAGAAGGGAAAATAAAAGAGTAGCTAATAATAACACAATGCCAAAAGGCCCCCAAAACCAAGTCCCCAACGGCGAGAGGAGGTATCAAATCCAACAACAGAACACCAAAGCCCACTACAGGCCACCCCCAAAAAAAACAACCATCAACAACCAAAACAAAACCTGCCAAAGCAAGTACAAAATGCTGATACATCCTGCATAAAACAGCCAGAATAAGAGTAGGAGAACACATCCAAGGAAGAAACAGAGCTCCCGGCCAAACTAATTCTGCAAACAAAGAAGAAAAGGAAATGGATACCACCATTACCAAGAAACCGAACTGAAGTAAAAACACTTTACTAAAATTGAGCAAAGAAAACAAGAAAAACCTATATAGAAAGAAAGAATGAAAAAAAACATCTAGCTATGCTTAGGGAGGTAGAAAAGTATTTTGTCAGAAGAGATTTCCCATCACCAATAGGTTGTGAAAGTTCAATTTCAAATTTTTCTTTGGGGATAAAGAAGAGGTCCAGAACTTAGTAAGGAAAAGAAGATCCTCAATAAGGAGGGATATCGGTCAAGCGGTCTTATTGAAAAGTCAGTTATTTCTTTCGGACCAAATAATCCAAATCAAGAACATCATAGCCAGGTCCTAAGATTTAAGGGCCTCTTTGTTGATATGGTTACTCCTCCAATACGACCACCACGAGGTGATACAGTTAGGGCGCGAAGGGACATGCCAAGTATTAATACAGATAGTCCATAGCAGGAAAAGAGAAGGGCAAAGGAGGAAAAGTTGATTGACATCTTTGTGGTGCAATTGGCAAAAGGTACAAAGTTGCCCAATCGCAATATTCCGTTTATTAAGAATATCCACTGTTAAAAGCTTGTCTTGTAAGGTTAACCCGACAATAATTTTTAAGGTTAACCCGACAATAATTTTTACTTTGTGAGGGGCACAACAACTTCAAATAATTTTGGCTGTAGGAGACGTAACCCCTCCATGGTTAAGAAAAGAATAAAAGGACTTAACAGAGAAAGCACCCGAGGACGTCCATCTCCAGGAAAGGTCCTTACGAGGAGCCCAAACAAAGGAATTTAATTCAGCGATGAGAAGAATAAAATTTGGAAGAGAAGAGGGGGAAAGGGTTCTCCTGAACGGAATAACCCATTCTTGGGAACCTTGGATAATCTGTAAATAATCTGCAACCGTTGCATTTGGGTTAGCAGCTAGGCAGAAAAGGTCAGGATATAAACTAGAAATCTTGTAGTTACCGATCCAGAGGTCGTTCCAAAACATAGTGTCAGAGCCATCTGAACATAATTTAAACACCCCTATACGGAATGGCTCCACCACTTTCCATACCCCTTTCCAGAAGGGTGAGGCCGTTGCTATGCTCTTGCGGTACGACCATATAAAGTGGGCTCAACGAGCTAAGGCTCACTGGCTCAATGAGGGGGATTCTAATACTGCTTTCTTCCACAATTTTGCATCTCATCGTAGACGATGTAATCATATCTCTTCTATTATCATTGATGATGTGGAGGTCCATTCGGACGATGAATTCCATGCGGATTTTCTCTCCTTCTATAAATCCCTTCTCGGGGATTCGGGCAGACGCTCTTTCCACCTTGACTGGCATCACCTATATGGTGATGGAAATCCTGACCTGTCTAGTTTTGGTGCTCCCTTCACTTTGGAGGAGATTAAAACGGCGGTCTTCGCTATGAAGAGTGACTCGGCTCCGGGTCCTGACGTACGGCTTTCCTTCTTTCTTCTTCCAAAAATTTTGGGATCTCCTTCAAGATGATATCCTTTTTATGTTCAACGACCTTCATCAAAGTATTTTGTCTTTTGACCGTATTAACTACGCTCACATAGTTCTCATCCCCAAATTGTTGGGGGCCAACAATGTCTCCGCTTTCCGACCTATTAGCCTTCTTAATTCAATTTTTAAGATTATCATGAAAGTCCTTTCTTCTCGGCTTAGCCTTGTTATCTCTTCTCTTATTAACCCGGCGCAGTCGGGCTTTATTAAAGATATGTTTATTCTTGATAGTGTGGCGGCTGCTCAGGAGATTATCTATGACTGTAAATATTCTGGTTCCGAGGGTATTCTCTTAAAATTGGATTTCGAAAAAGCATATGACAAAGTTAATTGAGATTTCCTTTTTGAATACTCCAACATCGTGGCTTCGGGCCTAGGTGGATTGCCTGGATCAAATCCAGTTTGTTCTCTGGTACTTCATCTATCCTCATTAATGGGACTGAAGGTAGGAAGTTTAAGTGCAAGAGGGGTCTCCGTCAAGGGGACCCGCTTTTCCCTCTTGTTTTCTCTCTTGTTGCAGATGTTCTTAGTCGGATCCTGCGGAAAGCTTGGAACGCCAACCTTATTAAGGGCCTCAGTGGATTTCATGGCTTTAGAGGAATCCTTAATCTACAATACGCTGATGATACTATCATCTTCTCCAAAGCCAATGGGGTGTTGCTTCGTAATCTTAAGCTGCTTTTATATCTATTCGAATCGGCTTCTGGCCTTTCTATTAATTTTAATAAGACTTCGGTCATGTGGTTAGGGGGAACTCCTAACCGTCAGGCGGAGATCGCTCAATTTTTTAATTTCTCCCCTCTTCTTTTCCTATCCACTATCTTGGTATACCTTTGCGATGGGGCAACCTGCGGGCAGTAGATTGGATGCCTGTGATTGACAAAGTCGAAGCCAAGCTCACGTCTTGGTCGGGTAAACTCCTATCACGTGGTGGTAGACTTATTCTTATTAGTTCGGTGCTTTCAGCGCTTCCCCTATATATGATGTCCTTCTTTTTTTTACCGTCCTGGGTTATTAAGAAAATTGGTCAGATTAGGAGAAATTACTTTTGGACCGGTTCCGCCAATCATAGGCCAGGTAAAAACCTATGTAATTGGTCGCAGGTGTGTAAATCTAAAAAAACGGACGGTCTTGGCATCCTTAACCTAAGAAACCAAACTTGGCTCTTCTAGGAAAATGTATTTGGCGTGCTCTAAAAGATGATTCTTCATCCTGGGCTCATTTAATTCTTCAAAAATTCCATTCCCGCCACAAAATTTGGGAGTTGGACACAAATTTAACTTCAATACAATTTGACCAACAATATCTTCGCCAACAGTTTATTACATCAGATTTGAAGCAAGCATCTAATCAGTTCATCAATATATCATTGCACTCTAATTCCTACATATAATCACTTGCTCCCCCACTTTGAAGAACTTTTGCAGCCGTCTAAATTCTCTACCTTTTGCAGTATGCTCAGCTAAACATGGTAAGAATTAAACATTACTAAGTCTTTCATATACAGTACAAAACTTCCAGTCTTATGAATGAATTGATGATCAGCACAGCTATTTTATGATATTACCTGCAAATACACATGAATAGATAATAAACAAATAATAACAACAGTAGATTATCAAACTGCATACAGTTATAACACTGGCTTATTGCTTTAAGGAAGATGTTAACAACAACTGAAGACAAACATGCAAGCTTATATGCTTCTTCTAGAGAGCTGCTACTGTTCCTAAGTGCCTATGCTGCTTTGTCCTCAAACTAATAGTCTTTTTACAATGTTGTAAAGTCTGTTAAGTACTCTTCATCTAAAGAAAAATAGTTTTTGTCTTCTGACTTAATTCAAAAACAAAGAAATATTATCAATATTCTATAATATTACTTTTCTTTTCTAATCTAAATTTTACTCCACCATTCTGCAATGCAGAATGGTCACCACAAATTCAAACAAATTTTGCACTCAAGCACATGCTCCTAATCGTGCATCTTCGCTGTATTCTGTAGTCAAGAACCTATTTTAAAGTCCCGTGCAATGCAGGGGTCCTGCTAGTTAAATTTAATTGGTCTGTGTTAAGATACAATCGTTTTTAAGTTTCAGTCTGATAATTCTTTGCATGTCTAAAATATCACCATATAATGTGAATTTCAATGAATGGGTGTATGCCTGATTTTGACCTATAAAATTTCAAATCAGAATAAGATATGAGAATATGATTTACACAAAACCATAATATGCGAGAGACAGAGTACAGCGTGAAATCCAAACTTGGGTACAGCAGTGCCTCTTAATGTTAAGATCATACTACATGTCTCTTGTCATGCCAAATGTTTGATTAGTATTGTTAGGTTTAGAATTATCTTACCCGAAATGACCTGACCCAATAGGTGTTAGGAATGTGTCTTGAATACTCGTGGTTCAGATTAGAAGAAGGTAAGATAAAGCAAGAAGGTCGAAGCATCGAAGAGAGTAGAAGAAAACAGAACAGCAATAGTGCAGGCATAGTTGCGGTCGACTGTCCCAAGTTGCGGTCGATCGCACCCCCGACCGCACACCCGACCGCAGTTGCACTGGGTTTGGCCGAGAGGAGGACGGCCGACCGCTGTGTTCGTTTTGGGCCTCGATTTGATAGGTCGTTTCAGCCAAATCTTCAACTCCAAGTTAGATCGTACGGTTCCTATTCAGTTACTTCTTTTCCAGGTTATATCGGACGACTGAGAAATCATGATTATACCTAGGTTTCTCTCTATTCTTCTATATATATTGTAAACTCCTCCAATATGAGAGTATAATAGTTCATAGATTATTTTTTTCATTGCAAAGCGAGGCTCGAGAGAGAGAGAGAGAGTTCTTGGTAAGTAAGTTTAATTCCTTGTATTGCAGTAACTCCTTGTAATATCTTATAGTTGAATATCAGATCTCCCTATATTTTCCTCCGGATTAAGCAAAAGCTAACATGGATAAGTCATCATTATGTTTGTGTTAGATTGGTGGATCTACTTGCTTGCTCAATTGATTAGTCTCATCTACTTCGACTTCCTCATTGCTCTATTTAGTTTCTCTGTGATAACGGGCGTTGGTTGACGCCCCAATCCCAATAACTCATATCAGAGCTTCAGGTTGACGAATCCCTTGATTAAGATGACAGGCCACAGTATTTTAAAGATCAAACAGTTCAATGGAAAGATTAATTTCAATCTTTGAAAGACTGACATGTATGATGTCCTTATTCAAGAACGTTTGCAGTTAGCCGTTAAGAAAAAAGAAAAGTCAACTGACATGAAGGATGACAGTTGGGAAGATATTCGTGAATGAGCCATAAGTCTGATCTGACTATCATTGGCGGACGAGGTCAAGTGAAGACTTCTTGAAGAAACTGATGAAGGTGAGTTTGTAGGGAAAACTCATAGCTGACTACTCTGGTTTGTCGTTATTAGATCGGATGCATTGGAAGAACAAGTTATTTAGTTTATCTATGAAGGAAGGTACCAGTCTCCAAGACCACATTACAGAGTTCAATAAGGTATTATCTGAACTTGAGGTGATCAACGCGGATGTGTGTAAGGAAGATAAAGCTTTCAACCTGATATATTCACTGCCGGATTCGTACGAGTCTTTGATCACTACCATGCTACACGGTAGATCTGCCAAGAAAAGTATTTCGGTAGATGGTGTAATCAAAGCATTGAAGGAAAATCAACTTAGGAAGGGGACTCAGAAATCATCATCTATTCCTACAAGTTGTCGAGCAGTGGATGGTCCTTCAGGGAAAAGACAAAGTGCTTTGCAAAAAAATTTGACCAGTTGCCGATATTGCAAGAAGTCAGTGCATATCAAGAAAGACTGTTGGAAATTGCAGAATCAAGAGAGCGGAAAGAATGAAAATTCAGTCGCTAATGTGGTTAGTGCCTTTGAATCAGGTGATTCGTGTCTTCTTGTTTTAAATTCTTTAGAAGTGGATTCTAGTTGGTTTCTTGACTCAAGGAGTTCTTCTCATATTTGCTCCAAAAGAAAGTTGTTTTCTACTTCTAAGTCTACTACAGGGCGTTGTGTGACGATGGGAACTGGAGAGATTTGTGAAGTAGTGGGTGAGGGAAAAGTTCAGTTGAAGATGCCAGGTCTAAATATATTCACTTTATGGGATGTTTTGCATATTCCTTTGCTGAAACAAAATCTGATTTCTTTAGAAACTCTTGATGCACGGGACTGCAGGTACACAACTCGATGTGGAGTTCTGTCTGTTTTTCAAGGTCGTCGTAAGGTGATTAGAGGTATGAGAGTGGTTGGGCCAAACCAAAACAATCTCTACAAGCTTTGGAGAATCCAAAATACATGTACAAGTGTTGCTTCTTTTCCTGTTATTCTAGCAAGCTCAGCTAGTTTGCCGCAACTAGAGTCATCGAGACGAGACCACGACGTTCGAATATCGTCGAGAGGCAGAGAATGCCTATGGCTAGGTGGAATTCGTGTGGAGTTTGACAACTTCGTGAGTACATCTACGGAGGTGTATCCTTGAAGGGGTATACTGGAATTGGTGAGATTGGGTAGAGATCTGTTCAACAACAAGAAGAAGCTATTGTTCTAAGTTTTTTTTGCAAGTGGAGTTCATTAGAGTTCGGAGATGAATAACACATCATGTGATAGCACTCGTATGTGACGTGTCGGATTTATATACAAATATTTGTACTCATTTACCTATTAAAATGGCTTGTTTTCGCTGATATTGTCTTTAATTCATCTTATTTCTATATGATTTCATTTAATTAATTATTTTTGAAGAAATAATATTTTTGATGCAAAAAAGTAAAGAATTGGTGAAAAAATCAACAAACAAAGTAAAATAATTGATTGATCAATTTTATTGTTTTGTTGACTTAAAAGTGCGACAAATAATTTTTAAAAGGATTTTTATGCGCTGATATGATTTAAAGTTAGTTTAATTAATTTTAAACTAATTAAATTTATTTTATTTAAAAATCCTAATTTCTGGTATTATTTTGTGTATGCAGAAGCACGTGGTGAGCAGAAAAGGCAGAAAAGAAGGAAAGAGAAACAAATAAAATTCTGCAGTATAAATGGAAAGAAATAAAGGAAGAATGTGGACTTTTCTGTAAAAGTGCAACCCTAAAGCTTCTCTCCGTTTCCCTATAAATACAACAAAGAGAGGGTACAAACTCAAGAGGTGACGGCTGTACAATAACAAAAGAAACAAAAAGAAAGAAAAGTCAGAGAGAGAGAGTACTTCTTCTCTCTTCTCTCTCTTGCACGGCATCCAAGGCAGCATACACTGTGTGGGCAGTAGGATTTCCGAAGTGCACCCAACAGAAGTGCCGACCTTGGACTCTGACGCGTGGGACCAGCCGTTTCTTCTTCTCTCTCGGCGTGTGGACGAAGACAGCAGGAGGTGACAGCGACTTGGACAGGCGGCTCTGATCCGGACGTGACAGGTGGCTCAGAAGACAGCTACGCTGCTGTTGTGCGCGCAGTTCCCGAGGCGACTTGGACCCTTGCAGACGCGACCCACTGACGCTGCTGACTTGCTGAGTTCGCCAATCTTTGGACTTGGAGACAGGGGTGAATATGTATCAAATTATTTTTATTTTTATTTTTATTTTTTTTGTGTGTACTCCTTCTCCAAATATTTTTAGATGCAATTCAAACAATTCTATTAATTGCAAATTTGAACATGAACTGAATTTAATATTGTTCTAGAGGCTAAGATGTAGCCGAGTTTTGAACACAGATTTTAATTCCTTCTTATTTCTCTATTTTTTTCTGATTGTGTTTTAAATTTTTATTATTTATGCATGCAACATGGTGGATAGACATTTGTATGAATTTTCAAATCATAAAGAGACCGAATAGGTAATTTGTGATTAATAAAAATTTAAGACCGTATATTGGAGGACGTGACCGTTAAGAAATCCAATTTTTCAATTAATAATTTGGTGGATAGACGAATAATTAATTGAGAATACTTTTTAGACTACGTTGATAGAGTGGTTAATATCTTTAGGATTTTGGTCGACAATTGGGAAAGATAATATTTTTATTTATAAGGAATTATAATTTGTGAACCAAGAGCCCTAGAACAAATTTTACCCTTAACAAATTACAAGAGCTTCAAAGTTTTACAGCCCTCTCCCTCTTCACCAATTAGTTAGTTAATTAGATTAGAATAATTTAGTTGTTTTATTATTCATAAAATTCGACCTTCCAAATAGTGATTCATCTAGCGATATCGGTACTCAGTAAAATATCTAGTCCCTGTGGGTTCGACACTCTACTCATCTATCTATATTACTTGTGCGATTTTGTACACTTGCAAAAATCAACATCAGTATGCAATCCAATATGGAGTTTGTTAGGAATGTGTCTTAAATACTCGTGGTTCAGATTATAAGAAGGTAAGATGAAGCACGGAGATCGAAGCGTCGAAGAGAGTAGAAGAAAATAGAGCAGCAATAGTATAGGCATAGTTATGGTCGACTATCCTAAGTTGCGGTCGACCGCACCCCCGACCGCACACCCGACCGCAGTTGCACTGGGTTTGGCCGAGAGGAGGACGGTCGATCGGTCTTGTTGGACAGTCAACCGACTGCGGCGCTGTGTTCATTTTGGGCATCGATCTGTTAGTTCGTTTCAGCCCAATCTTCAAATCCAAGTTAGATCGTACGGCTCTTATTCAGTTAATTCTTTTCCAGGTTATATCGAACGACTGAAAATCAAGATTAAACCTAAGTTTCTCTCTTTTCTTCTATATATATTGTAAACTCTTCCAATATGAGAGTAGAGTACTTTATAGATTATTTTTTGCATTGCAAAGGGAGTTTCGAGAGAGAGATAGTTCTTAGTTAGTGATTTTAATTCTTTGTATTGAGTAAATTAGTAACTCCCTGTAATCTCTTCTAGTTGAATATCAGATCTCCCTATATTTTCTCCCGGATTAAGCAAAAGCTAACCGGAATAAGTCATCGTTGTATTTGTGTTAGATTGGTGAATCTACTTGCTTGCTCAATTGATTAGTCTCATCTACTTCGACTTTCTCATTACTCTATTTAGTTCCGTTGCGACAATGGGCGTTGATTGACGCCCTAATCCCAACATTGTTGAGAAATCCCAATTCAGTGGACCTTTCAATACAGTCAAACAGATTGTGTGTAAATTTATCTTGTGATGACCCTTTATGGTGATGTCTTTTTCGTGTGCAAATCTTGAGAATATTTGTCTTGTTATAAACATTGTACCTGATCAAGTTCATGTGTTTCACTCGACATTAATTGGAGCCAACAATGGCGCATCAGTTGTTCTCTTTTATTACATGCGGGCTTTGTAAACACGTGCCTTGTATTCTAATAATGCCCCTGCATTGATCTTGATCTGATGAAATCCTAATTGCTTTCTTTCAGTTCTTTTAGATGAGACTACTTTTCAATTTGCCTGCTAGGCTCCTTTCTCTTTTTCCATGCAACAAAGCTGTTGAGTTTTGTAAGGTGTAAATGTTATTATTTACCAAATATGAGGCTGCCTAAACGTACTTTTGCGTTGTTCAGTGGCACTTGGATCCGCCCACCTGATCATTCCTATCGTCCAGGTTTCCATAATTTACGGATGTAATTACTTGGGACATAAAAAAATGGTATGCATGATATGATCTGAATCTTGTATCTTCTATCATGTAGTAGATAAATGACATTGAATGTTGGGGATTTTTTTTGAACCTCTTAGACATTCCACTATCGTTTTCTTAAAAAAAATGCATATTTAGCAATTAGAAATAGCTACGAAGGGGAGAGCCACTATCGATAATTGCTAAATTTGCAACAATGACATTTTCGTAATTAAATCAATGACATTTCCGTAATATGTGAAAGAGAAAAAAAAACAGTTATCGGATGGATCTTTTGCAATTTTTTTAAAAAAAATTGAAAATGGCATTTTCGTAATTAAGTTAATGGCATTTTCGTAATATATGAAAGAAAAGTTGATGAAGAAGTTGTCGGACGGACGACGACATTTTTTTTCATTTTTTAAAAATTTGAAAAATGATATTTTCATAATTAATCATTGGCATTTTCGTTATTTTTGGGAAAAAGTTTCTGAAAAAAGTTGGTGGACGGTTGATCTTCATCCGCTCGTTTTCGAAAAAAATAATAAAAATTAAGAGACGGATGGTCATCATCCGTCCCCTATATTTAGCAATTGCTAAAGCCAATCGCTATATTTAGCGATCACTGTTCATTTCTATTCCTATATATGCATTTTTAGCAAACGAGAGTGGCTAGTTTTTTTCTCAAAAAATGCATTTTTTGCAATTATAGCAAACGAAAGTGGATGCCCTTATTGATATAGCCACAATTTGTGTAACCCAAAAAACCCTATGGGCCAAACCCAATAAGAGTTACTACAAAAACACAGCTAGTCTTCAATTGAGCACTAGATGAAGACGTTTGGAATAATTTTGCCTCTTTATCGTGTCGTTAACACACACAAGCGTGCGCGCACACACGTCATGAGCATTCCATACTGGAAACATCCCATTAATGATCCCAATTGTTATATTGTTTTGCATCCCAAAAATGGTGTTAGGATGTAAGATCAAGTCGTTTGGAATCATTTTGCCTCTTTATGAATGTTCGTTAACACGTGCATACACAAAAACACATCTAGTCTTCACTCGAGCACTAGGATTCTTGAGCATCTCATGGTGGCAACATCCCATGAATGATCCAAACCATTATTTTGTTTTGCTTGGGTAAAATGGTGTTAGGATGCGAGATCAAGTCGTTTGAAATCATTTTGCCTCTTTATCGTGTCGTTACAAAATAATGATATTTCCAGTCGTATAATTTTGTAAGTCTTAATGAATAGGAGAATTGACTACAAACTTGGACTCACATCATAGGACTATCTTAGCGACTAGCTCGCAAGTTCATTCTTTCAAGGGATCCCTAGCTGTATTGTCGTAGTGTCTGTTAAACCTTTTATTCTTCCACGAAGATTTAGAAAAAAGTAACCTTTGATGCAACTGAACAAGATTTGGCAAACGAATAAAAAGGTGAAATGACTTTTTTGTTATTCACAAAGTCAAAGGTGGTTATTCAGTACGGGCTTTTCTGGCTAGTTATTTTTGCTATCCCGGTGTTAAAAATGTCAGGATTAAATGCCTCTATATGGCGCACTGACAGGTATGGGATCTATCCAGACATTTTTATCAACCACTGCTACAACCCCAAAACCTATCCCGGGGTTCTTAAACGTCAGGGGTAGGTCTTTTTTGGCTTTTGGTTTTTTAAAAATAATAAGCTATCCCGACTGTTTTAAATGTCGGTATAGCTTTTTTATTTATGTTTAGTTAATTACGTATCTCGGCAGTTTTACAAAAATTATCAGGATAGATCGTTATATATATATATATATATATATATATATATATATATATATATATATATATCTGTATATATATATATATATATATATATATATATATATAGAGAGAGAGAGAGAGAGAGAGAGAGAGAAAGAAAGAGAAAGAGCAATTCTCCATTGCAAACCACTGAAGCCGTTGTTCGGAACAATGGTTTAGGTTTATAACCTAAGCAGTTGTTTTGGAACAACGACTTATCCAACAACGGTTTGGGTGGTTTGTATACCCGTTTGCAGTGAAGCATTGCTCATATATATATATATATATATATATATATATATATATATATATATATATATATATATATATATAAACAATTATCCTATCCCTGTGTTTTAAAAACTCGCCAGGATGGGTTAAAATTTATTTTTATAGTTATTAGAGCATTGTTTTAAATTTGTTTCGGTTATATTCTAACCCAGCGTTATTTGTAAAAACGCCGGGATAGATATATTTTTTTATAAAAAAAATTGCATAATTTCGAATAAAAAATACTTGTAATCACATCAAATTTGAACTCTCAAATCATTAAATCAATAATATTAGCATAATCATCAATTAAAATTCACATACCCCAATAAAAAATAATTCAATAGAAAATAACAAAAAATAACATATATAAACTTAAACACAAAGGTTTTGAAATATTTAAGTTATACAACACATAGTTTAATACGAAATATAAATAATGTTATTACAAAACATAAATAGCGAAAGTTTTCCTGATACATGGCTAGCTAAGGCTGCTGAGTCTCCTGGCGTATCCCGAAGTTGTTTTCCATCTCATCGGTATTTGGCTCTTGTGTATTTGCATGAGTAGAAACCGATAGAATTCTCTGGTTGCCCTGTATAATGCACAATATTGTCGAAAACAAGTGAACATGAACATGCAAAGTGACATATTTAAAAATAAGTGAACATGAACATTGTCAAATATTGTCTTAATAATCAAAAATATCGAGATGCAAGTGATACATGGTCGTATCTTGCAAACCGTGAGTCGAAACTCACTTCTTCAAGTTGATTAGCTTGGTAACATGAATCCTAGCATATCACAAACTTTTGTAGCTTTTGTGTGGTGAATCTTAGTCTAGGAAAGTTTCATATTTTTTTGGATGTCGTTTGTGTGTTTTTTTTATCGCTTCGTTCTCTTTTTAAAATGTCAGCTGCTTATGAAAACTTCAAAATCTTTCCAATTTAGCTCGAAATATATATACTTTGCTAGATTGTGGATGCTGTCGTATAAACCAACAAGTTTCAGGTGTCGGGTGAGCTACATACCGTATTGAAGCGTGATTTGTATTCCGTTTCAAAAAATATCGCTCTCTTTTAATTATAATAATGGTAATAATAATAAATCTAGAAGAGTAACAATCTAACATCACGTAACAAACTAAGAATCACTCTCTTTTAGTTATAATAATAAAAAAATAATGAAGAACAGGAACAAACTACGAATTCATGAAAGAAACTAACATCAAGCAAAATTTAAACTAACATCAAGCAACAGACTAAGAATCCAAACTAAAAGTTTATAACTTATATCACCATAAACTAAGTATCTACGATGCAAAGTAATTATCATAAAATATATAGTTTAATAATTATAAACATAATACATTTCTACATCGGTTCAGTTGCATATCAGTAAATAACAAAATCATAAAAATGGTAACTATTCAAAAGATTCTAAGTCTTCTCTAATAATCATCTAACTAAAGAATTTAAATTATTGCAAAATTTATTTTACTTACTGTTCCATGTAATGCAATCTCGGTGACAGGTTTTGTTGGGAGAGCAGAGAAGCAAGCATATTTTTCAGGCCTTGAATCTCTGCCTGCATCTTGTACATGTCGGGGTAGGATGGATGACTGGAGGTATATGCAGAATGACCAAATAACTGTGATTCAACACATTCAATTTACATTAATCCAAATTCCACTTACACTCGAAATTCATGCTAATCCAAATCCAAATCCAACATACCTTTAATTGACCAAAGACAACATTAATATTAAAAATTTACATTTAAAAGACAATTAAATACCAAACTAAAATTAATTTGAAAGCTTCATATTTACCACTATATCGGCTGTTGAGTTATTCCTAAAGGTCTCATCCTTACTCGTGTGGATAGTTTCAAAAAAGTCTACCTCGTCGATGCTCTCTCCCTCATTTAACGCTTCATATATATTAGTAAGATGCAGTATTTAAATCATACAAAATTGGAATTGTCCAAAAAGCTTAAAACCATAAATAAAAAAAAAAGACTTAATATAAAATGAAGTATACTTTACCAGCTCATTCCGGTCTACGGTAAAGCTATTGCTCCTCGTAGTGTGCTTCACCTTCAACGGCTTTCGGCTACTTAGACCAATTTCAACATTTCTTTATACAATTTGAGAATCAGAGTATATGTTTATGATTACCAACATCCATGAAATATATCATCATGAAATTATGATTACCTTTCCTGTATCAGATTTTCAATAATTGATAAGGAATTGTCAATCTTGAGCAGTCACCCATTCGGGAACCTCTCGCATTTTCGACCTCGGGCTTCTCCTCATCATAGTTCATCACTTTTAAGAAGCTCTTGTGGTCCCTCTATTTTTTCGAGTCCGATTTATCTACCCATTCGTCAAAAGCATCAGGTAAAGCAAATTTTCGCTGCAAAATAACATTAATTGAAGATATATATAGTAGTCAATATGGATACAATAGAAAACTTAAATATTCATATTGGGAATACAATACTAAAATGTAAGTATACATTATACTATATACTGTATACTATATACTATTTGTAGCTAGAAAAATATAACTTAATTGCAGAGTTCATATAATTTACCTTAACTGTAGAGTTTATATACTATTTCTAGTCTAGTTAACTTATAACTCTAAAAGAATAAACAAGGAAACAATTTCAGAATGTATACACACAATTTATAACTCTCAAAGAATGAATCAAGCAAACAATTTCATGATGTTTACACATTGTAGAATATATTATTGAAAGCAACTACTAGTAAAAGTGTGATATTATATTACTCAGTTTAGTCTCATATAGGAATATGTATTAGTTTAATTTTTACTTCTCTCCTATTTATAGGAGACATTGTATTCAGTTATAATTAATCTATATATACAATAAATTCAATAAAGTATTCTTTTCTATCTCTGAATCTAATATGGTATCAGAGCATAATACTTCTATAAGGCCTACACTATTTTTCTCCACGTCGTTGAGGTGGAGTGGTTCCGGCCTTCACAGAATCACTCCAACTTACGTTGCCGACATTGCCCTCCCGATTCCGATCAAATTCCTACTTACTAAATTTCTAATCTCCCTTTCCATCCCTAACCCCTAACCCTAATTACTCATCCCCTAATCACCCTCAACCCGCAGCCTCCATCTTCCTCCTTCCTGAACTCCATCTTCTTCTTCAAACTCGTACATCAACCAAACCCAACTCCATCATCGCACCCTTATCTTGCTGCCTCCACCCACAACACCACCACTGACTCCATCAAATCCCGCAGCACTACCACTACACCCGCAGCCACCTTCAGCCATCTTCACCCATGCCACATCCAACCCAGCACCCAACCACCTTCTACCATCTTCACTCGCAGCCACCTCCAACCCGAAAACCCGACCTCCACTACTACCTTCTTCCCGACCACCAACATCGAACTCCTACTCCTTCCATCACTTGAACTCGACAGCAACCATCCCGACCTCTTCTTGCTGGATCCACCCGACAGCACCACCTACAGCCACATCACCATCTCCCTTACAGAACCTAAACTCCTTGTTGCCATCACCAACTTAGCCTCAAACCCTGGCCACCACCCTCCCAAACCAACATCCAAAACCCTATCCGTCGTTTCCCTGCCACTTCCCTCACTCTAAAACCCTGCAATTCAAAAAAAACCTAATTCAATACCCTATTACCACTATACCTGACCCGCTTACCCTATACCCGAAACCCAAAAAATACCCGACCCGCTTACCATATACCCGAAACCTAAACCCAAAATTCCAAAACCTAAATATCTACCCTGTTACCCACTCAACCCAACCCGATCCACACCCCTTCATTTAGGTCCTAGTCCCTACACCTCTCCAAACCCTAACCCTAACCACTTCCAACTCACAACCAAACCTGAAACCATAATCCAATTCTTACATATCCAAAACCCTAGTTCACAAAAGAAAAGAAAAGAAGAAAATCTAGATCTGAAATCCAAATCTAAAATCTTAATCCCGTCTTCACCGACAGGAGGAGAACCTTGTATGTCGGATCAATCTCAAATCCGCTGCTATCTTCGACGTCCATTCTGATGTCCACTCCCGACATACTACTACTCCCGCTAGCAGTCACCATCCCGAACTACAACTACTCTTACTACTACTACTCCTTCCGAAGAGCACTACTCCTGCCGAAGATCACTATCTTCTTTGTCCATTCTGACGTCCACTCCCAACTACCGCCGAAGAGCACTACTCCTACCGAAGAGAACTACTTTCGTCGAAGAGCACTACTTTCGCCAAAATGCACTACTCCTGCCGAAGAGCACTACTACTACTCCTACCTAATCCACTGTGAGTTTAAGAGGGGGTGTTAAGATATATGATGCTTTCGTCCCTGCACTATCACTTAGCGTCATCCCATGTGCTATCACTGAGTGTCGTCCCTGTATCACCATGCGTCATTCCTTGCTCCATCGAGCATCATCCCATGCCCCGTCCCTGCATCACCGTGCACCATCACTGAGCCACCGTACGCCGTCTCTGCCACATGAACATCGTCAATATTCCAAACTCATGTTGCTTCAACCAACTCAAGTTTGAGAATGGGTGATATTACTCATTTTAGTCCTATATCGAAATATGTATTAGTTTAATCTTTACTTTTATATATATTAGATATTGTACTTAGTTATAATCAATCCATAAACACAATAAATTCAATAAAGAATTTTTTTTCTATCTCTGAATCTAACAACTACATTTGTTGTAATTCTAAAATTTTCATTACAACATCTCTATTATAAGTATATATATTTGTTGTAATTCTAAAATTTTCATTACAACATCTCTATTTTAAGTATATATATTTGTTGTAATTCTAAAATTTTCATTACAACATCTCTATTATAAGTATATATAATAAAACACAAAGAAAAGCTATCAAGTGGCCCTCCTTCAATAGTAAGAAAATCAAAGATCTAGATCTAATTAGCTCCTAAAAGACATTTCCCCCCCCCAAAAGTTTTTCCTCAAAACTCAAATTCAATCCCCCCCCAAACAACTCCTTTATTTATTTAATTATTTCTCTCTTTCTCCCTCCCTCTCTCTCTTTCCTATTCAGATCAGTTTGCTCTCTCTATTCCCCAAACCAGATAGCTCAAATTTCTCTCTCTTTCTCCCGTAGGATTTTTAAGCTGCTAACTCCAAATTTCTAAAATGATTTTCTTAAACCTTCGCTTCCATTCCATTGGCGAAGCCTCCATCTTCATCTCAAGCGCGAATCTCAAAGCAAATCCAAATCTAAATCCAGTGTCAAACCCAAGAGGTCGTCGCCGATATCTAATTCGTTGTTGATTCTGTATCGGTGACTCCCCTCTACCGAATCGAGAGCCTCTACATGCGATACGGCGACTCTAATTTCATCTCATTAACTGAATTCTCATTCTAATTTTTAAATTTGTGTGTGCAGGGGATTACTCAGTTTTTTGCTGACTCAAATTTTGTGTGTGCATGAGATTTAAGTTCACAGAGGTTATGATTGTTTTATTTTTGGGTTTAAAAAATTTTAATTTGGTGATTTATTTGATTAGCTTTTTATTGGTTTTGATTTAAGGTGTATACAAGTGAGAGATGAATTATTTGGTGGCCTCAATTTGGACTTCCAAACCATAGCAGGACAGGGTAAGCTGATCAGCAACCTAAAATAACTTGGCAAATATGCAAGCATTAATTTCTTTACTACGAGAAAATATACTATCGTGAAGTGTTCCCTTCAATGGTTATTAGAAATCACGGATAACATAACATATAAGAACTTTTAGTGTATGTTTGGATATATAAGATTGGGATGAGTGGAGTTTACCAGTGAAGGGTGCAAACTCTCCACTCAAAAAAGACAACTAAAGTAAATTTGTTATTGATCCATTTTGATTTTTTTTATAAAGGTACAATGGGGAGACAAAGTGGAGATAAATGAAATGATTAGCTTGGACTAGAGTTTTGAGAACTCCATATATTACATTTTGGTTGAAATAATAATAAGAGGTATTTCAATTGTAAACTGAGTCTCAGACAAACAAATGTTTAGATTATAGGTATTGTAGATACATTCACACCTGCACTTGGGTTACAATTGTATTTAGACATGCTCATAGTGGTTATGGAATTAGAGTAAGCTCTATAAAACCTATATGATCATGTCCTTGTACAACTATTACATGCATCAAAAAGTGATGCGGAAGTTTAAAAAAACTATATGCAATATTTATAACAAACTATATGCATTAGTTCAAGCTAATGATCAAGAAGACGATGGTTGAACTTAAAGGTAGATATGTTGCTTCCTCATATAATATGTTTCCTACTTCAATTAATTTGCTGGACCTCTAAAACTATTTTTGATATGGCTAAAAAATGGGGGTTAATCGGAACCGTCCAAATCGGGCACGAATCTTGAAGCCCAGGGGTAAAATAGTAATTTCACCTACCAATAGGGTCTGAGATGGGTACTGGGTCTCTTCGTTAAAGACCCAATAACCCACAAACGGATCCGCTTCAATCGGGTGCGGGTTTCAACCAGCAATAAAGCCCGATCAGAGGGATAGAATTAGGGTTTCTGATTAGGTCCTAATCAACGGCCCTGATTCATGCCTATCCCTCCACTGGGAATTAGGGATTACATTCCTAATCTGTTTACAAGGAGAATATTCCTTATCAGATCACGGGGATCACATTCCTAATTTGAACCCTAAGACGCCTATAAATACCCCCCATCCATCTCCATTAAGAGGTAATCAATCTTTCTCCAGTTTTTGCGCTCTTTCATAATCTTCCTAGATTACTGACTTGAGCGTCGGAAGGTGCGTCACCGGGAACAACCTCGGTGTCTCGCACTTTTTGCAGGTGTACGGCGGGAGTGATGATCAAACTCCGACGGAACAGGTATACAGGTTTACTATTCAGTTTCCCTAAGAATCCACAAATACTATCTGTTTGGCCCCACACCAAATTTAGCGGCAACAGATTGACACCGTCTGTGGGAAACTAACGAATAGCAACCTCCCCTCTTCTCATTGAACAGATCTTCTCCAGCCATGCCTCCTAGGAAAGTCAGATCAAGAGGGTCTAATAGAGGACCCAACCCCGATCAGCAGCAAGAAATTCCCATCCAGCCTACCCAACAGCAGGGGCAACTTCCTCCTCCAGCGGAAGACCCGCTCCAACAGGACCTTCCTCCTCCTCCTAATCAGCCACCTTCTAAGGGTCCTAACCCTCAGAAACAACCTCTTCACCAGGACCACGTCTCCATCCACAACGCCTCTTCGGACTCTATGGCCTCCCATCATCCCCGAGCTTCTGGTCTCCACAATACCGCCCTCAATCGACAGAAGGATGAGGATCTTCGCCGCCATCTGGATGAAAAGCGGGCCTGAGAGGGAACCTCCCGCCAACACCGTCCGGATGAGCGGTCTCCCTGCCGCCGAGAATACAGAAGGTCCCCTATCCGAGGGGGGCGGAAAGAGTCCCCTGAGCATTACCGAAAAAGGCCACACTCCCCTGCAGGTCGGTAACAGCCTAGGAAAAATGAGGCACCCATCACCCGTGCCGAGTTCCAGCAGTTCCAAGCGACCGTCCTACAAGCTCTCAATCTCTGTCCCAACACCAATGCACCCAAGATCCCCTCTCATCCTCCGGTCCGGAACCCTCGCCGATGGTCCCTGTCTCCTCCTCCCGCTCCTAGCAACTCCCGGCGTACTCCAAGCCCTCGTCACTCCAGGAGTTACCGTCGCCGTAGCCCTCGCTCTCCCTCGTACGAAGACGAGTCTAGAGGCTCAGCTGATTACCGTCGAAGGGACGACGCTGTATACCGCCGTCTCCATGAGATGGAGAGGCGCTTGGGTCAGTTAGACCGAGAAGAAGAACTTAGAGGGAGAACCCTTTGTCCTAGCAGACCTCCTTTCTCTCGAACCATAATGGATGCACCTGTGCCAATCGGCTTCAAGCCTCCTCAATTCGAGACCTACTCCGGGGAGACTGATCCCGTTGATCACATCGAAAGCTTCAAGACCCTAATGCTCCTCCATCAAGCTTTCGATGCCCTCCTCTGCAAAACCTTCCCCGCAACTCTCAAGGGCCCAGCTCGAGAATGGTACTCTCGCCTTGCCCCCTCCTCAATATTCTCCTTCGAGCAGTTTGAGACCTTCTTCGTCACCCATTTCGTAAGTAGCCGTAGAGCTGAGAAGACCAGCATCTCGCTACTGCACCTCCACTAGAAGAAGGGTGAGAAGTTGAGAGACTATGTAAAGAGGTTCACAGCTGAAGCCAGGTCCATAGCATCCCTCGACCAATCGGTCGCTGCGGCAGCATTTCAATCTAATGTCCTCAATTCCAACCTCCGCTCCTCCCTCGCCAAGAAGCCCCCACAGAACTTCTCTGACCTCCTCCTCCGCAGTGAAAAGTATATTCGGGCCGAAGAAGCCGAGCACCGACCCAACTAGGAGGGGTCTTCCTCTGGGTTTAAGAGAAAGGGAACAGAAGAGGAAGGAGCCAAGAAGCTCTAGAAGGGTAATGCCGGCCAGCGCCGACCTCCCCCCAGATTCGAGAAGTTCACTTCCCTCACCACTAATGTCTCTACCATTCTGATGGAAGTTGAAAAGGAAGGGATCATACCTCCTGCTTCGAGATGAACACCCCTGCCAAGAAAAGAGATAAAGAGAAATGGTGCCGTTATCACCAGGACCACGGGCACGACACCAATGATTGTCGCGCCTTGAAGAACGAGATAGAAGCCCTTATCCAGAGGGGGCAGCTGACCAGGTTCGTAAGAAAGGACCGAGCCGAACTTCCTCCCCCACCCCGGGGGGCTAACAAGCGTCCGGAATGAGATGAGACGCCCGGCTTCGAGAAAGAGCGAGTCCTCCACCTCATTCATGGGGGCCCAATGGGGGGCTCCTCAAACTCCTCTCGGAAGGCATTTGTAAGAGAAGTCAACTCGGTCCGAGCCACCCCTCCTCCCAAAGGCCTCGGAGTGCCCGTCACGTTCTCCGACGAAGATCTTGAAGGTGTCCGCACCCCTCATTGTGACGCACTCGTCATCAGCCTCCACATGGCGAACTTCAAAGTGGAGAGGATCCTAGTAGACAATGGCAGCTCCGTTAACATCCTCTTTCTCGCCGCTTTCAAAGGCCTAAAAGTCTCCTGAGATAGACTCAAACCCGCCGGATACACGCTCCATGGGTTCACGGGAGTGCCAGTGACTATTGAAGGGGTGATCACCCTCGATGTAACCGCTGGCCAAACTCCTACCACCCGAACGGAGCCAATGGACTTCATGGTGGTGGATGTCCCTGCCGCCTATAATGTCATATTGGGTCGGCCCGGCCTAGCAGCTCTGGAAGCCGTTCCTTCAGCATACCATCTTAAGATGAAATTTCCCACCCGGGCCGGGGTAGGGGAAGTAAGGGGCAATCAGGAAACGGCCCGTAAGTGTTACATGACCTCTACCCTCTGACCAGTCCTCTCCTTAGAAACTCTGGAAATCCCCCAAGATGCTGCCCGGCCGACGTCCGAACCGGTAGATGAATTGGAAGAAGTGCTCTTCTCTGAGTAGGATCCAACTCGCAAGTTCTTTGTTAGCAAGACCCTCCCGTCCGCCCTATGCTCAGAAATTGTACAGTGCATCCGAAGGAACCAAGACCTCTTCGCTTGGTCAGCTGCAGATATGCCCGGAATTTTCGAAGAGCTCTTAGTCCACCACCTCAGTGTTGTTCCGGGGTCCAAACCGGTTCAACAGAAGAGGCACAAGTTCGGCCCCGAGCGCCAGCTAGCTATAAAAGAGGAGGTGGACAAGCTCTTGAAGGCTCGGTTCATCCAGGAGGTAAACTACCCCGAGTGGTTGTCAAATGTAGTAATGGTAAAGAAGTCGAACGGGACTTGGAGGATTTGTATCGATTTTACCGATCTCAACAAGGCTTGCCCCAAGGATCCCTTCCCTCTTCCGAGTATTGACACTCTGATTGATGCCACCTCGGGACATGAACTCCTCAGCTTCATGGATGCCTTCTCAGGCTACAACCAGATCCGGATGTTCCCCCCGGATATCCCGAAGACATCATTCGTGACCGATCAAGGCCTCTATTGCTACAGGGTCATGCCTTTCGGCCTGAAGAATGTAGGAGCAACATACCAACGCCTCGTCAACAAGGTTTTCCAAGCTCAAATCGGCCGAAACATGGAGGTGTATGTTGACGACATGCTTATGAAAAGCATCCGAGGTGCCGATCATGTGACCGACTTCCAAGAGGCGTTTGACTTTCTGAGAAAGCACAGCATGAGACTCAATCCGAACAAGTGTGCGTTCGGTGTCTCGTCAGGGAAGTTCCTCGGCTTCATGGTTAGCCAACGAGGAATTGAAGCAAACCCTGAGAAAATCAAGGCCACATTAGACATGGCCCCTCCCAAAAATGTTAAGGAAGTTCAGAGATTAACAGGCCGCCTAGCCGCCATAGGGCGCTTTCTCTCGAAGTCCGGGGAGAAATGCCTCCCTTTCTTCAAGGTCCTCAGGGGGGCTAAAGGTTTCGAATGGGGGCAGCAGCAATAGGAGTCCTTCGACCAGCTCAAGGCTTACCTCGTCAATCCCCCTCTCCTCAGCAAACCGATCCCTGGTGAACCCCTCTACCTCTACCTGGCAGCCTCCGAGCAGACCTTTAGTGCAGTTTTAGTGAGGGAAGAAGACCGGGCTCAGAAGCCCATCTACTATGTGAGCAAGGCGCTTCGGGACGCCGAGCTCCGATACCCGAAGATAGAAAAGATGGCTTATGCCCTGGTGATGGCGGCGAGAAAGCTTCGCCCGTACTTTCAGTCCCATTCGGTGGTCGTTCTTACCGACCAGTCGCTGAAGCAGGTCCTCCACAAGCCCGAGACCTCGGGTCGCCTTATGAAGTGGTCTATCGAGATGAGCCAACACGACATAACTTATCAGCCTCGGACCGCGATCAAGGCTCAGCCGCTAGCTGAATTCATGGTTGAGAGTACTATCCCCGAGTCCAGCCAAACAGTGAAGGGACCACCCATCTGGTCGGTTTATGTTGACGGGTCCTCCTGCAATGAGGGAAGCGGGGCAGGGGTCATCCTGGCGGGCCCAGATGACTTCATCCTCCAATACTCCCTCCGCATCAATTTCAAGGCCTCGAACAACGAGGCAGAATACGAGGCGCTTATAGCCGGCCTTGGGATGGCTCGAAATGCAGGGGCCCAATGCCTCCGGATCTTTAGCGACTCTCAGCTAGTCGTCAATCAGGTCCTCGGTGAGTATGAAGCACGCAATGACAGGATGGTTAAATACTTAGCCAAAGTCAAGAGCCTCATGGCACTGTTCAAAGAAGCCTTCATCCAACGCATACCCCGGGAAGAAAATGCTCAGGCCGACGCCCTCTCCAAACTAGCCTCCTCCTCCCTCCAAGGTCTCGAGTAGACCGTTTTGATAGAAGTCCTTCTGAAGCCAGGCATAGAGGACGAAACTCTCGACTCCATAGAGACATTGCCTGTCCTACTCGAAGACAATTGGATGAAACCTCTCATCGAATTTTTAAGGGACGGACTCCTCCCCGAGGATCCCAAGGAAGCTCGAAGAGTAAGAACCCGAGCCGAGCGTTACACACTGATCGGAGGCATCCTATACAAATGCTTCTTCACACAGGTCGACGGCAGGCCGTACCTGAGATGCCTCTCTCCCGGGCAAGCCGACTACGCCCTGCAAGAACTTCACGAGGGCATCGGCAGAGCACATTCGGGTTCCAGAGCCCTAACACGCAAAGTGTTGAACTACGGATACTTCTAGCCCACTCTCCTACGAGACGCCGAACGACATGTTCGGCAATGCAGCTCCTATCAGAAGTACTCCGACATCCGATGCCTCCCACAAGCTCCACTCACTTCCCTATCAAGTCCGATCCCCTTCACGATGTAGGGGATGGATTTACTAGGGCCGTTTCCGCCAGCTCCCGGACAGTTCAAGTTCTTAGTCATGGCAATCGACTATTTCTCGAAATGGATAGAGGCCGAGCCCCTGGCCACGATCAGCGAGAACAAGGTCGTTCAGTTCTTCTGGAAGAGCGTGATCTACCGATTTGGCATCCCCAGGGTCCAAATAACAGACAACGGAACCCAGTTCACTGGGGCTGCCTTCCGAGCTTTATGCGAAGACCTTACCATCCAACACCGGTTCTCCTCCGTCTCTTATCCTCAGTCGAATGGCCAAGCGAAAAATGCTAATCGATAGATCCTCTCCGGCATTAAGAAGAGGTTAGATAAATGTTCCAAAGGCTTATGGGTCGATCAGCTTCCCAACGTACTGTGGAACTACCGCACCACAAAACGGACCCCCACAGGAGAGAGCCCATTCAATCTCACCTATGGGTCCGAGGCAATCATCCCCCTAGAAGTCGGAATACTCTCTCCTCGTCTGATAGCTTATGAAGAAGAGCAAAATGCCAGAGAGCTCAGAGCAAGTCTAGACCTGATAGATGAGATCCGAGAAAGAGCTGCCATCTGACAACAAAGCTACCGAAGAAGGATTGAGATGGCATACAACAAGAAAGTCCGTCCTACTGACCTCAAAGAAGGGGACCTGGTCCTCAGGAAATTGGCCATCTCTTTCCACGGTCAAAAGAGCAAACTCGCTCCAAATTAGGAGGGACCTTACAAGATCTCCAAAGTAATCCGCCCCGGCACATACAGACTAGAAGATCTCGAAGGCAGGGAGATCCCCAGGACTTGGAATGTCGACCATCTCTTAAAGTACCAAGGGAGAGCACCAACGCCTCTCTAAGTACTTCGAGATGTCGAATCGTTCCTCTCCTATTACTTGTAATGATTTTCTTTCATTTTTTTCTTATAATAACGGCTAGCAACTTTAGAAGCAGCCGACTATTAGTCATTAATAAAGAAAGTTTTTTCATATTTTACTATTGTTTACATCTCTCTGCTTTTAACTCTTCACTCTAACGATGGTTCGGAGTCCAACACTTGGCTCGATTCTACTTCGCAAGTTCGCTCCTAAGCGAGCTAGAAGTAGTTCGCCATTCGGAATTGCTCCCACAACTGTTGAACTAATCTAACGATGGTTTGGAGTCCAACACTTGGCTCGATTCTACTTCGCAAGTTCGGTCCTAAGCGAGCTAGAAGTAGTTCGCCATTCAGAATTGCTCCCACAACTGTTGAACTAATCTAACAATGGTTTGGAGTCTAACACTTGGCTCGATTCTACTTCGCAAGTTCGCTCCTAAGCGAGCTAGAAGTAGTTCGCCATTCGGAATTGCTCCCACAACTGTTGAACTAATCTAACGATGGTTTGGAGTCCAACACTTGGCTCGATTCTACTTCGCAAGTTCGCTCCAAAGCGAGCTAGAAGTAGTTCGCCATTCGGAATTGCTCCCACAACCGTTGAACTAATCTAATGATGGTTCGGAGTCCAACACTTGGCTCGATTCTACTTCGCAAGTTTGCTCCTAAGCGAGCTAGAAGTAGTTCGCCATTCGAAATTGCTCCCACAACCGTTGAATTAATCTAACGATGGTTCGGAGTCCAACACTTGGCTCGATTCTACTTCGCAAGTTCTCTCCTAAGCAAGCTAGAAGTAGTTCGCCATTCGGAATTGCTCCCACAACCGTTGAACTAATCTAACGATGGTTCGGAGTCCAACACTTGGCTCGATTCTACTTCGCAAGTTCGCTCCTAAGCGAGATAGAAGTGGTTCGCCATTCGGAATTGCTCCCACAACTATTGAACTAATCTAACGATGGTTCGGAGTCCAACACTTGGCTCGATTCTACTTCGCAAGTTCGCTCCTAAGTGAGCTAGAAGTAGTTCGCCATTCGGAATTGCTCCCACAACTGTTGAACTAATCTAACGATAGTTCGGAGTCCAACACTTGGCTCGATTCTACTTCGCAAGTTCGCTCCTAAGCGAGCTAAAAGTAGTTCGCCATTCGGAATTGCTCCCACAACCGTTGAACTAATCAAACGATGGTTCGGAGTCCAACACTTGGCTCGATTCTACTTCGCAAGTTCGCTCCTAAGCGAGATAGAAGTAGTTCGCCATTCGGAATTGCTCCCATAACTATTGAACTAATCTAACGATGGTTCGGAGTCCAACACTTGGCTCGATTCTACTTCGCAAGTTCGCTCCTAAGCGAGCTAGAAGTAGTTCGCCATTCGGAATTGCTCCCACAATTGTTGAACTGATCTAACGATGGTTTGGAGTCCAACACTTGGCTCGATACTACTTCTCAAGTTCGCTCCTAGGCGAACTAGAGGTAGTTCGCCATTCGGAATTGCTCCCACAACCGTCGAGCCGCTCTAGCAAAGCTCCGGAGTCAAACACTTAAGCTTGAACGCGTTCCGCAAGCTCACTGATCAGCTCATCTCGCGAGACCGCAAGATTGGGCGACCGAAGCGCAGTTCGGCACCACTAGCCGAACGCCCACCTCGCCGACCTAGTGGCCTCGGCACGATGAACACAGCCACAAACAAGATGACTACACAAAACTACAAGGGACATACAAGTTCGAGAAAGAAATATTATTGATAAATGGGATACATTACAAAGCGACTCTTCCATACAGCAAGATTACAAGGCGTTGAGAAATGAAAGTTACAATGCCGACTTATTACACTTAGGCTAAAATACAAAAGCTACCAGAAACGAGGTCTTCAGCGCTTCCTTGGCGCCGGGGTGTTCCGCTTCAAAGACACTCGAGGGCGGCGATGCTTATCTCCCGAGCTCGACCCCAACCCGGCAAATTGAGACGAATCCTCGGCACCTCTCCTAGCAGCAGGTCCGACGGATGCTCCGCTCGACAAAATTGCCACAGAGCTTTGCGCGTCCCCCGGACTAGGATGGCCGAGGCGCTGACGGGTCGCCATCTCGTAAAACGTAATGCCCCGATCACTTTCCGCGCGAGTGCACGAAGTGCTCCTGACGTTGATTGGCCCCGAGCGTGGCTTTAGGCGAGGGACCTCCGCCTCTAACTCGGAGATCCGCTCCCTCAAAGAGTCGTCCTTTACGTCGACCTCGAAGCGAGGGGGTATCGCGGAGTCCAAAACGCTAGAACGACTGGCTATGAGACGACGAAGATGAGTGACTTTGATGCTTTTGTCCATCGTAGCCTTCTTCAGTGCGTCGACCTCGGCTGTCAGCTCGTCCCGTTCAGTTGTCAACTTGGCCACTTCGGCCGTCAGCCCCTCTCCCTCCGTCCGAAGCTCCGTCTCTACAGCCTGCAGATGGCGGATCTCGGAAAGCAGGTCGTCCCTCTCCGCCGTTATTTTAGACAAGTTGTGCCGAATGCACTGAATCTGAAGCCCGTTGCTGAAAGCAGTCGGCGAGTATTCATCCTCTCCTGTGGGAGTCATCTCGGCGATCCTGCTCTCCAGATGCTGGATCTCGATGTCTCGCCGACCGAGGACGAGCTGAAGATGGTTCCGCTCGCTTTCGGCTCGGCGCAATCCGAGCTCGACTTCATAGAGCCGCTCTCGGCACCTCGCCAGATACAGCCTTGTCGCCCCTAAGCCAGCCTCGGCTCGAGCTTTGTCATCCGAGCGAGTGAGCTCGACGTCTTGAGCAACCACCATGAGCTGAAAAGAAATCGAGAAAAACAGCAAGATTTCAAACACTGCCGTAGATTAACACTTGAGAAGTTTTCAAACAAAATTTCGACAATTGATGAGAAAAGACAAAGACACAGAGCCGAACTTCAGCACTTCAAATTTTTTTTTCATTCATTTCAAAAAAACAGCGGTGGCCAGTCCGCTATTAGGCGTTACATTTCGAAAAGAAAGAAGAACAAAAACAGAAGAAAAAAAAAAAGCAAAGTCAAGGCGTGACCTATTTCCCCGGGCGACGAGAGCGAGTGGGGGTCGACTTCTCCGAGGGGGACACCACTGCCAACGGGGTAACCACGGTGCTGGGGACCTCGTTGGTGACTTCAACCTCAGTCTCGATTTCGTCCTCCCCTTCTTCATCTTCCCCCTCTGATTCGGGGTCGAAGCCCTCGACGTGGCCCAGGAACAGCCTCCATCCCGAGACGTCCACTTCGGGGTACTCCTTCGACACCCGGGCGATGGCTTCGGCATAAGCCTTGGCCATGTTTTGGGCGAGGTACCCTTGCGCCTTCGCCAAGGTCGTGTCCTCTGCCGTCTTCACCGCCGCCGCCTTGGCTTCCTCGACTTCGGCCAACTGCTTGGCCGCCCCCTCCTTCTGGCGAAGGAGGTCACCCTCCAACTTTGCCACCTCGGCCTCGACGTGCTCGATCCTCGCCGACCTCCCTTTGTGCTCGACGCGAAGCTTGTCGAGCTCATTCGACATCCGAGCCTTCTCGTTCCGAGCCTGGTCGGACTCTTGCTTCAGCTCCTTCTTCAGAGCTGTCAACCTCTCGGTGAGGTGTCCGAAGTGGACGATAATCTGCGACAAAGAAAGAAGGACTGAAAGAGTTAGAAAAATTGTAGTTAAAGAAATTCAACAATGGCGAAAATATAACACTTATCGAAACCGCCGAACGAGCGATCTCGATGACATCGTCGCCTTCTCGTCCGGCCTCCATGGTGGCTCGGTCCTTCGGCGTGGCGAGGTGCTTGACGGCCTGCATGCTCGCCAGTGTATTGCCAAGGAATCCATCGTGCTTCCGGACTTGCCAGTCCGGAATGTGGATCTTTTTATACTCCTCCGTCAGGAGCTCCTCGGCTGCTGCCGTCAGCAGCGGCATCGTCATTCCGAGGGCTGCGGCGATGGGGAACTCGCCGGCCGCAGCCGATGCCAAAGTCCCCGCCACAGCGACGACCGGACTGTCGAGGGTCTCCACCTCCTCGACCGAGGCTGCGATCCTCGGAGTCTTTGGGGTCGGCAGGTCGCGACCCTCTTGCGCTTCTTCGGCGCCTTACTGGCGAGCCCAGCCCAGCACTGCATCGTAGTCCATCGTCTCTGCATTGAAAATAAAATTGGTTAATACAATACAAGTTGCGAGAAGTAAGGTACGGAAAACAAAGCATAACAGAGGCCGCATACTTGGATCTATGCGGCAGAGCCCTCCCTTGTACAGGACATCCTCGATGAGCTCCTTCCAATCGTACTTCGGCCGATCGAGGAGAGTCTGAACTGCCTCTTCTTCTTCAACACTAAGCTTCGGCAGTGCCCTCGCCCTCTTCGGCACCCCTTCTACCCAGCCGGAGGGGATCGGCCAAGCCTCCGGACTCCGTACTATCATAAACTTCTCCCGCCAATGCTTGATGGAGTCGGGGCATATGACGAGCCTGTCGTCGTGCCTCGGAGTCAAATAATATCGGTACTCCGACTTGTTCCCTTGATGTAGCCGATAGAGTGTCCGAAGCACGTTCAGCTGCGGCTCGATCCCTGCAGCTTGGCAGTGAAGCACGAAGCCATTTATCACTCGCCATGTGTTCGGCATGAGTTGGATAGGGCTGACACCGAACCAACTCACCACGGTAACGGCGAACGTATGGAGAGGCAGCCGAGCCCCAGCAATGAAGGCGTCGACCGGCCAGCAACACATCGTCACTGGCAGCGGCGAATTGGCCCTAACCCCGGGACCTGGCAACATGAGCTCGTACTCATCTGGGATTTGAAAAGAATCCCGGATCACTGCCAAGTCCTCCTCACGCAGGATCGACACTGCCTCGTCCGCCTCCGTCGTCTCCCTCACTGCATTCTCCTCGAAGGACCTCCCCCTCCTGTGAATGATTCGCTCGGCTTGATCCTCCGGAAGCTCCCGAACTCTGTGAAGCCCGGTCAGCAGCCCTGGCAGTCTCCCGAACTCCCCCATACGCTTCGGATCCTCCACAATCGAATCCTTGCCGAACACCTTCTTGCCTTTAGTTGGAGTTGAATCTTCAACAACTTCAAGGGAGGGCTCGGACCAAGAGATCGACTCGGAGATAGGAGCAAGAGACATAGCTTATGGAAAAAACTAAGCGTAAATTACCTTGAAAGATTGGCTGTCGGAAAACTTCGCCGAAAAACGAACGTCGACCACCGGAAGTACTCACTTAAACACAAGAGATCACCTGAGCAAAAGAGAAGAGAAGTGAGAAATGAGAGTGGGGGGTGGGGTTTTATAGAGAAGGGTGCGCTAAACGAGGATAATGGGCTTGTACTACTGGCCCATTCACGCAAAACGACAAAGCGACCTCAATCGTCTCCTTGTTTACCACCCCAAGCCGTACGCCGCATTTAATGAGCGTCCCATCTAACAGAAGCTCAGAGATCACTGCATTTAATGAACGTCCCATCTGTCAGAGTTGTCAGAAGTTCAGAAGGCGCACAGAAGCCACCAACTCATACGTCAAAAACGACAAGTTTTGGACCTCGGCACCAGCTGCCGAGGGTTCTTGACACCGACCCCGTTATGGGAGAAAAACGAACCTCAGCACCAGCTGCCGAGCGTTCTTAACACCGACCCCATTACGGGGGAAAAACGGACCTTGGCACCAGCTGCCGAGCGCTCTTGACACCGACCCCGTTACGGGGGAAAAACGGGCCTCGGCACCAGCCGCCGAGCGTTCTTGACACCGACCCCGTTACGGGGGAAAAATGGAGCTCGGCACCAGCTGCCGAGCGTTCTTGACACCGACCCCGTTACGGGGGAAAAACTGACCTCAGCACCAGCTGCCGAGCGTTCTTGACACCGACCCCGTTACGGGGGGAAAATGGACCTCGGCACCAACTACCGAGCGTTCTTGACACCGACCTCGTTACGGGGGAAAAACGAATCTTGGCACCAGCTGCCGAGCGTTCTTGACACCGACCCCGTTACGGGGGAAAAACAGACCTCGGCACCAGCTGCCGAGCACTCTTGACACCAACCCCGTTACGGGGGAAAAATGGACCTCGGCACCAGCTGCCGAGCGTTCTTGAGACCGACCCCGTTACGGGAGAAAATTTGGGGTTCGGTACCAACTGCCGAGTGCTCTTGACACCGACCCTGTTACGAGGAAAGACTGGACCTCGGACCTCGCCGAACTCCCTCTCAGCACTCACGACCAAGCCGAGGTCCCTCTCCTCTTAGGAAAGAGGCGCCGAACCGCCTACAGACCGCGCTCCCTAGCCAGCAAACTCTAGAAGGGGTCGGAAGTGTGAAACAAGCCTGTGGTCCACACAACGGAGGAAAACGGCCGACCCGTCCACCAAGAGATCGCGAAAAAACAATCAAAAATTTGGGAAATTAAAGAAGGACTCCTGGAAAGTAGTTGCGAAGATGGGGAGGCATTCTCTAGCCTCCAAACAAGCAATTATTGCCAAGAACAATCTTCTAAGGCTCCCGAACGACGAATTGACACTTCGCAGAGTTAAAAGGATATCCTTGCAAGAACACCACATGACCATAAGAGCTCAGGAGCAACTCAGAGTTAAATCCACTTGAAATCACCACACTACCCCCTTCAAGATTCAAAACTTTCCATTTGGGCTCCGATACAACTCCACCAGCCATTAAAACAGTAAAACTACTCCTCAAAGGCTGACCAAGCTCAGTCTTCGGGAGTGGGGGGCTCGTGATATGGCTAAAAATGGAGATTAATCGGAACCGTCCAAATCGGGCACGAATCTTGAAGCCCAGGGGTAAAACGGTAATTTCACCTACCAATAGGGTCTGAGATGGGTACTGGGTCTCTTCGTTAAAGACCCAATAACCCACAAACGGATCCGCTTCAATCGGGTGCGGGTTTCAACCAGCAATAAAGCCCGATCAGAGGGATAGAATTAGGGTTTCTGATTAGGTCCTAATCAACGGCCCTGATTCATGCCTATCTCTCCACTGGGAATTAGGGATTACATTCCTAATCTGTTTACAAGGAGAATATTCCTTATCAGATCACGGGGATCACATTCTTAATTTGAACCCTAAGATGCCTATAAATATCTCCCATCCATCTCCATTAAGAGGTAATCAATCTTTCTTCAGTTTTTGCGCTCTTTCATAATCTTCCTAGATTACTGACTTGAGCGTCGGAGGGTGCGTCGCCGGGAACAACCCCGGTGTCTCGCACTTTTTGCAGGTGTACGGCGGGAGTGACGATCAAACTCTGACGGAACAGGTATACAGGTTTACTATTCAGTTTCCCTAAGAATCCACAAATACTATCTGTTTGCCCCCACACCAAATTTAGCGGCAACAATTTTATATAATCAAACCAGGTGTAACGTTCCGAAGACGTGTCGTAGACACGTATCAACAGGCAAACCTAGTATATATATACAATTCATTAAGATTGTGTCCTATTGTTTTTAAGGTTATTAGAGTAATGGCATGTGTGAAAGCACATGCTTTTCTTTATAAAGAGAATAATAAAAAATGCAGTACTCTTACTTTTCATGCTTGATATAAGAGATAAAATAGTAATATACCTTAACTCCATCGAAGGTCGCCACCTTAGTCGTTGTTGGTACTTTCAACCAACTCTCATAGCTTAAGGGAAGAACTTACTTCCGGCTTCTCAAATCGGCTGATTGACATTACTGATGTTCACCAATATTATCGGGAGTTTCCAGATATCCAACTTAGGTAGCCCTTTCGACCTCTTCGAGGTGCTTAGCGTGCTACATTCACCCACATCGACTGAAGTACCACCTGCATGCGCCGCCCCTCCACTTTCTTCTGTAGGGTGCTAAGTCGAAGGTCTGGTGTTGGGTTGCCCTACCGCCTTGTCTTGGCTATGCACAGTTCTGACCAACTTCCTCTTTGTTCTTGCCATATATGACCTGTTTAAAGGAAATTTAGATAAATCATAAATAAATCAACAAATCAATATATGAAAAATAATGATTACTTAAGGATATAAATATGAAAACAATGAATACTTAATGATATATGTGAAGTAAAATCATAAAATTGAGACAAGACATTTGTAATAAAATTTCAAAAACCACAAATCATTAAAATATACCAACAATGTATAGCTTTTACGTCAAATAACATGAATTATAATTAGTTAAACTTTAAGTACAATATCAACACGCCTAAAACTACCAACACATGAATTTTCATGAACAAAAAAATAAGTGATACATGCTCCTTTACTGCATTGTTTCCATCACTTGTCCACATTAGCTATAACAAAGAATACAATACATATACTTTCATATAGGAGTCCATTCAACTCAAACTAAAACTAAAATCTGAATGTTGAGTATACATCAAACACTATACTTGACACTTATGTGAATCAAAAGTCATCACAAATTTTAGAATTAGATGATTAAATATTAGCGATAACCACATCAACCAAGTGACAAAACCATTAACTTTCCTACAACTCCCCAGCCGTGCAATATTACTAAACTCTAGCAATATAATAAACAAGATCGATAAATTTTCAAAGTTGCCGATTAGGAAAAAGAGTGCTGGCAGAGGGAGAGAGTGTCGATGGTGCGGAGGAAGAAGGCGTCGGGGGCAGCAAGCGGCGGCGGAGGGAGAGAGAACACCGACGAGGAGGAGAGATAGAGTCGGCGGCGGTGAGGGAGGGGTGGCGACGTAGAAGGTGTGGCAGCGCCTGGTGAGAGAGAAAGAAAAAGAGAGAGAGATACATAGATAAATTGGGGGGAAATGAAAACAAGCACGGGATATTAAATCCACACCCTATCCCGGCATTTATCCGCCTATATATATATATATATATATATATATATATATATATATTCATTAACGCATTTTTAATTATCTTGCAAACCGTGAGTTGAAACTCATATCTATAAGTTGTGTTAGCGCTTGTGTGGTGAATCCTGGCATGTTCCAAAGTTTCGTATTTTTTGAATATCGTTTGTCTGCTTTTTAATCGTTTCACTTTCATTTTCAATTATCGACCACTTATGAAAAATTCAAACTCTTTCTAATTTAGCTTGGAATGTAAATACTTTGCTTATGAAAAAAATATACCGGTATTGCTTCTAGTCATTAATAACTCTATTTTCACAATCGAACAAACCATATTTTTTCCAAAATTTTGGTTCACCAAGAATTAGATGCAAACAATTCTTATATGATATAAGTGATGTTGGTGAAAATTGTGATTCAAATTTTATTATATGAGAATTATTATTGCAAACGATATTGAGTAATATATAGTATTGATAGTCCTACTTTATCAAATTCATATTTCATAATAATTTGCATTATTCTTCATAATATTTCATAAAAAAATGCTCTTACTATCTACGTATAAAAAAAAAAAAAAAAGAATATAATATAAAAAATAACATTACAAAAAAGACAGAATTAATACCCTATCCCGCCGTTTTTCTATGTAAACGTCGGGATAGACATATTTTATATTTTACAAATATGCACATAGTCTATCCCGACTTTTATTGTACACACGCCTGGCTAGGCACAAGATATACCGGCGTTTATATATAAAACCCGGTATATCTTGTGCCTATAAACACTGGTCTATCTTGTGCCTAGCCAGGCGTTTGTACAATAAAAGTCGGGATAGACTATATATTGTGCCTATTCCTGCATTTATACCAAATACCGGGATAGATAGGCGAAATTAAAAAAAGTTGCGATCTATCCCGGTGTTCCTACCCAACCGCCGGGATAAGAACGACAGGATAGACTTTGTGGTTTGTAGTGCTGGTAGAACAAGGCCGAACAGATCGGACCATTCATGGGGTGCTTCCACCTTGGTGGAATCCTCTAGGAGCCTAGTGCTCAATTGAATCTGATGAGCGGCTTATTTACTCCCAGCATGAGATGCTGACTCAACTTTCTCTCTTTCTGGTAAACAAATAAGAACTGCTGAATAGAAAGTGAAAGAAAATGCTTTCTCACTTTCTCACTTTACGGCTATTTTTCATTTTAGCAGCCGAATAACGCTTAAGTGACACTGGAAGCTCCTGAGATTGCTTTAAAGCCCCAAATAGACCCATATTAAACCAATTATCCTTTTATCACATGCATCAGTAAAGGTATAAAGATTCCTATAGTTTGCTGGAGATATTTGAATTCTACTGAAAAGGTCCTGGATAAAAAAGATACAAAGCTGCTTTGTTTGAGAATAATATTCAACATCATAGTCCAAATCCAGGGAGAATATCTCTCCCCTTAAAGCAGCAAAAGTATTATTCGTTTCATCAAAGCCAATCCTAAGGTCCCAACAGATACACTCCTATAAGCTAGACCAATCCGAAGGCAAGTAGAGTTTACAATCCTAATTTTATCTGATTTAGTGCATCAAGACCAATCCAAAGGCCATCATAGATGACACTTAAGTTCCTCAACGGAATCAGTAGACTGGAAAAGATTTGCTCTGAACCTTTTGAGCTCGATCCAATCTCAAACTTTGTAGTAATGATATGAATCATATGGTCATATGAATTAATTTTTACATTCCGCATGCTGTTACACTTGAACCGACTGTTTAATGGTATATAGATGGCTTTGACTTTAAAGTCTCACATGCATTTTCTTTGTAAATATATTGTAGCAATCCCTTGACCAGTTCACACTTGTGACTGTATGGATGATTGGAAAGCTGTCGAACATTTTGGTTACATATGGGGGACTAGTCAACTTGCGTTTTGAGAGTGGCTTAAGTTATCCATACAGATGTTAGCATAAATTTTAAACTGCGGAACTGTAACGTATAAATTTTATCATCAGCGGTGGCAACATACAGATGTTAGCCAATATAAATTAAGGGAAATGTTTGCAACTTAGATATCCATGCAAGCATTTTGTTTCCTTTTGTTCTGAAGCTCAATATGCAAAAAATGTTCCACAAGAGGGAAAATCTGATTATTAGAGAGAGCAAGTCACTTGAGATACCGAGTCATTGTGATCAGATCAACTTTTAATTATCTTTTTCTTGGATTTCAATCTGTCAATCCAAATTTCTTGAATCATTCTGATCATTGTGATGCTGGTAAAAATCGCAGCTGATCAGAGCCGTACGATCCCTGCACGGATCTCAAAACGTCTATAGGCAGATTAGCCATCACAGGCCTATTTTACAGGCCTGGGCCCACTCTGAGACATGGGCTTCTCTCAAGCCGATAAAAAGTGGCAGACTAGGCCTACTAAGAGAGACAACCAGTCCATGATGGCTAGGAGTCTCATCTCTTATCCTCTCACAAGGATATCTTATCTCTTCGGGGGGGGGGGGGGGGGGGGGGGGACATGAAAGATCCGACGGTCACGATTCGGCTTTTAGAATGTCTCCCAGGCCTATAAATACTCATCCCCCTCCTCAGTTTTCAGGTAATCAACAATTCACCAGTTTTTGCTCTCTCACTTTCTGGTTCTGACTTGAGCGTCGGAGGGTCTGGCACCGGGGCCACACCCCGGTATTTCACACTTTTTTGCAGGTCCGTCGGCCGCATCATCCACCGTCCAATTCAGATCACAGGAGGTTAATCAACGGTCCAGATCCAATCTCAGGAACCCCAACAGCTTATAACGGCCAGGTTACAGCTTCGACTTTTAGTAGTGTCCTTCATTTATTTAACTTACTATCTGTTTGCTCTCACACCGAAATAAGCAGCAACAGATCGGCGCCGTCTGTGGGAAGCCACTGCACAAGTCCAACTCTCTCCATCAATCTACTCGGGCTCCTCCTATGGAGGATCAAATTCCTCCTCAATAGCAGCCCCCAGAGCCTAATCAAGCTCCTGTCAATAGAGATGCGCCGGGGGGCTCCCGAAAGAACCGTTCTGAACAGCAACCTCACAACGACCGCGTCTCGGTCCACAACGCCTCAACTGATTCAATGGCTACACGAGGCCCACGGGGATCCTAGAATCTTGACCAAATTCAAGGCGACCTGCGAATAAAGCTAAATGAGAGGCGTGCCCGATTTGAGGCCTCCCGTTCAGAACATCAAGAAAGACAGAGAGCCCAGCCTTCTAGAAAAGTATCAAGACAGTCCTCCTCTTACAGGGGGCAACCAGCTAGGGGAAACCCAACAGTACTGGATGACCAAAAGCAACCTGGCAGAACAGAGACCAAAATGCACCGGTCACCAGGGCCGAGCTCGATCAATTCGAAACGTGACCTTCTCCATGCTATCCAAGGAAGTCAAGCTCATAGCCTTCTACTAAACAAAGGATCCACTGACTCAATTGAATCCCAAAAGAAGGACGATCCAGTCCTCCGCTGAATCCAAGAGGTGGAGAAGCATCTCGAGCAAATCGGGAATGAGGGGAGTCACTCCCATAGGGCCTACCGCCCTAGTCGACCTCCTTTCAGCCGAACTATTCTCGATGCACCAATTCCAAGGGGTTTCAAGGCCCCTCAGTTCAAATATTATGACGGGGAATCAGACCCGACAGACCATGTTGAGAGCTCTAAAATGCTCATGATGGTCTATAATGCCACCGACGCACTCATGTGTCGGACATTTCCCGCTACACTGAAAGGATCAGCTAGGGAATGGTATGCAGGTATGAAACCTGAGTCCATATTTTCCTTCGACCAATTTGAAGAACTCTTCATCGCTCACTTCGTTACTAGCCGAAGAACTGAAAAAACCAGCGTCTCCCTGCTAGAACTGAAGCGAAAAGATGGAGAGTTACTAAAAGACTTTGTCAAGTGATTCACAGCGGAAGCAAGATCAATTTCCTCTCTAGACTCCTCTGTGGCGGCTACCGCCTTCCGCCACAACATCAGGCATAAAGAACTAAAAGCATCCCTCGCCAAGAGGCTGCCTCGTGATTTCACAGAACTCCTAGAACGGAGTGAGAAGTACATTAGAGTTAAGGATGCCCTCCACCCTCCAGACAAGAAAGAATCACTCTTCGGGAACAAACGGAAGAGTCCAACTGAGGAAATGCCCAAAAAGTTTCAGAAAAATGGTGCAGGACTGTAACGCCCCGAATCCCAAATACACTGAATTCGAGATGTTCTACAGGATCTTTTTGCTTTCTTAGTACAATTTTACAAGGAATTCAAACTTTTCACTTTACATCAGAGTTACATCATATATTACATTTACATTTGCACAGCGGAAGTAAAAAGATACAACATTTGAATAAATATACAACAACACTGAATGAATCTTTAAGCATTTGTTCCTCTTTAACCTTTTTCATGCCATTTATCCTGCATACAAAACTGTGGGTATGTCACTTTATTCAATCGACGATAATTATACATGGCCATCCTCTCTATGCCAGAAACAGTATAACGATTCTCATTTCTTAATATGTCACAAACTTATTCACATATCACAATATAAAGTAAAGGGGAAAAATCTTAATGATGTCGTGTCGTGATCGTGCACTTAGTCCTTAATGCAATTATTTGATTTACATGACACTAATGCGCACTTGTTCGGATTCTATGCATCCCATACTACATAGGTCCGAGGGCAAGCCTCTTAATCGTTCTTCATTTTTGTAGGGTTCAATCCCTCGCCATGACTTAATCTACTACTGTAATTACGGTGAGTATCCTAGATGATCTATGAGTACAAGCACGTGCACTGGACCGTGGAGGGGAACCCCACGCCATGTCTTGACTTATCAAGCATGCATTATGTGGCAATTCAGCCTCCTCCCCGAACACGATCCTCTTGCAGTCACCAAACATCCCACAAGCGTGGCTAAAGTCCGATCATTACTGAGTTGTGCCCACGCTATGTCTTGACTCATCAAGCATGCATTCTGTGGCTCACACACCCGCACCGTAAACTCTAGTTCTCATACTTATGTTTTCTCTCACTTTCATCACATCTCCACTATGTACTAATTATTAGAATCATGAATAAAAATCAAAGTTCTAGAGTTAGCCTCTCCACTAAACCGGACTTATTCATTTCGTTTACACATAACCAACCTTGGTCTTTCTTTTCAAATTTCATTTCATTTCATTTCATTTCATTTCCATTGCCGGGGAAGACTTAGCTACTCTTTTGTTCAATTTCCAATTCACAATTTCCAATTTGAGCATTTCTAACTCATGAATTTAATTAATAGTCTCACAGACTTTCTTTATCATGATCTTAGCTTTTCATATTCAGTTAATTCTCATTTCAATCTATGATTCCTTTCATGTAAATTCTCAATTCAAAACTATGATTCATTCCATGTAAAATTCATGCAACAACAGAAATAGAGTTTATCAACATCAACCACGAAGTTCACAATCTTCAATATAAACTGAAATAAGATTCTCTGACATATCAAAAGACACTCTGGACAGTCGACTGGAAACATTCCAGTCGACTTGTACAGTCAATTCAAGTTCTTCATAAACACTCGGGAGAGTCGACTGCTGCACATGGCCAGTCGGCTGTCCCGTAACTTTCTATGCTCAAAGTGTCATTCACGTGACAGTCGACTGTCAACAAATCAGTCGTCTGTCCCGGTCTTAACAGTACATATCCATGTTCAGTTTAGTCGACTTGCTACTCGCATTAGGTCGACTGGACAGGTTCACATTTCAATTTAAGGGTTTATCTTTCCATCAGTTCTTACATACACATGCATCATGGTGTCAAATTACAAAATACATATTCATATTCATGCTGCATAAACATGTAATTTCTTAACTGTTCACTGACATCACAACATGGAATTTCACATAACTAATATTTTTCTTTCCTCAAGGAAATGTTAAATATGCATTTACTCTTGTTCATAACTTTCTTGGAGAGATGAAATATTAATCTCAATTTATTACACTAGGACGACACAATGGAAATATCTCATTTCGTAGAATTACTGGACTATTCATAGTTTAATCAATGCATCGGTCGGCTGTTCATAGCATCAGTCGACTGCACAGGTCATTCTTAGTTTCATTAATTATCATTAGTTCTTTCCACATGTTCATGTCTTCTCAGTCATATGCAACATGGAAGATACGAATTTAGCATTTCTTATATCTTTTTAGTCTGTACACATGTACATCATGAAACATCTTAGCAAATCATAAACATATGCCTCGTACCAGTCGTGTAGAACCTCGTATTTTCAAATATTATTTTTATATTTGAAAATGAATTTAAATTTAATTTTGGAGATTTAATGAATATTTTCAGAAGAATTTATCTTTTGTACACGTGCAAAACACGTGCAAATGCTTTTATGAGAAGTGTGAAAATTTAGTTTTCTTTATGAAAAATCTTTATTTAATATTTGAGATTTATTTGGTATTTTTCCAGATTTTTCTAAAATTAATTGGAACTATTTGCAATTTTTGAGAAAAGAAGGACCTTTTTGCAAAACTGACATTTTTAGGGGTTAAAGTGCAAAATGTATATGGATTGAGATTTGGGATGTATATTTTCTTTTAAATCCAAATTTAAATGAGTTTTGATGGAATTTCCAAAGAATGAGCTATATATGTAAATTGTATTTTGGAAAGGGTCGTTTTGCAAAGTGTGGGTAAAACCCTAATACTCAATCCGGCATATTTAAGAGATTTTTCCCTAGCTGTCACTGTTGAGATAAATACAGAATTTTTGGAGATCTATTTTGGTGGAGAAAAGAGTCTTTGGATCTAGCAAAAGGAGGATTCTTTTCGTGACTATTCTCAAAATCTAAGGTGAGAGATATAGAAATTGTTTTGTTGTTTGTTTCATGCGTGTGACTTTGTTTTGTTGGTTTGATTTTGTGAGTGTTATAATTCGTCTTGTTGATTGATCTATGTGTACAAATATCATGATGTAATGGTTGGACGTGGTGAACAATATAGATATTGTGATGTGGTATGAATCATGTGAATAATGTGGATGAAATAGTTGATCTTTAATATTAAAATTGTTTGCTAAAAGCATGTTGAGATTTGTGTATGAATACCTGGACATTAGATTCATAATTCATATTTGATTTAGATTTGTGAAGGAATTTAGATCTTATAAAACCCTAATGAAAGAATTTTGATTAGAACATGAGAACTTAAATCTTGACTTATTGATATTTTGAGTGATATATATATATATGCATATACCTGATGAAGATTTGTTGAGAATTATTATTTCCTGAATACGAACTATTTTCGTAAACATTGATCATTAGAAAGCTTCAGATTTTGATTTTGTATTCAGACCTAAGTTTTGAAATCTGTAGGCCGACAGTCGACTGGCCTACTGTGCAGTCGACTGGTACGAGTCTGACATTGTATTTTAAAATTTTTGAAATAGTCGTTCTGGACAGTCGACTTAGCCAGTAGGCAGTCGACTGGTCCACTGAGAAATTATTTTTGTAAAAATTATTAGTCCTTTCTGGACAATCGACCTACAACCCTTTAAGTCGACTTATATACTTAGAATAAATTTGAGAAGATTATTGGAATTTACCTCTAGTAAGTCGACTGTTGAATGACTTAGTCTATTTTTGTAAAATCTTGAATTTGGTCCTCTGGACAGTCGACTTATCATTAGTATGAGTCGACTGGTACTGAAGGATATTTGTAAACTTCAGTGATAATTCGAATGATTGGTTCCTCAGATAATATAGTATATACTTGTCACCCAGTTCAGTATATGATTAAGCAATTGACTTTGAGATATTCAGATAAGTATTTCATTTGGGACATTTAGTTGAGCCACTTTGTTTAGTGGAACATTGTTTAGACTTTTGTGTTTGAGTCTCTAGAGGCGTGTGACCCTAGTATACCGGTGTTGAGTATTTTGTTGAGGCCTATTGAGGCATTTCAGTTATTTGGATTTGAATTTAGGCCAGTAGGGTATACCACTCTAGGAGATTTGTTAAGCAATTAAATAACCCAAAATAATAAGGACAGACATTAGTGGTGATATGATGAACGGGAACATGAGTCAAGAACCTCAGTATGGCTTTCGGTGTGGGATTTAATCTCCGGAATTATCACAGTAGATTATTAGTGGTGTGGGATATGTCTCCGGAATTATCACAGTCTTGTGGTGTGGGACAATCTCCGGAATTATCACGGTAACTATTGTGGTGTGGGATTGATCTCCGGAATTATCGGAGTCGAGGTGAAGCCCATGTGGTATTCGTGTGGTGACGTGTCAATGTTTCGGTGTGGGATGATCTCCGGAATTATTCAAGTGAAATATCTTGGGTGTGGGATCCATCTCCGGAATTATCGGGCATGTGATACTATCCATAGTTTATCTTTATCTCGTAGTAGTCATCCTGTTAGAATTAGTTCATAACGCGGGGGTTGAACCCTATGAAGAAGAAGACGTTAAGGGCTTGCACCGAACCTATGTAGAATGGGATGCATAGACTTCGACAAGTACGCATTAGAGAGTCTGCATATAGAGTATTTGTTTCTTGGCTTGGTTTTATGCATTTGGTTTTCTTATTTTCTACACCTGACACTTAGCTTAGTATCACTTGATGTTTTATGTTACCTGTCATTTCGTACTTTCCATAATCATTTAGTACTTGTTGTTTAAGAATTTGTGAGGCATGATCTTTATGATGTTTGTTTGTTTATTTTTATATTTCTCACACCATTTATGGCTGATCCCGTTAGTTTGGGGGTTAGGGTTTCTCTCTAGCCTCACATGTTGCAGGTTATTGCTTAGAGTTGGAGGTGGGATGCTTGAGTGATTTTGAGATAAAATTGATTCATAAGAGCATGGTGTAAAATTTGTAATAACAGTTTGAGATAAATTGTGTTGTAAATAAAGAAAATATCGAGTTGAGTTTGTTTTGAATTCCGCTGTGATTTGTAAAGGTTTTGTTGTAATAAATGTTTGAAATTTTAGTGGTGTTGGTTATGTTTAATATTATATTGAAGTGGATAACTGGGAATGTGCCACGTATTTTCTATGTTATTAATCTAGAAATTCGGGGCGCTACAAGTCGACTTGTCTATGCGGCAGTCGACTGTACAGACCCAATTCGCTTTTACTTACAGTGTCATTACTACACTATTAGTCCTCCACAATTATTATCATAAACATACTCAGGCAATTCTAATACGTTTGAATTCACTTCTCATAAGCATAGTAGCAATCTTCATAATCATAGCATATTTTCTACACCAGAAGTCCTGAGAAACACCCACCTTATTGACGAAAATAACCGAATCCAGAAAAGCTCCTTAATGCAATGCACCACTCCTTGCTCCTTGCTCCTTGCCGAAAATCTTTAGAAGATGATGCCCGGTCTCCACAGAAAAGCACACACAACTCTCTCTCAAAAATAGTTCTCTTACAAAATGATCTTAGTGTAAAAGAACAATGGATGAGAGGGGGTATTTATACACTAATTTGAGTGAGATGGAGGGCTAGGATTCAATAGATAGTTATAGGATCAAGGACTAGGATGCACTAGGGAGTTGTAAAACTACCCACACCTTAAATAACCACTTATGACTCCAACCCACTTCTCACTCCAACCGGCCAAATAAAAGGGTGTGCTCTACACGTGTATGCAACATGCACGTGTATGCACCAATCACCCTACAAGAACTTGTACACAAATGACAAGTCTAAAAAAAAGAGATGCTACACATTACAAGTTGTAGAAAATAATAAAAGGGATTAAATCCATGGGCTTAAATTAATTGGGCCAAGATAATTATTTAAAAGGAAAATAAGTAAACTAACATTTGGGCTTTAGGAAAATGCTTTATAGAAAACAATATTCTTATTCATCATGTTGAAAATAATAGCCAAAATATTACACGTGCACACTACGCAAAATAAATAATTTTTCATATATTTGAAAAATCAGGGTATTACAACACTCCCTCCTTAGAATAGTTCCGTCCCCGGAACTACGATCAAGAGTGAGAAAAACCGAAAATACAACACAACAACAAGAACAAAAGATACAAAGATACAATCAAGCAAAAAGCTCAGGATAATCTTTCAACATCCTCTCCTCAGATTCCCAAGTAGCCTCTTCAACCAAATGGTTTCTCCAGACTACCTTGACCATTGGTATCGTCTTATTCCTCAAGACTTTTTCTCGACGATCAACAATCTCGACAGGAGACTCGATGTAATTCAGATCCAACTGCAAACCTTTCGGCACTTCAGGCAAATGATAACTCGGATCTGGAATGTAACCTCTCAGCATAGACACATGAAAGACATTGTGCACCTGAGATAACTCTTCCGGTAATTCAAGCCGGTAAGCAGTTTTCCCAATCCTTTTCAATATCTTGTACGGGCCTATAAACCTCGGGGCTAACTTCCCGCCTTTGCCAAATCGAACCACACTTTTACTGGGTGATACCTTCAGAAAGACGAAGTCACCAACCTCAAACTCAAGGTCCCTTCTCCGGTTGTCTGCATAGCTTTTCTGCCTGCTCTGAGCTTCCACTAACCTTTTCCTGATCAGAACAATCTTCTCAGAGGTTTGCTGCACAAGCTCAGGACCAAACAACTGACGCTCCCCAACTTCATACCAACAAACAGGAGTCCTGCACTTCCTGCCATACAAAGCTTCGTACGGCACCATCCCGATGCTAGCCTGAAAACTGTTGTTGTAGGCAAACTCTACCAAGGGTAAATGCCTTTCCCAACTGCCTCCAAAGTCTAGTATACAACACCGAAGCATATCCTCAAGAATACGGTTGACTCTCTCGGTCTGCCCATCGGTCTGCGGATGAAAAGCAGTGCTGAAATCCGTCTTGGTACCCAAAGCTATCTGAAGACTCCTCCAGAAATGCAAAGTAAACTGCGCATCTCGATTAGACACAATAGTCGAAGGAACACCATGAAGCCGGACAATCTCACCAACATACAACTCGGCCAACTTGTCCATCGAAGCAGTGAGTTTCATCGCCAAAAAGTGAGCAGACTTGGTTAGTCGATCGACTATAACCCAAATCGCATCATTGCCTTTAGGACTCTTAGGCAATCCCGTGATGAAATCCATACTGATGTTATCCCACTTCCATTCCGGAATAGGTAACGGCTGTAATAGACCTCCGGGTCTCTGATTTTCGGCTTTGACTTGCTGACAAACCTCACACTTCGCAACAAATTCAGCCACATCCCGCTTCAAACCTGACCACCAGAAATGCTGTTTGATGTCTTTGTACATCTTAGTACTCCCAGGATGTACCGACAAAAGAGTAGCATGTGCCTCCTGAAGAATACTCTCTTTCAGGTCCGCCTGATTTGGAACACATAGTCTATCTCCGAACCATAGCACTCCATCCCTGATTTGAAATCCGGGCAACCTGCCAGCGCCAACCTGCTCCTTCATCTCCAAAATATCAGCATCAATCTCCTGACTTGCAATGATCCTTGCATTCAGAGTAGGCTGAAGCCTCAACTGAGCCAAGGATGCTCCCAATCCTTGCAAGACAACCTCAATACCTGCCCGATCCAGCTCCTCAATCAGATGCCTCTGAGTTGTAATCAAACTAGCCAAACTGCTCTTGCGACTAAGTGCATCAGCAACAACATTAGCCTTTCCAGGATGATACTTGATCTCAGGTCGCATATCCTCGAGCACTTCCAACCATCTCCGCTGCCTCAGATTCAGATCCCTCTGCTGATATATATACTTCAAGCTCTTGTGGTCCGTGTACATGTTCAACTTCTCACCGTACACGTAGTGCCTCCACTGCTTCAGGGCAAAGATAATCGCAGCCATCTCCAGATCATGAGTCGGGTAATTCTTCTCATGTGGTCGTAGTTGCCTAGACCCATAAGCGATTACTTTTCCTTATTGCATTAAGACACAACCAAGCCCACAATGTGAAGCATCGCTATAAACATCATACTCGATACCTACTCTAGGCAAAGCCAAAATCGGTGCAGTAGTCAGTTTCTCTTTCAACTCCTGAAAGCTTGCCTCACATTGCTCAGTCCACTTGAAGCTCACATTCTTCTTGGTCAGTCCAGTAAGCGGCACGGCTATCTGAGCATAACCTCGAATGAATCTCCTGTAGTATCCAGTCATTCCAAGAAAACTTCTGACTTCCTTTACTGTAGTAGGCCTAGCCCAATCTCTCACTGCCTCTATCTTCTGAGGGTCAGTTGCCACTCCCTCCTTAGAAAGGATGTGACCTAGGAATGCCACTTCAGATTTCCAGAAATCATACTTGGATAACTTGGCATACAACTTCTACTCTTCCAGCTTCTCCAAAATTGCTGCCAGATGCTCGGTGTGCTCCTCCTCTGACTTGGAGTACACGAGAATATCGTCGATAAATACCACGACGAAAGAATCAATGAACGGCCTCAGAACTCTGTTCATCAAATCCATGAAGATTGCAGGTGCATTCGTCACTCCGAATGGCATAACTAAGAATTCGTAATGCCCATGTCGAGTTCTAAATGCAGTTTTGTGCACATCTTCGGCTTTCACTCGAACTTGGTGATATCCTGATCGAAGATCTATTTTGGAGAAAATAGCTGCCCCTTGTAGACGATCGAACAAGTCATCAATTCGAGGAATAGGATACTTATTCTGAACAGTGACCTTATTCAGCTCCCGGTAATCGATACACATTCTCATCGATCCATCCTTCTTCTTTACCAAAAGCACTGGTGCTCCCCAAGGTGACGCACTAGGTTGAATAAAGCCTTTCCCCAACAGTTCCTCAATCTGCCGTTTCACCTCATCCTGTTCTACTGGAGCCATCCTATACGGTGCTTTAGAAATGGGTGCACTTCCCGGTTGAACAGTGATGCTGAACTCTACATCACGATGCGGGGGTAACCCAGGAAAATCATCCAAGAACACAGTCGGATAGTCCCGAACCACAGGAATTCCTTGCACTTCCACAGGAGTCTCTTCCTTGCGGATAGTTACCACCAACTTGGAACACTTCTGCTTCCCTTGGAAAGTGACTTCAGGTCCACCTGGAGCCTTCACTTTTACCGTCTTGGTCTTGCACTCGATGCTTGCACTGTACACTGACATCCAATCAATGCCAATGATAACATCGACTCCCAAGATAGTCAGCTCGATCAGATCAATGCCAAAGATTCGATCTCCAATCACAATCTCGCAATCAGCATAATACCGATCAGTGGTTAAAGTTTCCCCTGACGGAGTAGCTACTGCTAAGAACCTGCCTGGAAAAATCTTCGGTTCCACTCCCAACACTTTAGCAAATCTAGGAGACACAAAAGTATGAGAGGATCCAGTATCGAACAACACAACAGCTTTCATTCCATTAAGATAAAGTTCTCCTGTTACATAATACACACCATTACATAACAGTTTCACAATATGAACGGGAAGAAGAAATGACAAAAACCACTAAACATCAGCCCTCGTACCAGAGATGACCTGATCTGCCTCATCAGCATCAGGTTCCGTCAAGGCAAATACTCGCCCTGGTTGGTACGGCCTCTTCCCAGTCTGTTGCGCTGGTGCATTGCGATTCTCCTTTCGTGGTTTGAGACATTGAGATTGGTAATATCCCATTTCACCACAGTTGAAGCAAGTCACCGCAGGAGGTCTCACCACATTGTTTCCAGGTCCTCCAGCTACACTAACAGCATTCACCCCTGTCGGTTTGAACCTCTATGCAGATGGTTGCCCCTTGAAACTCCCAAAATTGGCGGGCCTCTTTCCAGACTGCCAGTTGTTCCTCTGGTTCTGAACAACATGGAACTGCTCCATATCCGCCTCCGTCGCTGCTGCCCTCTTGACCAACTTGTCAAATCGCCTGATACCAAGAGGTATCATCCGGGATCTCAAGCTTGGTCTCAGCCCATGATCGAACTTACGAGCCTTCTTAGCCTCATCCATCACTAGTTCAGGAGCATACCTAGAGAGCTGAGTAAACTTAGTCTCATACTCCCTCACTGACATGCTGCCTTGCTGAAGCGACAGAAACTCCATAGCCTTCTTCTCTTGAACATCGGAGGGGAAGTAGTGATTGCGGAATTCTTCCAGAAATTCCTCCCAGCCCAGCACTATGCCTCCCATGGTCCTCTTCATCAATTGCCACCAAACAGCTGCATCCTTCTCGAATTGCAAAGTCGCCAACTTGACCTTGCTGCCTTCCGGGATCTCCAACACCTCAAAGATTGTCTCCACTTGCCGAATCCATTTGTCAGCCACATCTGGGTCTGACTTTCCCTCGAATACCGGTGGTTTCATTCTCTTGAATGATTCCACTAACTTAATTGCCTCGGGCACTGGATTCACAGGCCCCCTTCCTTGGTTCATAGCCACTGCATTGAGTGTCTGGTAGACTCTTGCAAGTTCTGTCTCTAGATCCAACCCCTCACCATTCCTAGCTCCTCTTCTCGACATATTCTGATGAAAAGGATCCATCAATTCGAAGTATAAGACATGTAATTTAAATCAACTTGCATTTCATTGAATTCCAAACTTTATACATTCGAATTAAAACATTTTTGACATCAGAATAAAAGAAATAGCAGCTACAACAATCTAACTCCTACGGTTCCTCTTCGCTTCTCGAAGTTCTCCCTGTAGTTCATCAACTTCATCCTTCAGCACATCTGTCAGGTTCTTTCGCTTCTCAAGTTCCCATACCCGGTGACTGAGAACAGAAAATTCGTCCTTCCGCTTCGCCAGTTGAGCTTCCAATACTCCAACTCTCTCTCGCAGGGTTTCCACCAGCCTCTGAAGAGAAGCCACAGTACTACTCAGTACTGGTCCCTCTTCTTCATCGGAAGAAAAATCGTCAGACGAGTCTGGAGGTGGGGTAATCTCTCGAGATTCAGGCCACTCCTCCTCATCAGAATCTGCTTGTCCAGGGTGATACTCGTCCTCGGAATCAGCCTGCCCAGGTGGTACTCTTCCTCAATGATATGCCAGTCGTCGTCTCCAGCAGGGTCGAAGTGGTCAGCCATCTTAGAAAATAGAGAGGAAGAACATAAGTCATAGTGCAACACAAATGTAAGTCGCTTACATTTAAATCTCTAAACTCAGACACACACTCTAATGTCCACTTCTAGGGTGTCGTTCCTTATAAATTTGTACCAATAGGGAAAGCGTAGAAAAAAGCGTGGCTCTGATACCACTCTGTAACGCCCCGAATCCCAAATACACTGAATTCGAGATGTTCTACAGGATCTTTTCGCTTTCTTAGTACAATTTTACAAGGAATTCAAACTTTTCACTTTACATCAGAGTTACATCATATATTACATTTACATTTGCACAGCGGAAGTAAAAAGATACAACATTTGAATAAATATACAACAACACTGAATGAATCTTTAAGCATTTGTTCCTCTTTAACCTTTTTTATGCCATTTATCCTGCATACAAAACTGTGGGAACGTCAGTTTATTCAACCGACGATAATTATACATGGCCATCCTCTCTATGCCAGAAACAGTATAACGATTCTCATTTCTTAACATGTCACAAACTTATTCACATATCACAATATAAAGTAAAGAGAAAAAATCTTAATGATGTCGTGTCGTGATCGTGCACTTAGTCCTTAATGCAATTATTTGATTTACATGACACTAATGCGCACTTGTTCGGATTCTATGCATCCCATACTACATAGGTCCGAGGGCAAGCCTCTTAATCGTTCTTCATTTTTGTAGGGTTCAATCCCTCGCCATGACTTAATCTACTACTGTAATTACGGTGAGTATCCTAGATGATCTATGAGTACAAGCACATGCACTGGACCCTGGAGGGGAACCCCACGCCATGTCTTGACTCATCAAGCATGCATTCTGTGGCAATTCAGCCTCCTCCCTGAACACGATCCTCTTGCAGTCACCAAACATCTCACAAGCGTGGCTAAAGTCCGATCATTACTGAGTTGTGCCCACGCCATGTCTTGACTCATCAAGCATGCATTCTGTAGCTCACACACCCGTACCGTAAACTCTAATTCTCATACTTATGTTTTCTCTCACTTTCATCACATCTCCACTATGTACTAATTATTAGAATCATGAATAAAAATCAAAGCTCTAGAGTTAGCCTCTCCACTAAACCAGACTTATTCATTTCGTTTACACATGACCAACCTTGGTCTTTCTTTTCAAATTTCATTTCATTTCATTTCCAATGCCGGGGGAGACTTGGCTACTCTTTTGTTCAATTTCCAATTCACAATTTCCAATTTGAGAATTTCTAACTCATGAATTTAATTAATAGTCTCACAGACTTTCTTTATCATGATCTTAGCTTTTCATATTCAGTTAATTCTCATTTCAATCTATGATTCCTTTCATGTAAATTCTCAATTCAAAACTATGATTCATTCCATGTAAAATTCATGCAACAACAGAAATAGAGTTTATCAACATCAACCACGAAGTTCACAATCTTCAATATAAACTGAAATAAGATTCTCTGACATATCAAAAGACACTCTGGACAGTCGACAGGAAACATTCCAGTCGACTTGTACAGTCAATTCAAGTTCTTCATAAACACTCGGGAGAGTCAACTGCTGCACATGGCCAGTCGGCTGTCCCGTAACTTTCTATGCTCAAAGTGTCATTCACGTGACAGTCGACTGTCAACAAATCAGTCGTCTGTCCCGGTCTTAACAGTACATATCCATGTTCAGTTTAGTCGACTTGCTACTCGCATTAGGTCGACTGGACAGGTTCACGTTTCAATTTAAGGGTTTATCTTTCCATCAGTTCTTACATGCACATGCATCATGGTGTCAAATTACAAAATACATATTCATATTCATGCTGCATAGACATGTAATTTCTTAACTGTTCACTGACATCACAACATGGAATTTCACATAACTAATATTTTTCTTTCCTCAAGGAAATGTTAAATATGCATTTACTCTTGTTCATAACTTTCTTGCAGAGATGAAATATTAATCTCAATTTATTACACTAGGACAACACAATGGAAATATCTCATTTCGTAGAATTACTGGACTATTCATAGTTTAATCAATGCATCGGTCGGCTGTTCAGAGCATCAGTCGACTGCACAGGTCATTCTTAGTTTCATTAATTATCACTAGTTCTTTCCACATGTTCATGTCTTCTCAGTCATATGCAACATGGAAGATACGAATTTAGCATTTCTTATATCTTTTTAGTCTGTACACATGTACATCATGAAACATCTTAGCAAATCATAAACATATGCCTCGTACCAGTCGACTTGTCTACGCGGCAGTCAACTGTACAGACCCAATTCGCTTTTACTTACAGTGTCATTACTACACTATTAGTCCTCCATAATTATTATCATAAACATACTCAGGCAATTCTAATACGTTTGAATTCACTTCTCATAAGCATAGTAGCAATCTTCGTAATCATAGCATATTTTCTACACTAGAAGTCCTGGGAAACACCCACCTTATTGACGAAAATAACCGAATCCAGAAAAGCTCCTTAATGCAATGCACCACTCCTTGCTCCTTGCTCCTTGCTCCTTGCCGAAAATCTCCAGAAGATGATGCCCGGTCTCCACAAAAAAGCACACACAACTCTCTCTCAAAAATAGTTCTCTTACAAAATGATCTTAGTGTAAAAGAACAATGGATGATAAGGGGTATTTATACACTAATTTGAGTGAGATGGAGGGCTAGGATTCAATAGATAGTTATAGGATCAAGGGCTAGGATGCACTAGGGAGTTGTAAAACTACCCACACCTTAAATAACCACCCATGACTCCAACCCACTTCTCACTCCAACCGGCCAAACAAAAGGGTGTGCTCTACACGTGTATGCAACATGCACGTGTATGCACCAATCACCCTACAAGAACTTGTACACAAATGACAAGTCTAAAAAAAAGAGATGCTACACATTACAAGTTGTAGAAAATAATAAAAGGGATTAAATCCATGGGCTTAAATTAATTGGGCCAAGATAATTATTTAAAACGAAAATAAGTAAACTAACATTTTGGCTTTAGGAAAATGCTTTATAGAAAATAATATTCTTATTCATCATGTTGAAAATAATAGCCAAAATATTACACGTGCACACTACGCAAAATAAATAATTTTTCATATATTTGAAAAATCAGGGTATTACAAGGACTGCGTCATCCTCCTCCTCCGCCTCGCTCCTCTAAATGCAAGCACATCAGCCATCTTCATGGCAGTAGAGAAAGATGGGATAATCCGTCCTCCTCCCAGGATGACGACACCCGGCAAGAGAAGAGACAAAAGCCTATGGTGCGCTTTTCACAAAGGCCACGGACATACAACTGACAATTGCAAAGCCCTTAAACAAGAAATAAAAGACCTGATTCAGCGGGGCTACTTATCCCAATTTTTCCAACAAAACAACAATGCCGAGAAACCTCCGCCACGGGAGGCTAACAAGCATCCTGAAAGACCCTTGGAATCCAGGGACTCAGAACAAATGGCCATTTTGCACACCATCCATGGCGGGCCCATGGGGGGAGATTCTAACTCCTCTCATAAAGCTTTTGTAAGAGAGGTGAATTCAGTTCACAAAACTCCATCCTCGAAGGATTCGGGCCTCTCAGTCTCCTTCTTTGACAAAGATCTCGAGGGCATCAAAACACCTCATTGCGATGTGCTAGTTATCAATCTAGGCATGGCAAACCACAAGGTGCGGTGTATTCTCGTTGACAATGGCAGTTCCGTCAACATCTTGTTTATGGCTGCATTCGATGCACTGAAGCTCTCCCGGGATCGTCTCAAGCCAGTCAGCTATACCCTTCATGGTTTCTCGGGTGCACCTGTCCAAGTCGAGGGGATTGTCGCACTTGACGTGACAGCAGGGAAAGCACCGATAACTCAGACAGAGTCCTTAGATTTCCTAGTAGTCGATGTTAAATCCACATACAATGCCATATTTGGCCGTCCAGGACTAACCGCCTTCCATGCCGTTGCTTCCGCATTCCACATGAAAATAAAATTTCCAACAACAGCAGGTGTAGGGCAAGTAGTAGGAAGCCAACAAGCGGCACGTGCATGCTACACTACTATAATGGGGGGCTCGGTTTACCCTCTCCACGCTGAAGAACTACTACAGGGAAATGATCATTATGTCACAGAGCCAGCGAGCAAGCTCGAAGCCGCGGCACTAGGCAGCCAAACTAGAAATATTCAGAGTCGCCAAATAACTTCTTCCCAGCTCCAACCACATCCTCGCCAGAACCCAACAACTCTCTTAACTCCCTTATCTGAAGTCACTCCACTCGGTCATGATAAACAATCAATCTTGCCTAAGCATGTCAGTACATCAGAACATTCTACTGCATCTAAACAGGGCGATGCGAGGTCCCCCAGAAATAGGCAAATACAAACAGGGTCTACCAAGTTGTTCACCTGACAACTCACCAACTTGAAGACCCGGGGGGCAGGGATGTGTCAGTAGGGACTGCAGGTGAACAATACCCCATGGAGCACAACGAGAGTGTTTGACACACGCTCTCCTAAGTTATGCAGAATTTTTAAATTTTTGTAATAAAGGCCAGCCACTAGAACAACCACATAGTTTTTCTTTCAATAAGAACCGCCATTACTAAAGCAGTCAAACATGTAAAAAGGGCCAGCCATTAGAGCACCCCCTCTAGTTTATTCTTCAATAAAGAATAGTAAGTTTATTTCATTACATCTTGGTCAATTGAGCAAAGCTAATAATGAGCTAGAAATGCCCAACTCATTCTCAAAAGCGGCGTTGAACACTTGTTACAAGCTCTCTACAACGCAAGTTCGGAATCCAGAACTCGGGAGTTGCAGCGTGCAGGCATGCACGTTTAGAACACAACTCACCGATCGATCTGTTCCTGCAACTAGCTAAACTCCCTTGGAGGCTCTGAAACAGCGATTTGAGTGCTACACTTATACACTTAAGTAGCACCAAACACTCGTTGCGAGTCTCCCCGTAAGACGGATTCAGAGTCCATACCCATGGCTCGACAGGGACTATAACAATCAGTAATCACGCAAAGTCACAGTGCACTTCGCTATTCGATCTGCTCATGAAATCTGTTAATGCCTCGACGACCGATTCGGAGTCCATGTTCATGGTTCAAAAGATACTCTGTCAATTTGCCAAGAAGCAAGTTTTGAGAGTGCTTTACCATTCGAGTTGCTCCTGCAACCTGTTAATACTTAAACTAACAAGTTCGGAATCCATGTTCATGGTTCAGAGTTACTCTCGCAACGTATAATCACACACATTCAGAGTTCAACTTGTCATTCGATCTATTCCTGCAACTAGTTAAATTCCCTCAACAACAGATTAAGAAATCCAAAATCATGGATCGGAGTTACTCTAGCTACACTTGTAAAAAGCCACGCTTAGAGTTCAACTCTCCATTCAATGCGATTCTGACAATCTATTAGAGGACCCCTACAGCAAGTTTGGGAAACAATTCTCATTCAGAATTGTCCCTACAACTAGCTGGGTACAGGACAGAAAATGAATTTAGCTCCGACTTACACCGCAGATAGCTCTTTAAGCTATACGCAACAGACTTGAGGCCTTGTTATTTAGTGACAAAGAACTCGTCGATAATGTTTCAACCACGACAACAAGGACTAAGCATGTAAAAAGAGTTGTAGAATTATCATAAGTCCACGGTTTCATATTCAACAGCACTACATATATTTACAAGTAAGGAGACATCAACCATACAACTCGATTTACAAGCCGTCCCTACGACTCATTGGGCGAGGAGCATTGCTCCTGAGAGACACAAGCCTCCTTGTAGAGCGCCTGATGGTCACCTCCTTCCCTTGGCTGCCAACACCTCGCACAGCAAACATCAATCCCAGTGACTGTGACTGCTGACCGGCACACGAGGCTCGTGACTCTCCACCAACCAAAGTCTGACTCAACAAAGCTGACGTACCTCTCGGGGTGCCTATGGGGTGTTGAAAGGGAACCAACACTGTTTGAATAGCTCCCCTGACACTCGGCCCAACTGCTCCTACTGTCACACAATCTATCGCAACAGTCATGGTGCTTTTCTTCGTTCCAACTAGCTGATCCTCCCTAGAACCGTCAACATGTGGAGTGCTTGCCGTCCGCAACCCACCAAGCCTCGCCTAGAGGCGGTATAGCTCTAAGTCTTTCTCAACAATTATCTCCCTGAGTAAGGCGTATTCCCTAACGCTGTCCTTTGTCACCTTCGAAGGCAGTGGCAAGCTTGCCAGGCGACTGGAGTATAGGAGTGCTAACTCACAATCCTGCTCAACCAGCGCCGACTTAAGGCGAACGGATTCCAACCATTCCTCATCCGACTGAGCACGCAAATAGTCGACCGCCAATTCAGTTATGCGCAATTGCTTGCGGAGGCGCCCCACCTCATCACCACAGGAAACTTTATCAGATCCCACAGTCACCTGTCAGCAAGCGCAAAGAGTACAATCAGACATGGGATCAAAGTACGAAGCGTGATAAGCAAATACCGCTCCAAGGCGCATCAACACAACAAGACAAGCAATAACCAGTCTAGAAGATAGTTTCTTTAAAGTACTGAAAGGAAATATGGAGATGCGGTGGCCAGTCCGCAATTAGGCATCATAGAAGCAAACTACAAAGTCTGAGATTAAATAATCCAACAATAAACTAGAAAGAAGAAAAGTACGCCAAGGTGAATCAAGCATCCACCTGCTTTGGTACCCCCTTTGACAAGACACATCCAGCTGGGCCCTTCCCATTGGCCTTCTTCCCAGAATTGCTCTTTGCACCTCCCGCAGGAGTCTCAGCCTCAACATCGTCCTTCCTGTTGGGATCTAAAGGCTCACCAGATTAAAGCGTCACATGGTAGCCCTTCCCGTCAAAATCGAGAACGCGCTCCACCACATGTGAGATCGCCAAAGCATAGGACCTCAGCATCACCCCCCGAAGCTTCGATTTACACTCCGCGTGGACCTTGTCCACTTCCACCTTCACATCCGAGGCCACGTCAGCATGAGCCTTCTCCAACTCCAACAGGAGATCGGCGTTCTTCTTCTTAGATGCCAACTCTCTCCTTGGATGCCTCTAGCTCGAGGCGCATCTCCTCCATCTTCACAGCCAACACCTCCAACTCAAGGCACGCCTATTGCTCCTTCTTTTCATCCCTTCCAACTCTGCCTTGGACTCCTTGGCGGCTTTCTTCTTGTCTTTTTCGGCACGAGTAATGCGAGCCATCATGTTCTTCTCTTTGACCGCGTAAAAATCCACCAAGTGCCCGAAGTGGCTCATCGCCTGCAACAAGGAGAAATCAGTTAAAAACATAATAATGCAAGAGAAAGGAGCACAACATAAATAACTAAGGAAACAGGGCCATACCGTCACATGCGCCCTCGCAATCTCCAAGACTGATCTTTCGGGGGGCTCCATCTTTAACCACTCCCTGTCATAAGTAGTGGGAGGTGGCGACAAGCCTCAAGACAAGCAGCAGAGTTCCCCAAGAAGTTCTCCTCGGCCTTCACATTTCAATCGGGAGTGTAGACCACGTTTCCCTGACTAACAAGCACCGCGGCCACCGTAGCAGTCATTGGGGCAGACACGGCACCAGCCACAACCGCAGCTAAAGAAGAACCTGCCCCAATGACAAGCAGTGCCCTTGCAGGAGACTTAATCTGAGCAGCAGGAACCGTGGGCGGTAAGCCCGGGGCAGAAGTAGGACGCAATGTCATCCTCTTCCGCTTCTTTGGCTCCTCCTCCCTCTTATTCTGTATCGCATCCAGCTCTGCAAAGATATCCTCAAAATCTATGTCCGTCCTACCTGCAAGATGAAACACAAAATAGTCAAACACTGTAAAATCAATGGAAAGCAATAAAGACATAAATCTGTTGTGCAATCTAGTTACCTAAATAAATAGATAAAACTAGACACAAATTATAAAAACCTCGCAAGTGCACGAATCGTTTGACAAAGCGTAGCAATAGCAAGGGTCGATCCCACAGAGATTGTAGACTTTAACTTACTAATCAATAAAAAGACTAAGAATCATAAAGAGTTGTTTTGAAAGTCTAAAAGAAATGAAAAGATTAAACTAAGTTAAGAAATGTGAATCACAAATATTTATGAAATAGTTGGGTTTAGATCTCCACCAATAGTTAGTAATGCTAAGTCACCTTCTGAACTTCTTCTTATTACTCATGTTTGTTCACTTTAAGGGCATGGTATCTACTCCTTAAAGTACTGTTTCCCTAGGCCAAGAATTAGGCATGGTATCTACTCTAATTCGTTTCTTTCATTAAGTCCTTAGCATGGTATCTACTAAGTTGTATTTAAGGAAAACATAAGATCAGTGGAAACGAACAAACACTCAAGGCTCTAGAAATTGGTATCAGATCTAGATCCCTTAAGTTGATTGAACCAGGAACCCCTAAAGATTCCTTTGTTACAATTACGGGCACGAGATACGGGTCGTCTCAATATGCTCATATAACAGATTCAGATAAATGGTAACACAAACTTGATATTCTCAAGCTCTGTTTGTCAGTCGACTGGCTCTCACCTCAGTCGACTGCTCTCAGGCTTCGAGAACAAGTTTGGTTATCACAAACCTATATCAATTCAATCAGATTCAATCAATAAGTACATAGAAGAATTCAGAAGAACATAGCACTACATAACTACGGCTTCAATCTACCCAACTATGAAATTTAGTTCCACATAATAATACTTTTATTAATCAACAAATTCGAATACATGATCAACATTAAAGACTAAAGAGAAGAGAAATAAACTAATGGAGTCCGGCAATAAGGTCGACTGACTGTCACACAGTCGACTGCCTTCAAATACTGGATCTCCTCTCTCCTTTCTCGATGTTGATAAAATGATACCCTTGTTGATGACTTGAACGCTCAGAACCCTTGTGATTCGGTGATTTTGGAATGTCTGGAAGAGTGCCAACCGAGAGAGCCCTGTTGATGACTCTTTTCTGATATTTATAGAACACGGCTGAGAATTAGGGTTTTGCACTTTTTTTCAGAAAACTCCTTCTTTGTTTGATTTGATGATTTATTTCTTTCTTTTTTCTTCTTTCCTTCCTTATCTGTTAACCACGTGCTCTTGGAAATCCCCATTCTCTAGATTTGATTTGCACAAATCTGGATTCAGATAGATTTGGAATTAGATGCAGGTGTATCTTTGAATATCTTATCTGTTAACTCCGCCGCGTATCAGTCGACTGCCTTGGATATAAGTCGACTGGTCTCTGAGACATCTGTGGCTTCACGATTTCTCGGTCAAGTCGACTGGTATTTGGGGAAGTCGACTGTACCGAAGCTTAGCAAACTCTCTGTCTAGTCGACTGATGAAGAGTCAGTCGACTGTTGCTTCTGCAGTTCCCTGTATATTATTTCTCAGTCTGTATTTGTCTGGAATCTGCTTCGTTTTGCTGCTTTTGGTTACCTCCTATTGAAAAGAGAAAATAAGAGTTAAATACCACATATAGAGCTTTTAAATGTGTAATTATATTAAGATTAATGCTCTAAAATGTGAATAATCTTGTGTTCATCAAATACCCCCAAACTTAGATTTTTGCTTGTCCTCAAGCAAACTAGAATTATGAACAAGGGTATAATAATAACAGCCTCAACCACCATGAGTTCTTATTATGTGGGCATCGATATAGAAAGGTATAAACAATTTCAGATAAAGTAAAATTAAACATACCCACTTTCTCTAGTGCAATTGTTTATTCATAACTCCAAACTCAACCATACTTGTCATGCAATTAATTATAGTTATAGTATGTAATTACTCAATCTGTGATTATCCCTTTTCTCTACTACAAACCGAGTAGCAAACTAGAGTTTTTTTTTTTTTTTTTTTTTTTTTTTTTTTTTTTTAGCACTTCCCTAAAGTTGTCACTTGCCTTTTTACGCGAATGCGAAACATTTGTGATGAATCCACCCGGTTACTCAGCAAGTCACAAACTCTAAAGTGCTTTGCATACTCATATTTCAAGTTGCCGTTTGACGTAAAGGTAAACATTGGTGATGAATACCCCTAGTTACTAAGCACTCAAACATTGAAGTAGATTGACTTTATTCAAATATATGTATATATTTATATTGTATCACTCTATTTACTTAAACTCAATTTAGGACTAGATCTAAAGGGAATAATAAACAGAAAAAGCATCACATTTGTTTTTTATGTATAATCGCATGACTCATATAATCTTGTAGGGAATTTATGAAACTCAACAATCCTAAAGTAAATAGGTATCCTTCTTCTTACTTTATAAGAAATTGTTTTATCCTAAAAAAAAATTCAAAAGATGATAAATATAAATAACCCTAATACCCCCAAACTTAGATGGAACATCCTCAATGTTCGAAAGAAAATGTAAAAATAGGCATATGTCACATCTAGTTAGGAGAGAAAAATAAAAATAACTAAAAGAAAAATAATAATGAATAACTTGAAAGAAAATAAAGGGAAAGTGTAAATACTCCCCTGAAAAATTGGGTTGCCTCCCAATAAGCGCTGTGTTTTCTGTCTTCAGCTAGACTTGATGAGGTCATGCCATGTAGTGAACGGTTTGAAGATTCACATCTTCCTCTTACGGTTCAATGCTCATCTCTATGTATGGCTTCGCTCTATGGCCGTTCACCTTAAATGTTTGATTCTTTTCTTTGCTATGAACCTCCAAAGCGCCATGTGGAAAGACTTTTGTAACAACGTATGGCCCATACCATCTAGACATAAGCTTGCCTGGAAAAAGTCTTAACCTTGAGTTGTATATCAATACCTTCTGCCCTTCATAAAAGTTCTTCCTTGCTAGCTGTTTGTCATGGTACAACTTTGTCCTTTCCTTGTACAATTTTGCATTTTCATAAGCGTCGTGCCTCAACTCTTCAAGCTCATTTAGTTGTAGTCTTCTTTTGTCACCTGCTTGTTTCATGTCAAAATTGAACCTTTTGATGGCCCAATATGCTTTGTGCTCCAACTCCACTGGCAAATGATAGGCTTTTCCAAACACCAAGCGGTATGGTGACATGCCAATGGGTGTTTTGTATGCGGTTCTATAGGCCCATAATGCATCATTCAAGCGCAGTGACCAATCCTGTCTCCTTGTGTTGACTGTCTTTTCCAAAATGCTCTTTATTTCTCTGTTGCTAATCTCCACCTGCCCACTAGTTTGAGGATGATATGGGGTGCCCACTCTATGTGTAATGCCATACTTCTTCATCAAAGAAGCAAAAGGAAAGTTATTGAAGTGGCTTCCTCCATCACTTATTATTGCTCGTGGTGTACCAAACCTAGTGAAAATGTTCTCCTGCAAAAACTTGACAACAACTTTGTGATCATTAGTTTTTGAGGGGACAGCCTCGACCCATTTAGACACATAATCCACTCCCACAAGTATATATAAATAACCAAATGAGTTAGAAAATGGACCCATAAAGTCGATTCCCCAAACATCAAAAAGCTCGATTACTTGGATGTTTTGCAGTGGCATTTGATTTCTAGAAGAGATATTGCCTGTCCTTTGGCACTTGTCACAAGTCCTGCAAAAAGAAAAAGCATCTTTGAATACTTTAGGCCAATAAAATCCAGATTGTAATACCTTGAGTGCTTTTCTTTTTGGTCCAAAATGTCCTCCACATGCATATTGGTGGCAATGTTGTAGAATACTCAATTGCTCTTCTTTTGCCACACATCTTCTTATAATTTGATCAGGGCAAAATTTGAACAAATAAGGATCATCCCAGTAGTAGTGCTTGCACATAGCCACCAGTCTCTTTCTTTCCTGACTTGTCATACCTGGAGGGAAAACATGAGCGGTTAGATAATTTACAATGTCAGCAAACCATGGAAAATTTGAGCAGTAAGATACCAGTCGACTGGTCCTGGTACCAGTCGACTGTCCCGAGGATGAATTTATTTCAAAGAGATGTTCATCTGGGAAAGTCTCATTAAGTGGCGGCACAATTCGTTCTTTCTCCTGCAGTAGCTTGGACATGTGATCTGCAACAACATTGTCGCTTCTTTTTTTATCTTTAATCTCAAGATCGAATTCTTGAAGCAACAGCACCCATCTGATCAACCTAGGCTTAGCATCCTTTTTAGCAAACAAATATCTCAAGGCAGCATGGTCAGTAAAAACAATAACTTTAGAACCAATCAAATATGATCTAAACTTCTCTATAGCAAAAATAACAGCTAACATTTCTTTTTCAGTAGTGGAATAATTTAGCTGTGCATCGTTTAGAGTTCGAGAAGCATAGTAAATAACATGGGGTTTCTTATTGATTCTTTGACCTAACACAGCCCCTAAAGCATAATCACTTGCATCACACATGATCTCGAAAGGCTGGCTCCAATCTGGTGCCATGACAATAGGTGCAGAAATGAGAAGATTTTTTAATGTAACAAAAGCATTTGTGCACTCTTCTGTCCATACAAACTCAACATTTTTAGCCAACAAATCACAAAGGGGTTTGGAGATTTTTGAGAAATCTTTTATAAATCTTCTATAAAACCCTGCATGTCCTAGAAAACTCCTAACACCCTTAACTGTAGTGGGAGGGGGTAGTTTTGATATTATATCAATTTTTGCTTTGTCTACCTCTATGCCTCTTTTTGACACTACATGTCCCAACACAATACCTTGTTGTACCATGAAATGGCACTTTTCCCAATTCAGCACTAAATTGCATTCTTCACATCTTTTAAGCACAAGCTGCAAATGGTTAAGGCATTCATCAAAACAAGATCCAAAAACACTAAAGTCATCCATAAATACCTCAATGAATCTTTCCACCATGTCTGAAAATATACTCATCATGCATCTTTGAAATGTAGCTGGAGCATTGCACAATCCAAAGGGCATCCTCCTGTATGCAAAAGTACCAAAAGGACATGTAAAAGTGGTTTTTTCTTGATCTTCTGGAGCAATAGCAATTTGATTATAGCCACTATAACCATCTAAGAAACAATAATGACTATATCCTGCTAATCTTTCTAACATTTGATCAATAAAAGGAAGAGGGAAGTGATCTTTCCTGGTTTCATTATTCAATTTCCTGTAATCAATGCAAACCCTCCATCCTGTGGTCACTCTAGTAGGGATAAGCTTATTCTCTTCATTTGTCACCACTGTGACTCCACTTTTCTTAGGCACTACATGTATAGGACTTACCCATTTGCTATCTGAGATAGGGTAGATGATGCCAACATCTAGTAGCTTCAAAATCTCTGCTCTTACCACTTCCTTCATGTTTGGGTTAAGCCTTCTCTGTGCCTCCCTGCTTGGTTTTGCATTGTTTTCAAGGAGTATTCTATGCATGCATTTGGATGGACTTATTCCCTTGATATCTGCAATGGTCCATCCTATTGCACTCTTGTGTTCTCGTAGTACCCTTAGCAGCTTATCTTCTTCCTGCGCACTCAGGTTCGCAGCAATTATCACTGGTAGCGTCTGGTTCTCACCCAAATATGCGTGCTTCAAATGATCGGGCAGCTGCTTAAGCTCTGGGTCTGTAAGTCTTGGTGCAGTCGACTGGTCCCTGGTAGCAGTCTGGACAGTCGACTGATCCCCTTCACCAGTCGACTTGTCCAGTGCACCAGTCGACTTACCTGCAGAAACAAAAAGTTCATCAGTCACCAATTGTTCAAATGCTGGTGCAAACTTACCTGAGTGTGACTGTGAAGTATCAAGGTGATGTATTGTCTCTGCAATCTCCCAGTCATCAGATTCCTGTTCATTATTAGATAAAGTTAGATTTTGTGTAATTATGGCCTGTAATGGTTCAACGCTATGTACCTGAAATGTTTGATCAACAATATCCTGCACCACATCAACATTATAGCATTCATGATCATCATGTGGAAATTTTAGTGTATCAAACATTTTAAATTCAACCTTCTCTCCATTTATTTTCATGCTTATGGTACCCTTTTTAACACAAATTTTTATATCAGCCGTACTCATAAAGGGCCTACCTAAAATGATTGGTAGAGAAGGTGGCATTGAAGATTCCTCCATGTCTAACACAACAAAATCAGCAGGCAAAATGAAATCGTTTACCTGAACTAGGACATCTTCCAAAATACCTCTAGGTCTTTTGATACTGCGATCTGCCAATTGCAACGTGATGGATGTTGGTTGGAGCTCCCCCAATCCTAACTTTTCATAGACAGTGTATGGGAGAAGATTGATGCTTGCCCCCAAGTCTAGTAGTGCTTTCTCAAAGAAGTGCTCGCCAATCCTGCAAGGAATAGTAAAACTACCTGGGTCTTTTAATTTGGGGGGCAGTTTTCTTAGTAAGACAGCGCTCACTTCTTCTGTCAAGGCCACATCCTCCCTAACCTGAAATGTTCTTTTGTGAGTACAACATTCTTTCAAAAATTTAGCATAAGAAGGAATTTGTTTAATAGCATCAAGTAGGGGGATATTAATTTCTACCTTCCTGAGAGTTTCAAAGATGTCAAATAAATGTTGATCTTTCTTTTGTTTGACTAACCTTTGAGGGAATGGTGGCAAAACTGTTCTTTCTTTTTCACTTACCTTGTTGGACCCCACAATTTTTGATGGTTGTTCCTCTTTTTCTTCGGTGTGTGTTCCAACTTTGTTGTCAATTATCTTACCACTTCTTAATGTTGTGACTGCCTTGAGCTGTTCTTGGCCTCCAGGGTTTGGTAACGGCGCCAAAAACTTGTTGTGCAATCTAGTTACCTAAATAAATAGATAAAACTAGACACAAATTATAAAAACCTCGCAAGTGCACGAATCGTTTGACAAAGCGTAGCAATAGCAAGGGTCGATCCCACAGAGATTGTAGACTTTAACTTACTAATCAATAAAAAGACTAAGAATCATAAAGAGTTGTTTTGAAAGTCTAAAAGAAATGAAAAGATTAAACTAAGTTAAGAAATGTGAATCACAAATATTTATGAAATAGTTGGGTTTAGATCTCCACCAATAGTTAGTAATGCTAAGTCACCTTCTGAACTTCTTCTTATTACTCATGTTTGTTCACTTTAAGGGCATGGTATCTACTCCTTAAAGTACTGTTTCCCTAGGCCAAGAATTAGGCATGGTATCTACTCTAATTCGTTTCTTTCATTAAGTCCTTAGCATGGTATCTACTAAGTTGTATTTAAGGAAAACATAAGATCAGTGGAAACGAACAAACACTCAAGGCTCTAGAAATTGGTATCAGATCTAGATCCCTTAAGTTGATTGAACCAGGAACCCCTAAAGATTCCTTTGTTACAATTACGGGCACGAGATACGGGTCGTCTCAATATGCTCATATAACAGATTCAGATAAATGGTAACACAAACTTGATATTCTCAAGCTCTGTTTGTCAGTCGACTGGCTCTCACCTCAGTCGACTGCTCTCAGGCTTCGAGAACAAGTTTGGTTATCACAAACCTATATCAATTCAATCAGATTCAATCAATAAGTAAATAGAAGAATTCAGAAGAACATAGCACTACATAACTACGGCTTCAATCTACCCAACTATGAAATTTAGTTCCACATAATAATACTTTTATTAATCAACAAATTCGAATACATGATCAACATTAAAGACTAAAGAGAAGAGAAATAAACTAATGGAGTCCGGCAATAAGGTCGACTGGCTGTCACACAGTCGACTGCCTTCGAATACTGGATCTCCTCTCTCCTTTCTCGATGTTGATAAAATGATACCCTTGTTGATGACTTGAACGCTCAGAACCCTTGTGATTCGGTGATTTTGGAATGTCTGGAAGAGTGCCAACCGAGAGAGCCCTGTTGATGACTCTTTTCTGATATTTATAGAACACGGCTGAGAATTAGGGTTTTGCACTTTTTTTCAGAAAACTCCTTCTTTGTTTGATTTGATGATTTATTTCTTTCTTTTTTCTTCTTTCCTTCCTTATCTGTTAACCACGTGCTCTTGGAAATCCCCAGTCTCTAGATTTGATTTGCACAAATCTGGATTCAGATAGATTTGGAATTAGATGCAGGTGTATCTTTGAATATCTTATCTGTTAACTCCGCCGCGTATCAGTCGACTGCCTTGGATATAAGTCGACTGGTCTCTGAGACATCTGTGGCTTCACGATTTCTCGGTCAAGTCGACTGGTATTTGGGGAAGTCGACTGTACCGAAGCTTAGAAAACTCTCTGTCTAGTAGACTGATGAAGAGCCAGTCAACTGTTGCTTCTGCAGTTCCCTGTATATTATTTCTCAGTCTGTATTTGTCTGGAATCTGCTTCGTTTTGTTGCTTTTGGTTACTTCCTATTGAAAAGAGAAAATAAGAGTTAAATACCACATATAGAGCTTTTAAATGTGTAATTATATTAAGATTAATGCTCTAAAATGTGAATAATCTTGTGTTCATCAAAATCAAGAAGCTAGAAATCCACAAAATCATGGATGACAAGGCATGAAAATAGTAACAACAAAATCATACTAGGAACGGCCGGTCCAAGGTTGCTCTCAAAGAGCACTTCAATGGTAATATCATGCCACGACAACATTTTCAGCCCTAGAAGCGCATCGTTAAGGCTCCTCTCCTCCATGCTCATCACCGGCTCCGCTCGCACCGCCGAAGGAACCGTTCCCCTCCAAGTAGTGGGAATTCCCCATGGCTCGGCACTGCAAACGATGAAGAACTTCTCCTTCCAACACCTCACTGACCGAGGAGCTTCAATCAGCCCCCTATTCTTGAGAGGGCCGAGGTACCAACGCTCCTCCATTTGGCTAGGTCGGTTAAGCTTGAAAAGTCTCCTAAACACTACAAGACTCGGAGCAGCTCTGAGCTGGCGGCACTGTAGGACAAAGCTAGTAACATGCCTCCACGCGTTCGGTGCTAGCTGAACGGGCATAGTCGGTACCAATTGAGCACTTCCTTAATGAAGGGATGGAGGTGTAGGCAAAGTCCTACGAAGAAAGCATCGCAAGGAAAGAAACAATACTCCTCCAACATGGCATAACACACCCTGACTCCAGACCTTGGCAGGAGCAAGCTGTACACTAGGGATGCCAAAACTCGATCTTATCACGATCAACTCATCGCGTCTAAGAATGGTGGCGATCTGATTAGCCTCGGTGGTATGAACAAGCTCGGGCTCTTCATATTTCATGCCGCTCCTCAAGAATCGGTGATCTACTACTGAGTATTCCCTAACCAACTCTGGGACGAGGTACAACGGGGTCTGGAAGCTACATCCCCCATCTCTCTCGGTTTCGACGATCGTTTCCACAACGGAGGAATGATCAGCCTCGCTACGAATGCCCCTCACTCCAGAAGGGTGATCAGGCATAACACCCTTTTCTCCACCTAGACTAGCGGATCTAGTAGAGGCACAAACCGACGGAACACTAAACATGGCAAAGCGACAATCGCAAGAGAGTTACCTAGTCCAAGCGGAGAAAACTTCGAGCCAACAGCTGGGACTAGCACCGCCAAACTCAACGCCACGATTTCTGGAGAGAGAAGCTCTCCAAGAGAGAAAGGGAATGTGGAAAATGAGGAAGGGGGTAGGATTAACCCCTATTTATAGGACCGGAAAGGGAAAAATTGCCACATGTCAGCATCTTAGCTCATCTCAACAGATCGACGGACAAAAAAAACCCCCGATCTGGGTCCTACAGTAGCAGTAACTCAACAACTAGACAGTCAGTCGACAACACGAACAGCCTCCACAACGTTCAGTTAACAGGAGAGACAATCTTACAAACACCTTGTGAGCAACTTGGAAGAGACAATCTCACAAACACCTTGTGAGCAACTTGGAAGAGACAATCCTACAAACACCTTGTGAGCAACTTGAAAGAAGCAAAATCACAAACACTTGGTGGGCACTATGAACACCACCAACAAAAACTCATCAAGCATCAAGTTCTCGTGAGACAAAGCCTTCTATCTCATGATAACTCCAAGATCGACCAAAAATCTCTCGATTGAAACAAAATTCAACAATCCAAGCATAACATTGCTCCTACCTCGATGAGAAGACACCACAACGTAGACGAGCCAACTTTGAGCGAAAATGGCATTTGTTGGAAAACTAGACGATGGGTACACTCACATGAAGATGCAAATATATGTATTTGTTTCCTATACACGTAACAATTATGAATCTCTTTATGTGAACCCAATCCCTAGTTTAAAACTCCAAAAATACTCCCAAAAAATCCAAAAGAGCTCTCGGAGAACTAAGAAGTTGAATAGGGGCTGAACGGGTCGGGGCTGCAACCCAAACCCGCAACGAAAATCAAAGGAAAAAGGTAAAAGGGCCTAATGGGTCGGATCCAAACCCATCAACCCGAAACCGCTCTGCTTACCTTTCTTCTTCCTCTTCTTCAGTTTTTGAGCGCCAAACCCATTTTCGAAGCCTTCGACACCGACCAACGCTTCGACTCATTTACCTCCTCACTCCAACGTCGACATCTAGCCCTCGTCTCACCTAAATTCTCGCACCTCCGCTCCACTGTCGAGACCCCTAAGACAAGCCTCGTCGAAACCCACAACAGAGCTCGAAAAAACATCTACGTGTATAGCTCGGCAAGTACGAGCGACCATAGCTCGGCGGAACACTAAGTGCCCATAGCTCGGCAAAATGCTGATAACGATAGCTTAGCGGAATGCTAAGTGCCCATAGCTCGGCGAGTACGAGCGACCATATTTCGGTGGAACACTTGTTGATTCTTGATTTTGATGATTACAACACAATGCAAAGTTGTTGTGCTACTTTTTAGATATTATAGGATGTACACAAAGGCAAAATATTCAAACAAGCTCTCAAAGCAAGGTGATCAAGTAAAACTACAAACAAAGCTCTCAAAGGTAACTGATCAAGAAAGCTACAAGGTTGCCAGCTTCAAAGATAAAAACAAAGGCTAAAGCTCCATCTCAAGACTCAAGACTCAAGACAAGACCTATGCTTAGATGTGTTGTATTAAGTGTCTTGTAACAGCTGTAACTCTTTTATTTCTTTGAGTCTTAGAATGCTGTAATTGTCTTGTCACACACGCTCACATATATCTTTAAATAATTGAGTGTTTACAAACTTAAAAAGATCGAAACAAGCTTGAATAAGCTCAGCTGTTAAGTACTAGTCGACCGCTATTTGGCACCAGTCAACTGTCTAATACGAAATAGTCTGAACTCATTCAAACTCTGACCAGTCAACTCATTATGGCAACCCAGTCGATTGTTCAAGCCGTTTCGACAGTTTTCTATTTTTAAACTTGTTTTCAAAATCAAATCTTTACTGCCGTTGTATGGCAGTTGGGACTCAACCTTCCAACTGTCAAACATCTCTAACTCTATAAAAAGAATACAGAGATCATTTGACAAAGGTTAACAACTTTTTTCCAAGCATTTTGTTTCTCAAGTTCTCAAGCTTTTGGTTTTGACAAGAAAAAGCATTCTAAAAGCATTCACTTTCTAAGTCTTGGTTCTCTGAATTCAGTCTAGCATAACAGTGATTTTGTTTTAGACTGATTTCGGAAGTTGACCTAATAGCCACACATAAAATCACATTCACAACAAGGCTATAGGTTGATTGTAAACATTTTGTTGTTGTTCTTTTCACTCTCGGTTATGAGAGTGGTCCTCTCGGTTGGAGAGTAGGGCTCTAGGGTGTAGAGTCAGGTTTTCACTCTTGGTGGAAGAGTGGGTTTCTCTCTCTAGTGGTGATAGAGGACTGCGGGTTGGACAAGGTTGTTGTCTAACGCCGTAGGGTATTCTTGTACTTTTTTCAAGAATAGTGAAAAATCTCACGTGGGTTGCTTGGGGACTAGTTATAGATCGGGAGGACCGAACCAAGATACATCGTGTGTACTCTGTGGTTGTATCTCTTGAACCTTTTATTACTTGCATTTCAATTCTCTCAAAACCGTTCTGGTAAGTCGACTGTATTCCCATCTTAAGTTGACTGATCAGACTGGTATTACAATCTTCACAGAAACTCTTCTGGCAAGTCGACTACCTTTCTGTATTAAGTCGACTTATCAGACTAGTATCAAAATACTCTTCTACTCTGATGCCTTAGTCGACTGAACTTCCTTTTACAGTCGATTGAATAGAAGATAATTTTTAAATTCCGCAATTAATTTTTATAAAATACTATTCACCACCCCTCTAGTATTTTTTGCCTTTCCTACAGGATCCAACACTTGGTATCAGAGCCTGGTTGAGTGCAATGGCAACTATTTCTAATGCTAATTAATACCATGAAGGCCAATCTACATAAAGGCCACCCCTCTTCGATAGAACCAATTACAACTATTGAAAGTGTAGAATGAAGATCTACCTTCAGTCCATCAACTATGAAATATGGAACATGACAGAGACCGAGTACACCACTCCTACTATTCCATATGAACAATGGAACGATGAAATAAAGAACCAAACAATGAACAATGCAAAGGCGATGAATGCGTTGTTTTGTGCCCTTACAAAGGAAGAGTTCAACTGTGTGTCCAATGCAACAACTGCACATCAAATTTGGCACACACTCGAGGTAACTCATGAGGGAACAAATAAAGTAAAAGAATCTAAAATATCTATTCTTATTTACAGGTTTGAAATGTTCCGCATGAAGGAGAATGAAAATGTGTCTGAGATGATTACAAGGTTTACGAATATTACCAATTCACTTGTGGCACTTGGAAAGACGTATACTCAAGTCGAGATAGTGAGGAAGGTACTTCGTGCACTAATCCCCGAATGGGAGAAGAAGACCACCGCTATAGAAGATGCCAATGTTTTAACACAACTTTCTCTTTAGAATCTTGTGGGAAATCTTATGGCTTATGAGGTACAACTTGAAGAGCACAAGAAGGATGCTGAACCACAACAATCAAAGAAGAAAACATTAGCATTCAAAGCCATGTCGGGCTCCGAGGATGAAGAAGAAGATGAGTAAGAGATTGCCATGTTCACGAGAAAGTTCAAAAAGTTTCTAAGAAAAGGTAAGTTTAATTCAAAATCTAAGGAATATAATGAACTTCCAACTTGTTTCAGGTGTAACAAGACAGGCCATATAAAGAAGGATTGCCCACTAGAGAATGCAAAATCTAAGGAAAAGGCGTCCAACTTCAAGAATGACAAGTACACAAAGAACAAGTTCGTGAAAAACAAAAAGGCATACCAAGCAACTTGGGATGATAGCGATTCTTCATCGGGAAGAAGAAATTGATGAGACAAACGTGGTTGCAAACGTGTGTTTTATGGCATCTCAAAATCAAGTAAGTAATGACTATGATTCTAATGATTTACTTGATGCTTTCAACGAGATTTTTCAAGAACTTAAAAAAGAAAAGGTTAGAGTTAAGAACTTAGAGAAAGTCAATCAAACACTTTCTAAAGAAAATCTTAACCTTGATAAAGAAGTAAAATCCTTAAATTCTCGTCTTTCTAGTTTAGATATGAATCTTGAATCTCTAAAGAAAAATTATGAAGAGATATCCAAGAATGTATCTAAATTTAATAAAGGAAAAGAGAATTTAAATGATGTTCTTCAAAATCAAGTACAATTTAATCAAAAGTTTGGACTTGGTATTAAAAAGTCCCTTGAAAAATCACATTCTTCTAAAAACACTGGTGTAAACAAATCTGTATCTATTTCTAGTGTTAAAAATAAACTTTGTGAGTTTTTTGAAAAACCTAAAACTGTAACTTTTCATAAAAAAGGCAAATCTACAGTTCAGACTAATCGACCGAATCCACATATCAGTCGCCTGACTAGAGGTACTGAGTCTCATTCAACGAGACAAATACCTCAGATAAGTCGACCTATACTGTAATGCCCTGATTTTTCAATAAATGAAAAATTATTTATTTTGCACGTAGTGTGTACGTGCAATATTTTGGTTAATATTTTCAGCAAGATGAGTAAAGATATTTTAATATATGCTTTTAATTATTTTATACAAAAGCCTTATTTTAATTAGATTAAAAAGCCTTTTTCTTAAAGCCCAAAATGTAATTTATCTATTTTATTTTAAAATAACCAATTTGGCCCATAAACTAAAGCCCATGGATTATATTTTTACACAACTTGTCATGTAGAATACAATTTAAAAGACTATTTTATTTTTTATACAAAATTTAATGCACAAATTTTGGTCCTAGTGGCATGCACGTGCACTACACGTACACGTGCAATATGCACTTCCTTTTTGCATGGCGGGGAATACTTCTTTTGGAGGGAGATTCAAAAGTTATAATGGTGATCATGGTGGTGGTTACTTAGATGTGGGTAGTTATTGCAACTCCTACTCTCATCCTAGCCCTCCATCCTACAACCAACCAATTAATCCTAGCCCTTCATTCTATTTGATTTTTAGTATAAAATACCCCCTCCCATGACTAGTTATCCTTGTGCCTATTAATCTTTCCAAACCTATAGTCTAAATTATATTATCCAGTGAGTTAAAAGATTGGGTTGTGTGGGAGTTTGGGCTTGCAACAAGTAGAAGGAGAGGCCGGCTATTCAAGGAGGAGCTTTCGGTGTGGTGCTTTTGGAGCTTGTGTGCGCGCATCTAAGAGGAGGTGCACTCGTTTGCGAAGGACTTTTGTTATTATTGTGTTTGTCTCTCCATACAAGGTGGGTGAATTTTCCGTATTTCTAATTAGGAATACCTGCTAGATTAAATTAAATGAATGATGTATGAATAATATTAATAAGAGTACACTCTTAATTGGAAAATTGACCTATGAATTGATTGGAATGTGGGTGTGCAATTGTATGTGATTTGATTAGTAAAAAAAATCTAAGTTTGTATGGATTAATTATAACTATGGATTGTTAAAGAAAGTCTCATTATTCTACATCACAAATTATGTACACAAAGTTAGTAGATTGGCAATGCTACTTCATGTGATTAAATGGATCTTTGTGTTACATTGAAATGAATGAATTGAGATATATATTAGCATGTTTGGTAAAATGTTAAAAATAGAGAATTAATGTGTGTTTTGCTAACAAAGAGATTAGTGGCATTAATTGTGAGAAATGTCGAAAAAGAATTCCCTGGTAAGTCGACTTAGGACCCTTTAAGTCGACTTATGCCCTCCTTTAAGTCGACTTATGTTTTTATAAGTCAACTTATATTACTTATGTTATTTTCTTGAAATCATAAATAGTTTTCCCTCTGGACAGTCGACTTACTACAGTATAAGTCGACTGGTACTGATGAATTTTTATAAACTTGAATGTTCTATTCTTCTAAAAACACATGGGACTTTATAAAAATGATTTGGGAATTATTGCATGAAATAAAATGTGATTTGAGAAAAAATGTGTAATTAGAACTATGGTTTTATAAGTGTATTTTTGGGAAAATTTTACCTTGCAAAAGAGTTTGAAATGAAGAAGTAGAAGATTAATATAGTAAAGATTGAAGTGATATTATGTGATGGATGTGATTACTTCCTAATTGGGAATAGTATGAAAAATATGAATTGTGAATATTCGTTAGTGAGGTAAAGTATTTCTCATTTTGAGAATAATGTGACAACTATGAAATGTATATTATTCTCATTGGAGAATAGTGCGACAAATTATGGTGTGAATAGAATGAAGGAAGGATTCCTTAAATTGAGATTTTAACCTGTTCAGTCGACCGAATGTGTGTGACAGTCGACTGTATTGAACTTGAGAAATTACATAATTGCATTCTGCAAACAGCCGACTGGGTTGAACGACAGTCGACTGCCCTGTAAATGATAATTGAGATTTTGAATGCTGCGGATCAGCCGACTAACCATATGCAGCAGTCGACTCTTCCGAGCGATTATTGAAGAGCTTTATTTGACTGAACAAGTCGACTGGGTGAGCTCCAAGTCGACTGTTCAGAGTACTTTTGACATCTCTGAAATTCTATGAATTGTTTTATGATAAAGATTGTGAATTTTATGTGAATATTGGTCGTGACAGTAAACTCTATCATCTTTGCATGAACTTTTTATACAAGAAATGAAGTGAATCATTATTTGAATTACGAAAGTTATATAATTGTGGAACTATGGACATGAAAAAGAAAATCTGATGAGATTATGAAATGAACTCATGAGCTGGAAGTGCTCAGATTATTTTAGTAATTGTGAATTGGAATTGAAATGAAAGAGTAGCTAAGTCTCCCCCGGCAATTGAAAAGAAATTGAAATGAATTATTGAAATGAAAGACCAAGGTTGGTCATGTTGAACGAATGATTAAGTCCGGTTTAGTGGAGAGGCTAACTCTAGAGCTTTGATTTTGTTCATGATTCTAATAAAACTAAGGACTAGTACATAGACAAGACGTGATGAAAGTAAGAGAAAAACATTGAGTATGAGAGCCATTGGATAGCGGCGAGAGCTTATCCCAGGAATTCCCATGATGAGTCTGGGTGAGGATGCTGCTCCAGAGTACCGTCCCGGTGGCGACGCTCGTGGGATGTTTGAAGACTACGGGTGGTGTCATGTCTATGGTGAGAGCTGAATTACCACAGGATGTCTGCATAATGAGTCATGTCAGCGATGGGATTCCCTCCAGAGTGCCTAGACATGAGTTCGTAGTTCAAAAAACATCTAGGATACTTACCGTAGTTACAGTAGTAGATTAAGTCATAACGAGGGATTGAACCCTACAAAGATGAAGAACGATTAAGGGCTTGCCCTCGGACCTATGTAGTATGTGATGCATAGAATCCGAACAAGTGTGCATTAGTGTCATGTAACATAAATAATTGCATTAAGGACTAAGTGCACAATCACAACACGACATCAATAGGGTAGTCCCTTTTAGTTTGATTTGTGACAAGTTTGTGTTTGCTAAATATGGAAAATTAAGTTATACTATTTCCGGCATAGAGAGGATGGCCGTGTATAATGATCGTCGGTTGAATAAACTGACGCACCCACAGTCTTATATGCAGGTGAATGGCATGTTAAAGATTAAAGAGGAATTGATGCTTAAAGATTATACCATGTTGTTGTACATTTATTTAATTGTTGTAAATTTTACTTCCGCTGTGCAAATGAAAAGTGTAATATTGATGTAAACTCTGATGTAAAGTGAAAAGTTTAAATTTCCTTGTAAAATTGTACTAAAAGAAGCGGAAAGATCCTGTAGAACATCTCGAATTCAGTGTATTTGGGATTCGGGGCGTTACAGAGTGGTATCAGAGCCACGCTTTCCACACTTGTACAAATTTATATGGAATGACACCCTAGTAGTGGACATTAGAGTGTGTGTTTGAGTCTAGAGATTTAAATGTAAGTGACTTACATTTGTGTTGCTCTATGACTTATGCTTCCTCCTCTTTATTTCTAAGATGGCTGACCACTTCGACCCTGCTGGCGACGACGACTGGCATATTATTGAGGAAGAGTACCATCCTGGACAGGCAGATTCCGAGGATGAGTACTATCCAGGGCAAGCAGATTCTGACGGAGAAGAATGGCCTAAATCCCGAGAGATTACCCCACCTCCGGATTCATCTGATGACTCTTCTTCTGACGAAGAAGAAGAACCAGTTCCAAATAGTCTTGTGATATCTCTTTAAAGGCAGGTAGAAACACTGCGAGAGAGAGTCGGATTATTGGAGGCCCAGCTGGCAAAGCGAAAGGACGACTTTTCAGTTCTCAGTCATCGGGTATGGGAACTCGAGAAGAGGAAGAACCTGACCGATGTGTTGAAGGATGAAGTTGATGAACTACGGGGAGAACTTCGAGAAGCGAAGAGGAACCGTAGGAGTTAGACTGTTGTAGCTTCTACTTTTTTCATTCTGATGTCAAAAATATTTTTCAATTCGAATGTATAAAGTTTTGAATTCAATGAAATGCAAGTTGGTTTAAAATTCATGTCTTATACTTCGAATTTAATGGATCTTTTGCATCAGAATATGTCGAGAAGAGGAGCTAGGAATGGTGAAGGGTTGGATCTGGAAACAGAACTTGCGAGGGTCTTTCATACGCTCAATGCTGTGGCTATGAACCAAGGAAGGGGGCCGGTGAATCCAGTGCCTGAGGCGATTAAACTGGTGGAATCGTTCAAGCGAATTAAACCACCTGTATTCGAGGAAAAGTCAGACCTAGATGCGGCTGACAACTAGATTCGTCAAGTGGAGACAATCTTTGAAGTGTTGGAGACTCCTGAAGGCAGCAAGATCAAGTTGGCGACTTTGCAACTGGAGAAGGATGCGGCGGTTTGGTGGCAATCCATGAAGAGGACCATGCGGGGCATAGTGCTTGGCTGGGAGGAATTTCTGGAAGAATTCCGCAGTCACTATTTCTCCTCCGATATTCAAGAGAAGAAGGCTATGGAGTTTCTATCGCTACAGCAAGGTAGCATGTCAGTGAGAGAGTACGAGACTAAGTTTACTCAGCTCTCTAGGTATGTGCCTGAACTGGTGATGGATGAGGCGAAGAAGGCTCGTAAGTTCGAGCATGGATTAAGGCCGAGCTTGAGGTCCCGGATGATACCTCTTGGTATCAGAAGATTCGACAAGTTGGTGAAGAGAGCAGCAGCGACGGAAGCAGATATGGAGCAGTTCCATGTTGTTCAGAACCGGAGGAACAACTGGCAGTATGGGAAGAGGCCCGCCAATTCTGGGAGTTTCAAGGGGCAACCATCTGCACAAAGGTTCAAACCGACAGGGGCGAACGCTATTAGTGTGGCTGGAGGACCTGGGAACAATGTGGTGAGACCTCCTGCGGTGACTTGCTACAACTGTGGGGAGACGGGGCATTACAAATCTCAATGTCTCAAGCCACGAACTGGTAATAGCAACGCACCGACGCAGCAGACTGGGAAGAGGTCGTACCAACCAGGGTGAGTATTTGCCTTGACGGAGGCTGATGCTGATGAAGCAGATCAGGTCATCTCTGGTACGAGGGCTGATGTCTAGAAGTTTTGTCATTTCTTTTTCCCGCTTATATTGTGAAACTGTAACGTAATGGTGTGTATTATGTAACAGGCGAACTTTATCTTAATGGAATGAAAGCTGTTGTGTTATTCGATACTGGATCCTCTCATACTTTTGTGTCTCCTAAATTTGCTAAAGTGTTGGGAGTTGAGCCGAAGATTTTTCCAGGCAAGATCTTAGCAGTAGCTACTCTATCAAGGAAAACTTTAACCACTGATCGGTATTATGCTGATTGCGAGATTGTGATTGGAGAACGAATCTTTGGGATTGATCTGATCAAGCTGACTATCTTGGGAGTCGATGTTATCATTGGCATTGATTGGATGTCGGTGTACAGTGCAAGCATCGAGTGTAAGACCAAGACGGTAACAGTGAAGGCACCAGGTGGACCTGAAGTCACTTTCCAAGGGAAGCAGAAGTGTTCTAAGCTGGTGGCAACTATCCGCAAGGAAGAGACTCCTGTGGAAGTGCAAGGGATTCCTGTGGTTCGGGACTATCCGACTATGTTCTTGGATGATTTTCCTGGGTTACCCCCGTATTGTGATGTAGAGTTCAGCATCACTGTTCAACCAGGAAGTGCACCCATTTCTAAGGCACCATATAGGATGGCTCCAGTGGAACAGGATGAGGTGAAACGGCAGATTGAGGAACTGTTGGAGAAAGGCTTTATTCAACCTAGTGCGTCACCTTGGGGAGCACCAGTGCTTTTGGTAAAGAAGAAGGATGGATCGATGAGAATGTGCATCAATTACCGAGAGCTGAATAAGGTCACTGTTTAGAATAAGTATCCTATTCCTCGAATTGATGACTTGTTCGATCGTCTACAAGGAGCAGCTGTATTCTCCAAAATAGATCTTCGATCAGGATATCACCAGGTTCGAGTGAAAGCTGAAGATGTGCATAAAACTGCATTTAGAACTCGACATGGGCATTACGAATTCTTAGTTATGCCATTTAGAGTGACGAATGCACCCGCGATCTTCATGGATTTGATGAACAGAGTTCTGAGACCGTTCATTGATTCTTTCGTCGTGGTGTTCATCGACGATATTCTCGTGTACTCCAAGTCAGAGAAGGAGCACACCGAGCATCTGGCAGCAGTTTTGAAGAAGTTGGAAGAGCAGAAGTTGTATGCCAAGTTATCCAAGTGTGATTTCTGGAAATCTGAAGTGGAATTCCTAGGTCACATCCTTTCTAAGGAGGGAATGGCAACTGACCCTCAGAAGATAGAGGCAGTGAGAGATTGGGCAAGGCCTACTACAGTGAAGGAAGTCAGAAGTTTTCTTGGAATGACTGGATATTACCGAAGGTTCATTCAAGGTTATGCTCAGATAGCCGTGCCGCTTACTGGACTCACCAAGAAGAATGTGAACTTCAAGTGGACTGAGCAATGTGAGGCAAGCTTTCAGGAGTTGAAAGAGAAGCTGACTACTGCACCTATTTTGGCTTTGCCTAGAGCAGGTGTTGAGTATGATGTTTATAGCGATGCTTCACATCGTGGGCTTGGTTGTGTCTTAATGCAAGAAGGAATAGTAATCGCTTATGGGTCTAGGCAACTACGACCACATGAGAAGAATTATTCAACTCATGATCTGGAGTTGGCTGCGATTATCTTTGCCCTAAAGCAATGGAGGCACTACGTGTACGGTGAAAAGTTGAACATGTACACGGACCACAAGGGCTTGAAGTACATATATCAGCAGAGGGATCTGAATTTGAGGCAGCGGAGATGGTTGGAAGTGCTTGAGGATATGTGACCTGAGATCAAGTATCATCCTGGGAAGGCTAATGTTGTTGCTGATGCACTTAGTCGCAAGAGTAGCTTAGCCAGTTTGATTACAACTTAGAAGCATCTGATGAGGAATTGGATCGAGCAGGTATTGAAGTTGTCTTGCAAGGATTGGGAGCATCTTTGGCTCAGTTGAGGCTTCAGCCTACTTTGAATGGAAGGATCATTGCAAGTCAGGAAGTTGATGCTGATATTTTGGAGATGAAGGAGCAGGTTGGTGCTGGCAGGTTGCCCGGATTTCAAATCAGGGATGGAGTGCTGTGGTTCGGAGATAGGCTGTGTGTTCCAAATCAGGCGGACCTGAAAGAGAGTATTCTTCAGGAGGCACATGCTCTCTTTTGTCGGTACATCCTGGGAGTACTAAGATGTACAAAGACATCAAACAGCATTTCTGGTGGTCAGGTTTGAAGCGGATGTGGCTGAATTTGTGGCGAAGTGTGAGGTTTGTCAGCAAGTAAAGCCGAAAATCAGAGACCCAGAGGTCTATTACAGCCGTTACCTATTCCGGAATGGAAGTGGGATAACATCAGTATGGATTTCATCACGGGATTGCCTAAGAGTTCTAAAGACAATGATGCGATTTGGGTTATAGTCGATCGACTGACCAAATCCGCTCACTTTTTGGCGATGAAACTCACTGCTTCGATAGACAAGTTGGCTGAGATGTATGTTGGCGAGATCGTCCGGCTTCATGGTGTTCCGTCAACTATTGTGTCTGATCGAGATGCGCGGTTTACTTCGCATTTCCGGAGGAGTCTTCAGACAGCTTTGGAAACCAAGACAGATTTCAGCACTGCTTTTCATCCGCAAACCGATGGGCAGACCGAGAGGGTCAATCATATTCTGGAGGATATGCTTCGGTGTTGTATACTAGACTTTGGAGGCAGTTGGGAAAGGCATTTACCTTTGGTAGAGTTTGCCTACAACAACAGTTTTCAGGCTAGCATTGGGATGGCGCCGTACGAAGCTCTGTATGGCAGGAAGTGCAGGATGCCTGTTTGTTGGTTTGAAGTTGGGGAGCGTCAGTTGTTTGGTCCTGAGCTTGTGCAGCAAACCTCTGAGAAGATTGTTCTGATCAGGAAAAGGTTGGTAGAAGCTCAGAGCAGGCAGAAAAGCTATGAGACAACCGGAGAAGGGACCTTGAGTTTGAGGTTGGTGACTTCGTCTTTCTGAAAGTATCACCCAGCAAAGGTGTGGTTCGATTTGGCAAAGGCGGGAAGTTAGCCCCGAGGTTTATAGGCCCATATAAGATATTGAAAAGGATCGGGAAGACTGCTTACCGGCTTGAGTTACCGGAAGAGTTATCTCAGGTGCACAATGTCTTTCATGTGTCTATGCTGAGAGGTTATATTCCAGATCCGAGTCATCATTTGCCTGAAGTGCCGGAAGGTTTGCAGTTGGATCTGAACTACATCGAGTCTCCTGTCGAGATTGTTGACCGTAGGGAGAAAGTCTTGAGGAATAAGACGATACCGATGGTCAAGGTAGTCTGGAGAAACCATCTGGTTGAAGAGGCTACTTGGGAATCTGAGGAGAGGATGTTGAAGAACTATTCTGAGCATTTTGCTTGATTGTATCTTTGTATTTTCTTTTGTTCTTGTTGTTGTGTTGTATTTTTTGTTTTCTTGCTCTTGACTGTAGTTCCGGGGATGGGACTATTCTAAGGAGGGAGTGTTGTAATGCCCTGATTTTTCAATAAATAAAAAATTATTTATTTTGCACGTAGTGTGCATGTGCAATATTTTGGTTAATATTTTCATCAAGATGAGTAAAGATATTTTAATATATGCTTTTAATTATTTTATACAAAAGCCTTATTTTAATTAGATTAAAAAGCCTTTTTCTTAAAGCCCAAAATGTAATTTATCTATTTTATTTTAAAATAACTATTTTGGCCCATAAACTAAAGCCCATAGATTATATTTTTACACAACTTGTCATGTAGAATACAATTTAAAAGTCTATTTTATTTTTTATACAAAATTTAATGCACAAATTTTGGTCCTAGTGGCATGCACGTGCACTACACGTACACGTGCAATATGCACTTCCTTTTTGCATGGCCGGGAATACTTCTTTTGGAGGGAGATTCAAAAGTTATAATGGTGATCATGGTGGTGGTTACTTAGATGTGGGTAGTTATTGCAACTCCTACTCTCATCCTAGCCCTCCATCCTACAACCAACCAATTAATCCTAGCCCTTCATTCTATTTGATTTTTAGTATAATACCCCCTCCCATGACTAGTTATCCTTGTGCCTATTAATCTTTCCAAACCTATAGTCTAAATTATATTATCTAGTGAGTTAAAATATTGGGTTGTGTGGGAGTTTGGGCTTGCAACAAGTAGAAGGAGAGGCCGGCTATTCAAGGAGGAGCTTTCGGTGTGGTGCTTTTGGAGCTTGTGTGCGCGCGTCTAAGAGGAGGTGCACTCATCTGCGAAGGACTTTTGTTGTTATTGTGTTTGTCTCTCCATACAAGGTGGGTGAATTTTTCGTATTTCTAATTAGGAATACCTGCTAGATTAAATTAAATGAATGATGTATGAAAAATATTAATAAGAGTACACTCTTAATTGGAAAATTGACCTATGAATTGATTGGAATGTGGGTGTGCAATTGTATGTGATTTGATTAGTAAAAAAAATCTAAGTTTGTATGGATTAATTATAACTATGGATTGTTAAAGAAAGTCTCATTATTCTACATCACAAATTATGTACACAAAGTTAGTAGATTGGCAATGCTACTTCATGTGATTAAATGTATCTTTGTGTTACATTGAAATGAATGAATTGAGATTTAGATTAGCATGTTTGGTAAAAGGTTAAAAACAGAGAATTAATGTGTGTTTTGCTAACAAAGTGATTAGTGACATTAATTGTGAGAAATGTCGAAAAAGAATTCACTGGTAAGTCGACTTAGGACCCTTTAAGTCGACTTATGCCCTCCTTTAAGTCGACTTATGTTTTTATAAGTCAACTTATATTACTTATGTTATTTTCTTGAAATCATGAATATTTTTTCCTCTGGACAGTCGACTTACTACAGTATAAGTCGACTAGTACTGATGAATTTTTATAAACTTGAATGTTCTATTCTTCTAAAAACACATGGGACTTTATAAAAATGATTTGGGAATTATTGCATGAAATAAAATGTGATTTGAGAAAAAATGTGTAATTAGAACTATGGTTTTATAAGTGTATTTTTGGAAAAATTTTACCTTGCAAAAGAGTTTGAAATGAAGAAGTAGAAGATTAATATAGTAAAGATTGAAGTGATATTATGTGATGGATGTGATTACTTCCTAATTGGGAATAGTATGAAAAATATGAATTGTGAATATTCGTTAGTGAGGTAAAGTATTTCTCATTTTGAGAATAATGTGACAACTATGAAATGTGTATTATTCTCGTTGGAGAATAGTGCGACAAATTATGGTGTGAATAGAATGAAGGAAGGATTCCTTAAATTGAGATTTTAACCTGTTCAGTCGACCGAATGTGTGTGACAGTCGACTGTATTGAACTTGAGAAATTACATAATTGCATTCTGCTGAACAGCCGACTAGGTTGAACGACAGTCGACTGCCCTGTAAATGATAATTGAGATTTTGAATGCTGCGGAACAGCCGACTGACTATATGCAGCAGTCGACTCTTCCGAGCGATTATTGAATAGCTTTATTTGACTGAACAAGTCGACTGGGTGAGCTCCAAGTCGACTGTTCAGAGTACTTTTGACATCTCTGAAATTCTATGAATTGTTTTATGATAAAGATTGTGAATTTTATGTGAATATTGGTCGTGACAGTAAACTCAATCATCTTTGCATGAACTTTTTATACAAGAAATGAAGTGAATCATTATTTGAATTACAAAAGTTATATAATTGTGGAACTATGGACATGAAAAAGAAAATCTAATGAGATTATGAATGAACTCATGAGCTGGTAGTGCTCAGATTATTTTAGTAATTGTGAATTGGAATTAAAATGGAAGAGTAGCTAAGTCTCCCCCGGCAATTGAAAAGAAATTGAAATGAATTATTGAAATGAAAGACCAAGGTTGGTCATGTTGAACGAATGATTAAGTCCAGTTTAGTGGAGAGGCTAACTCTAGAGCTTTGATTTTGTTCATGATTCTAATAAAACTAAGGACTAGTACATAGAGAAGACGTGATGAAAGTAAGAGAAAAATATTGAGTATGAGAGCCATTAGATAGCGGCGAGAGCGTATCCCAGGAATTCCCATGATGAGTCTGGGTGAGGATGCTGTTCCAGAGTACCGTCCCGGTGGCGACGCTCGTGGGATGTTTGAAGACTATGGGTGGTGTCATGTCTATGGTGAGAGCTGAATTACCACAGGATGTCTGCATGATGAGTCATGTCAGCGATGGGATTCCCTCCAGAGTGCCTAGACATGAGTTCGTAGGTCAGAAAACATCTAGGATACTTACCGTAGTTACAGTAGTAGATTAAGTCATAACGAGGGATTGAACCCTACAAAGATGAAAAACGATTAAGGGCTTGCTCTCGGACCTATGTAGTATGGGATGCATAGAATCCGAACAAGTGTGCATTAGTGTCATGTAACATAAATAATTGCATTAAGGACTAAGTGCACAATCACAACACGACATCAATAGGGTAGTTCCTTTAGTTTGATTTGTGAAAAGTTTGTGTTTGCTAAATATGGAAAATTAAGTTATTCTGTTTCCGGCATAGAGAGGATGGTCGTGTATAATGATCGTCGGTTGAATAAACTGACGCACCCACAGTCTTATATGCAGGTGAATGACATGTTAAAGATTAAAGAGGAATGGATGCTTAAAGATTATACCATGTTGTTGTACATTTATTTAATTGTTGTAAATTTTACTTCCGCTGTGCAAATAAAAAGTGTAATATTGATGTAAACTCTGATGTAAAGTGAAAAGTTTAAATTTCCTTGTAAAATTGTACTAAAAGAAGCGGAAAGATCCTGTAGAACATCTCGAATTCAGTGTATTTGGGATTCGGGGCGTTACATATACTACCTCCCAGTCGACTGAATAACAGTAAAATTCGACTGAAGGGTGCTGTAAAGTCGACTGGACAGAGCAAATATGTATGGGTTCCAGTCAACCTGAGTTCGAAAGATAGAATTGCTTATATTAATTCATATATGCTTACTATATGTAATTCTGCTAATTATATTTCTGCTTATGGTGGAAAATCAAACTCTTCATGGGTTTGATTTTCCACAAACTAATCTATTTTGGACCCAATGAAAATGGTACCATATTTACATTGAATATTTTATAGGTACCTAAGAGAGATCGTTGGATACTTGACAGCGAATGCTCAAAGCACATGACTGGTCATGCCAACCATTTGATGGAGGAACATTGATGGAGGAACAATCACATTTGGTGACAACAACAAAGGAAAAGTCATAGGAATTGGTATGGTCGGTAAGCACACTAACTCCTCTATAGAATATGTCTTATTAGTTAGTGGGCTTAAGCATAACTTGTTAAGTATTAGTCAACTATGTGATAAGGGTTATAAAATCATGTTTGAGAAAGATGCATGTTTAATTTATGATTCTACCATGCAAAATATAATTTTTCAAGGTTACAGAAAAAATAACATTTACGAATTGTGTTTAAAAGCATATGAGTTTTCGAATGATTTTTACTTAGTAGCTTCTAATGATGTTTCTTGGCTATGACATAGACATTTTGGTCATGTGAATATAAAAAATCTCTCTAAATTGTCAAGTACAACCTAGTTAAAGGGCTGCCAAGACTATCCTTGAAAAAAGATAAGTTATGTGATGCATGTCAACTAGGTAAACAAATTAAATCTACTTTTAAAACAAAAGAAGTAATTTCTATTAGTAGGCCGCTCGAATTAATCCACATGGATTTATTTGGCCCTACTAGAGTTGCTTCTTTAAATAAAAGTAGGTATGTATTTGTTTTAGTAGATGATTTTTCACGATTCACTTGGACTTTCTTTTTAAAACATAAGAATGATACTTTTGAAGAATTTGCTAATTTTTGTAAACGAATTCAAAATCAAAAGTCTTTAACCATAGTCACTATTAGAAGTGATCATGGTGGAGAATTTGAAAATGAAACGTTTGCAGAATATTGCAATAAGAATGGTATAATTCATTCGTTTGCATTTCCTAGAGCTTCACCACAAAATGGAGTGGTTGAAAGCAATTTACCTAAGTATTTTTGGGCTGAAGCCGTTGCTACAGCTTGTTATATTTTAAACAGAATTTTGATTAGGCCTAAGCTAAAGAAAATATGTTATGAGCTATTTTTTGATAGAATTCCTAAGGTCTCTTACTTTAAAATATTTGGATGTAAATATTTTATTCTGAACACTAAGGATAATTTAGATAAGTTTGATCCTAGATCTAATGAGGGTATCTTTGTAGGATACTCAAATAGGAATAAGGCATATAGAATCTTCAACAAGTCAACAATAACTATTGAAGAATCCATGCATGTTGCATTTGATAAATCTCTGTCTTCATCGACTTTAATTGAAAATGATGAAACTGATTCACCACCTTTAAATTAAGTAATTACATCTTTAGAGCAAACTAGCCTTGCGGATAAGTCGACCGATAAGGAAGTCAAGTCGACTGTTGTAAATCAGTCGACTGATGGACTGGTCAAGTAACTGATCCTGTTATGATGTCTCCAACTTTACCAAAGTCTTTTGTTGAAGTTAGAGATCATCCTCATGACTTAATAATTGGTGACATTTCACATGGTATTCAGACGAGATCACATGTTAACATGATATCTCACACAGCCTTCTTGTCGGATTTTGAGCCGAAGAATATACAAGAAGCGTGTGAGAATGAATTTTGGATGAATGCCATGCAAGATGAGTTAAACCAATTCGTAAGGAATGATCTATGGGATTTAGTTCCGCGACCTCCTGATCATACTATAATTGGTACCAAATGAGTAGTCAAGAATAAGTTAGATGAATCAGGACAAGTTGTTAGGAACAAAGCTAGACTAGTTGCTCAAGGGTATAATCAAGAAGAATGCATAGATTTTGATGAAACATATGCTCCTGTTGCTAGATTAGAATCAATCCGTATCTTATTATCTTTTGCATGTTTTATGAATTTTACACTCTTTCAAATGTACGTGAAAAGTGCTTTCCTTAATGGGTTTATAAAGGAAAATGTTTATGTTAAGCAACTACCTGGTTTTGAACATGAACAATTCCCAAACCATGTTTTTAAATTGAAAAAGGCTTTATACGGTCTTAAACAAGCACCACGTGCTTGGTATGATCGATTGAAGACTTTTCTTTTAGAAACGGGTTTTGAAATAGGTAAAGTAGACACTACCCTATTTATTAGGAGAATAGAGACAGATATCCTGATCATACAAATATATGTAGATGACATAATTTTTGGTTCTACTAATAGTAATCTATATCAAGATTTTGCTCACACCCCTGAAAAATGAGTTTGAGATAAGTCACATGGGTGAACTCAATTATTTCCTTGAACTTCAAATTAAACAGTCACATAATGGCATATTTATTAATCAAGAAAAATATGCTAAGGAATTACTCAAACGGTTTAACATGGATGGCACGAGTAGTAAACCACATCTATGGCTACTACCACTACCCTTGACAAAGATGAATTAGGTAAGAGTGTCGATCAAAAACTCTATCGAGATATGATTGGCTCACTCTTATATATAACTGCTAGTAGAGTGGACGTTATGTTTAGTGTATGTTTGTGTGCTAGATATCAGTCGAGTCCTAAAGAGTCTCACTTAAAAGCTGTGAAACGTATTTTAAGATACCTTAAAGGCACGTCTGAATATGGTCTATTTTATCCACGCAGCGATAACTTTCAACTTTTGTCATATGGTGATGCGGATTTTGCCGGTAGTAAAACTGACCGCAAGAGCACCAGTGGGACATGTCATTTTTTGGGACATTCACTAGTCTCTTGGTGCAGTAAGAAGCAAAATTCAGTATCCCTATCTACTACAGATACTGAATATATCGCTGCAAGTTTGGCTTGTGCTCAAATCTTGTGGATGAAATAAACCCTATTAGACTATGATATTTTATTTGAAAACCCTTCAATAATGTGTGATAATACCAGTGCCATTAAATTATCTAAAAATCCTGTTTAACACTTACGTACAAAACATATTGATATTCGACATTATTTTTTACGTGATCATGTTTTAAAGGGAGACATTTCTTTATACTTTATTTCTACTGATAAACAGGTAGCTGACATTTTTACCAAACCTCTTAAGGAAGACACATTTATCACCTTAAGGAGAGAACTAGGGATTTGTAGTTTTCATGATGTTTCTTGAATTTTTTTTTGGTAAGTCGACTTACAAGTACTTTTCAGTCGACTGCCAAGTATCTTTATTTTTCTAAGTTCTTGTCTGAGTTTTATGTTCTGGACAGTCGACTGTGCAGAGTACCCAGTCGACTGACTAGTTGTATTAGTGCTATGTTCGTTTGTTTATTTAGCTCTTGACTAAGTCGACTGCTCCTTAATACCAGTCGACTGTTACAAATCAGTTTTCGTCAAATTCGAATTTTGGCACATCTTTTGAGGCGATTCTTTTCACTTTACTACTATCCTTTGACCGATCTGAGCCTTTGAAACTACCTAACCTTCATCTCAGTCGTCCATTCAAAGTAAAAACCCTAACTCTTTACTCTCATTCTTTCACTTTTTACCCTAACTCTCTCTCTCTCTACTGAGCTATCAAGTCGGCTGCTATTGCTGCTTGGGGATTTCAAGGATTTTGAAACCCCAGATTGAAGATCTCTTTCAAATTTTCAGTGATTCTCAGAAGATCTCTTGAAGTTCTTTACTTCTCTGTGCTACCTCCTTGTCGGTATATTTTCTTAGAACTCTTTCCCTCTCTTGATTTTTAGGATCTATTTTTTGTTATGGCCCCAAAAAGATCCCGTTCATCTAATGTAGAAGAAGGACAAGGATCTAGAAACTATCTTCAATATTTGAGAAAACCAGATCTCATTGATAAATGGTACATTATTTGTTACATTATCATTTTTTCGGGTAGATTTGTGAATTTTCCGGATTTAGATAGATTCCCTCTAGCCCCATTGTTTGAGCAATGTGGGTTATTTGATCTATTGTCTCTTTTCAATCAACCCTCTTATTATCCTCACCTAATATATTTGTTTTATACAAATATGAAGATTACTACTTCGGAGGATGGTAATGAGATTTTTATCTTATCGTTTGTCAAAGATAAACGTATGAGAATCTCCCCTGCATGACTAAGTCTTATTTTGAGTCTGTCTAATGAAGGGTGTGAGTTAGGAGATGTTGATATGAATGATGACTCCGTTTTTTCTAAAATTTATTTGCCAAATCATGGTCCTCTTATGACCAATCGATCTATCACTTCTATTGCTAAGCTAGTTGCACGCATACTGTCATATAACATTATTCCCAAAACTGGGAGTTATGATCAGTATTCATTTGAGTTGCAACAAGCTATTTTTGCAATATTCGGCAATATTAAATAAATTGGGATCAAGACATCTTTAAACGTCTTGGTAAGCCTCATACTTCATTTCTTCCCTTTGGTGCTTTACTCACTCACGTCTTCTATGCTTATGATGTTGATCTCGAATCTGAGACGGATGTTGTAAAATACTTTGGTTCATTTGATCGTGCTAGTTTAGCACGTATGAAGTTGCTAAATTCTCCACCTAGGTCTCCTTCTAGGAATGTACCTCCTATCCCCTTAGCCACTTCCGCTCGTTGGTCTTCTGCTTCCAGTTCCTTTCGTCCTCGTGCTGATTTTGATGATCCAAGAAGTCTTTACACTTCTGTTAATTATATTATAGATCGTCAAGATGCTCTCATGGATCGTCAAGATGCCTTTGAAGCAAGTATTTCTCATCTTACCCACCTATTCACCACTCAGTTTCCTCCTCCCTCTCATGGTGGCCAAGATGAAGATGATGAAGATTGATGAGCTACTATTTTTATATTTTTTTTCTATGTATTTCCTACTTATATTTGCATTTTCTATCTGTTATGTAACCGTTTAAACTAAGACTATTCTCTTTTTATATAAATGTCATTTTGCTATGTATTTTTTTGTGGTTTTTCCTCCATTTTTTGTTGATGACAAAGGGGGAGAAATATAGCTTGTTTTATTTTGTGATGCATATCATTGTGTATGTCTTCGTGCATGTTTTTGTGCATATTTTCAAACCTATGAATTTTGTACATATGATAGGGGGAGCATGTGAGCATTTGTAATATTTATTTTCCATTATTGTAAGCTATTGTGTTGTCATCATCAAAAAGGGGGAGAATGTTGATTCTTGATTTTGATAATTACAACACAATGCAAAGTTGTTGTGCTACTTCTTAGATATTACAGGATGTACACAAAGGCAAAATGTTCAAACAAGCTCTCAAAGCAAGTTGATCAAGCAAAACTACAAACAAAGCTCTCAAAGGTAACTGATCAAGAAAGCTACAAGGTTGCCAGCTTCAAAGATAAAAACAAAGGCTAAAGCTCCATCTCAAGACTCAAGACTCAAGACAAGACCTATGCTTACATGTGTTGTATTAAGTGTCTTGTAACAGTTGTAACTCTTTTATTTCTTTGAGTCTTAGAATGCTGTAATAGCCTTGTCACACACACTCACACATATCTTTAAATAATTGAGTGTTTTACAAACTTAAAAAGATTGAAACAAGCTTGAATAAGCTCAGCTGTTAAGTACCAGTCGACCGCTATCTGACACCAATCGACTGTCTAGTACGAAACTGTCTCAACTCATTCAAACTCTGACCAGTCGACTCATTATGGCAACCCAGCCGACTGTTCAAGCCGTTTAGACAGTTTTCTATTTTTAAACCTGTTTTTCAAAATCAAATCTTTACTGTCATTGTATGCCAGTTGGGACTCAACCTTCCAACAGTCAAACGTCTCTAACTCTATAAAAAGAGTACAGAGATCATTTGACAAAGGTTAACAACTTTTTTCCTAGCATTTTGTTTCTCAAGTTCTCAAGCTTTTGGTTTTGACAAGAAAAAGCATTCTAAAAGCATTCACTTTCTAAGTCTTGGTTCTCTGAAATCAATCTAGCATAATAGTGATTTCGTTTTAGACTAATTTCGAAAGTTGACCTAATAGCCACGTACAAAATCACATTCACAATAAGGCTATAGGTTGATTGTAAATATTTTGTTGTTGTTCTTTTCACTCTCGATTATGAGAGTGGTCCTCTCGGTTGGAGAGTAGGGCTCTAGGGTGTAAGTCAGGTTTTCACTCTTGGTGGAAGAGTGGGTTTCTCTCTCTAGTGGTGAGAAAGGACTGTGGGTTGGACAAGGTTGTTGTCTAACGTCGTAGGGTATTCTTGTACTTTTTTAAGAATAGTAGAAAATCTTAAGCGGGTTGCTTGGGGACTGGATGTAGGTCGGGAGGACCGAACCAGGATGCATCGTGTGTCTCTGTGGTTGGAATTTCTGTGGTTGTATCTCTTGAACCTTTTATTACTTGCATTTCATTTCTCTCAAAACTGTTCTGGTAAGTCGACTGTATTCCCATCTTAAGACGACTGATCAAACTGGTATTACAATCTTCTCAGAAACTCTTCTAGCAAGTCAACTTCCTTTCTGTATTAAGGCGACTTATCAGACTAGTATTAAAATACTCTTCTACTCTGACGCCTCAGTCGACTGAACTTCCTTTTACAGTCGACTGAACAGAAGATAATTTTTAAATTCCGCAATTAATTTTTATAAAACACTATTCACCCTCCCTCTAGTGTTTCTTGCCTTGCCTATAGGATCCAAAACACTAAGTGCCCATAGCTCGACGAGGAAGAACTCACCATAGCTTGGCGAGTACGAGCGACCATAGCTCAGCGAATACAAGTGACCATAGCTCGGCGGAACGCTAAGTGCCCATAGCTCGGCGAGGACGAACTCACCATAGCTCGGCGAGTACGAGCGACCATAGCTCGGCAAGATCTCCATGTCCATGGCACGTAGAAAACCCCCTACTCCATAGCTTGGCAAAATCGAAGCTGTTATAGCTCAGCGAGGCGACATCCCCCATAGCGCGGCGAGTATCATAGCTCGGCGAAGACTGCGACACCTCCACGAGATCTTGAGCTTCGAAACTCGACGAAAGGTGGCGAGTAGACGAGGGGGAGGCTTGACATCATGCTATCTCGACGTGTCGCGACTCTGCCAATACAGGAATGCCTCAGAGTAGTCACCGAGCTACATGACAAAGAAGAAAAAAATAGCTCGGCGATTTCGTTCGCCGAGCTAGGGGGTGAAGAGGACGATCAAGGCACCGTTGGATCTCTAAGTCTCTCGCGCTGCCACTTGATCAACGCATCACGTAATTCCGCCCTTGATCTCAGCTCCTAGCCGTCTGATCACTTCAACGCTTGAGCCAGACCTTGATGCACACCCCAGGTTGCTTTAAAAAGTGCGCTGTCACTGATAAATTCAAAAAATAATTTAAAAATCATTTTTAATTCGAAAAACTAATTAAAAAATTCAAATATAATTATTTAAATTCTAAAAAATAATTAAACAATCCGAAAAAAATTATTAAATTGAATTTATTAATTATAAAATTCGAAAGAGTGGTTTTGAGATTGTAGAGATTCCATAAAATTCGAAGAAATCCGAAGAAGTATGGAAAAAATCTCAGAAATTTCCAGAAATTTCGGAAAAATCCGAAAAAATATGGGAAAAAATCCAGGAATACATTCACTGCCTCCAGAAGCCATAGATCGGTTCCAGGTATCTACGAACACTCTGACTACTAAGATTATTCCCCAGATTCTAAAAATAAGACGTACTACTTCCTAAAAGCCATGAAATTCGCCTTCTGAGAGTGGGGGGGGCTTATGATGATGGTAAAAATCGCAGCAGATCAGAGTCGTACGATCCCTGTATGGATCTCAAAGCGTCTACAGGTAGATTAGCCATCACAGACCTATTTTACAGGCTTGGGCCCACTCCGAGAAATGGGCTTCTTTCAAGCCCATAAAAAGTGACAGACTAGACCCACTAAGAGAGACACCTAGCCCATGATGGCTAGGAGTCTCATCTCTTATCCTTTCACTTATCTCTTCAGGGGGGAGACATGAAAGATCCGACGGTCACGATTCGGCTTCTAGAATGTCTCTCAGACCTATAAATATTCCTCCCCCTCCTCAGTTTCCAGGTAATCAACAATTCACCAGTTTTTACTCTCTCTCTCTTTCTGGTTCTGACTTGAGCATCGGAGGGTTTGTTGCCGGGGCCACACCCTGGTGTTTCAGACGTTTTTGCAGGTTCATCGGCCACATCATCCATCGTCCAATTCAGATCATAGAAGGTTAATCAATGGTCCAGATCCAATCTCAGGAACCCCAACAGCTTATAACAGCCAGGTTACAGCTTCGAATTTTAGTAGTGTCCTTCATTTATTTAACTCACTATCTGGTTGCTCCTACACCGAAATAAGCAGCAACACATTGTTATACTTGGATTCTACTAGAGGATTGAATTTTCCATGTCTATTAATAGTGTCCATCCTTGTACCTCATATCATTACATCTCCACTCAAAAATATGAATGGTTTTTTGTGAAGCTTGATGAAATCATAATCCCTTTTCATACTGTTACCGCTAAATCTGGTGTGGGGGTAAACAGATAGCATTTGTGGATTCGTGAAAAACCTGAATAGCAAACCTCTAACCTGTTCCGCCGGAGATTGACCGTTGACTCCCGCCGTACACCTGCAAAAAGTGCGAGACACCGGGGTTGATCCCGGCGACGCACCCTCCGACGCTCAAGTCAGTAACCAGAAATGATTATGAAAGAGCGTAAATTGGAAAAGTATTGATTACCCCTTAATGGAGATAGATGGGGGGTATTTATAGGCGTCTTAGGGATCAAATTAGGAATGTAATCCCCGTGATCTGATAAGGAATACTCTCCTAGTAAACAATTAGGAATGTAATCCCTAATTCCCGGTGAAAAGATAGATGTGAATCAGGGCCGTTGATTAGGATTAATCAGAAACCCTAATTCTATCTTTTCTGGACTGGGTGTGTTTCGGGTTGGGACCCGTACCCAGTTGAGGTGGATCCGTTCGTGGGTTATTGGGTCGTGAAGAAAGACACAGTTCCCATTTCAGACCCGTTAGTAGGTGAAATTACCGTTTTACCCCTGAGTTTTAAGATACTACCGACCCCCACGCTCGAGCCGCCTCTTCGTCAACCTTCTCAACGTCGAGCTCGCCACCTCCATGGCCAATACGTGAAACTTGCATATATTGTGGTGACTTGAAGAAGTATTGGTTATTTCTGCATATTATTGTGCTCCTATGAGATCTTGCATATATTGTGGTGACTTGTTCTTGGTTCATCTAGTTCTCGGAATATTTCTATTACTTATGGTGTGTGAGTTCCGCTATAGCACTGCGAGTTGTGGTAAATTCTGTGATAAGGGTTATCAGAGCACTAGGTTCGGGATGGCCGATAGTAAGTTGAATATCGAGAGGTACGATGGGAGTGACTTCGTGATGTGAAAGATTCAGATGATAACGGATCTTCGTCAGAAATATCTAGATGGTCTATTGTTGGATGAGAAGCCAAAAGGTGGAGACAAGGATGCGAAGGTCTTGGTGGAGTGGAATCGTTTGGATCAGAAGGCACTAAGGTAGATTCAGTTTAGACTGAGTAGGAAGGTTTTATATCATATCTCGAAGGGAAATAACACAAAGGAGACTGTGGATATTCTAATAGATATGTTTGAGAAACCGTCAGAATCTAATCAAATTCTTCATCTGAAGAAATTGGTTAATATGATGTTGAGGGAAGGGGGTTCAATAGCAGAACATGTAAACAATTACTGTATGGTTTACTAGCAGATGGAAGCTGCAGGTTTGAAGTTTTCAGAGAAGGGACAGTCATTGATACTTCTATCTTCTTTGCCCGATAGTTATGGTATGGTGTAACAGACTATTACAGGCACTATGACAGATTCAACGACTCTACAGGATGTGGTGAGTAGCATTCTGAACAGGGAGGTAAGAAGGGTGAAAAACGAGAGATTTCCATCATCATGTTTAGAGATTCCGCAATGGCAGTTGAGAGGAGACGTGGAGATCTAAGAGCAGTCAAAGAATAAATTATCTGAGTAGTTTAGCTGAGAGTAGGTCTGATGACAACGATGGGGGACATGGACCTGAGTGTTGGTATTGTCACAAGAGGGGTCACATGATGCATAGTTGCAAGACTTATATAAAGAAGAACCAACAGAAACCGAAGAGAGATAACCCAAAGGAAGTTCAAGTGGGGCTTGTTGAAGAGTTATGCTTATCAACTCGAGAGGATTTGGGTACTCAAGATTGGTGTATTGATTCGGGAGCTTTTTTTCATTACACTCCGAGGAGAGAGATATTTGATGACTACAAGGAGGATTCTTTTGGAGATGTGATTGTGGGGAATGGTCACAGGTGTCCTGTACGTGGGGTTGGTACTGTTCGCATGAAATCCAATGATGATCAGAGTGTTATCTTGCGGGGGACAAGGCATGTTCTAGACTTGAAGGAAAATCTTATCTAGATTAGAAGACTAGACAAAGATGGTATGTCTACTACAGTTGGTAGTGGGGAGTAGCGTATAGCTGCAGGTTCAAGGGTGATTGCAAAAGAGAAGCGTGAAGGAATGCGATATTTGCTTAGAGACGTGAGGTTGTGTGGGTTGCAACCGAGTTCTTTCAGTTGTGGAGGGGAGGCTACTAATTTAGTGGGGAGCTACTGGCCATGAAAGTGGTCCTAAAGAGTAAGATGTTGTTGCGGTGAGGGTATTTTGCAATATGGCAGGCGAAGCTTCAAGTCGTTCTTGTGAGGTAGAGAGCACTAATATCGATATGCAGGGTGATATCGATGAGGGTAACCAAAATGGGACTGTAGGGGTTGAACAGTCAGTGAATTTTGTGGATGTGTCGTCCACGGAGACTTCTAGGGAAGATGGTGCATTGAGAGGCTTTGAACCAAGTCCGGTGTTAATGAAGATTCTGCAAATTGGGAAGTCTTGTAACACGGAATCTGACACAGGATGTTGTTGCTCCAGTATTCGTGCTCTATGCGATTGGTGGAGCACATCCTTCATGAGGTGATAAGGGGTGGTTTGTGCACTCTACGTGGTGGAGTGGCAGAGATGCTCTTCATGAGAATGGAGAGTACTTGGGTCTTCCATAAAAGTGGGAGATTGACAGAGATAATGCAAGAATAACTTTGAAGCATTGTGCATTTGGTCCAAGTGAGAGATTGTTAGAATTGTGGCATCAAATACACGTAGGCAAAGAGTACTTAAAGTTGGAGAAGAAGAGAAAAATACGAAGACAACAAGAGAAACAACAAGTAGAAGAATGAAGCTGGAGGGTTGTGGTCGATCGACCGGGAGTGTGGTCGACCGGTCCTAGCTGAAAGGAGTTCTTTAAGTGTACAGGATTCAACAGAGAAGGGGACAATCGACCTTGCAGTCGACCGATCATACTTCGGGTGGACTTGACACATTGCGGTTGACCGACCCAAAGTGCAGGTCAACCGACATCGGCACTGTGTATTATTTGGGCTGACGAGTTTAAGGCCCAGTAAGTTGTATTTGTGTTTATCTTTTAGGGTTTGTTTGGGGGGTTATATATATATAGTAGTAGATGTGAACTCTAGGGTTATTAAGTGTCGATCAAGGTAAGTCGTTATCATTGTTTAACTTCAAGAGATGATTTTGCTGAGTGTTTCAAAGGTGTGAGAGGGAGAGATTGAGAGTTGTAATCTCTTTGTAATCTTTGTATTTCTTGGGGAATAAGAAGTATTGGTTATCTCTACATATTATTGTGTTCTTATGAGATCTTGCATATATTGTGGTGGCTTGTTCTTAGTTCATCTTGTTCTTGAAAAGTTTCTATTACTTTGTGTGAGTCCCGCTATTAGTACTACGAGTTGTGGTAGATTCTGCAACAATGTTGTAACTCAATGGAAAATTTTGATGGAGTTCTTAGCATGATTTCTCTAGTTGATCCATGAAAAGTAACCTACAAAAGTTTCCTTGCGATTGTTTTGGTTAATTATTGAAACTTTAGCCATCTTTAGCAAACTTACTTTGTTAGTGCTGAGGTTAACATCAAGTTTACTTAAAGCCAGCCTATCTTAGATGGCTGATGACCAAAATAAATATAACTTGATGCATTTATGAGATGAGTCGTGAAGACATCTTCAATTTTGCTTGCTGCTTTGTCCCACGATCAAGTCTGAATGCATTTTCTACTTGTCATTTACTAGGCTCTCCGTTGCCACTATTAGATATTTTATTATGTTAGATATTATATTACTCAGTTTATTCTCATATCGGAATATGTATTAGTTTAATCTTTGCTTTTCTCCTATCCTATATATAAGAGACATTCTACTCAATTATTCATAATTTTCTTCAATCTCTCTGTAATCTTAACATGGTATTAGAGCTCTAATCCCAAATTATAATACCTAATCTTCCTTTCTTGTCTAATCCCTATTCCTAATTACCTTCATCATCTTCTCTCCAAAATCACACACCTCTCATCCCTTTTCCCTTTACTACTAACACCCGAAACCCAAACCCAACTCCAACGAATCACCAACTCCAAACTCCATCGCCAACATACCCATCACTATCATCCCCAAACACCAAACAACATCATCTACTCTCCCTAATCTATTATTCCTACCACCTCCAACTCCTCAAACCCTAATCTCTTACCCAAATCCGACTTGCTTACCCTATAGCCAAAACCCAAACCAGAAATCCCAAAATCTAAACCTCTAACCCTGTAACCCAAACCCTAACCTTACCCCATATCCAAACACGATTGTTTTCCCTAATATATATATATATATATATATATATATATATATATATATATATATATATATATATATATATATATATATATTGTTGGTACTAGTGATTCTCATGAAACCTCAATTTTGACAGTATCTTCCCATCTCCATCGACTTTCCAGATGTCGCATCTTTCTTTTCACTCATCCCTTAACAACAACACCACCATCCAGATCTCGACCGCAACAGCAACGTCACCCTCATGCCTTCTCCCTCATCTCAGCATCAGTAATAGCAGCACCATCTTTATCCCTTCCTTCTCCCTCCTCCTGATGCCAACAATAGTATCACAATTCTGATCCTCATCCCGATCCCAACAATAGTAGCGTCGCCGTCCTCATTTCGATCCCTACCAGCACCAGTCTCATTCCTCCTCATCGAACTTCTTTCCCTACATCTTCTACCATGACCATTACTCCAGCCTTGCTATCTCTTGATGATTAGGCCAATCTTCAGCATCGCCTCATTTAGCTGGAGTGTAAGCTCTTGGGTCAGTCTGCCAATGTTGGCATCTTGTCCCTGCATTCTCTGTTACTCCCAGAATGAATTTTTTTCTGGATTTTATATTTGGGTGCATCACATCATCTTATTAGTAATTATATGCTGCTCACCACCAGCATTACACTTCCCTCTCACTCTTTATCACTTCACAGAACTAATGACTCACTACTTTTCACTACATACTCAGGATCTATTATCTCTCACACTCTCACATTGCCCTATGTTCTTCATGCTCCCCATTTATCCATAAACCTTATTTCTGTTAGTGCTCTATGCGATAGTGGTCGTGTCGTTATCTTTGATTCGTTAGGTTGTTCTGTTAAGGATTCACGCACTAGACGGGAGTTTGGGCGTGCTAGTCGACACGATCGTCTATATCATCTAGATTCTCTACCTGCACATAGATCTTATAGTTTTGTTGGTGATGTGTTATCTAATGTCGATCTGTGGCATAGACGCTTAGTTCATGTTTGTGAGTCTCGCTTAAAGAGTTTATCCCGTAGTGGTGCTCTTGGTCATCTTTTTTACATGTTTGTCAGTTTGTCAAAGAGCCAAACACATAGCGCTTCATTTTAATAACAAAAGGTCTTCTCAGACCACTTATCATTTTCAGCTTGTTTATCTTGATACATTGGGACCCTCTTCTGTAGCTTCTATCAAATGATATCTCTATTGTGTTACCTTCATATATGATTTCACTTGATACATATGAGTTTTCTTTATGACCATGATTCACACTCAGGTCGGTGCACATGAAGATTTTTTGCTCAGACGGTGCTCGTGAGTACACTTCCACTACTATGTGATCGATTCTTTAGTCTCACAGCACCATTTCGCAGCAGTCATGCCCTCACACACATGAACAGAATGATGTAGCTGAACGCAAGCATCATCACATCCTTGAGATGACTCGCATTCTTCTACTCTCTTCCTATGTTCCTCATCTTTTCAGGGTTGAAGCTGTCATGATTTCTGTCAGCCTCATTAATATCAATCCTTTGTCTACCTTATTTGGCATGACGCCTCATGTGGCTCTCCATCACTCACCACCAAACTACGATATGCTTCGTATATTTGGCTGCATATATTACGTCCTTCCTTCCACTGAGCGCACGAAGCTGGCTGCCCGAGCTGCTAAGTGTGTTCGCCTAGGTATCAGTTCTGAGCACAAGGGATATCGTTGCTTTGACCCTTTGCCACATCGTGTCCATATCTCCCATCATATCTTCTTTGTGGAAGACTTTCCTTACTACCTGTCATTCCCTGAGGATATTCATTTTCTCGATTCGCCAGTTTCCTCAACGACTTCACCAGATATATCTTCACGAGTTTCATTCAATCCCACCCCTTTAACTCGTCTCTTTTCTCCTATAAATCTTATGCCTACTGTCCATCCTACAGAAGCTCCATCCATACCACCTGTTTAACCTCAGTCACATGCATTGACACTATCTGCATCCTTATAGCCACATGCCCTCACACCACCTCACCAAAGCCACATGCACCCATATCACCATAGTTGCATGCACCGACACCACCGACCTCAACTCCACACTATGCCTATCCACCAACGGTTCGCCACTCTACCCGTTCCACTTCTGGCATCCCACCGGCACATTATACACCTTATGCCACTGGTCCTTCTAACAAGTTCAGCTTTGTCACCCTAGCATCTTACTCACTATAGTTCCATACATATTACACCACCATACACTCCATACGTGAGCCCAGAACTTATCAGGGAGCTATTCAAGATCTCGAGTGGTGGGATGCTATTGCAGAGGAATTTCTTGCATTTGATTAAACTGGCACTTGGGATGTTATTCTACTACCAGAGGGTGTCAAGCCTGTTAGTTTCAAGTGGATCTTCAAGATTAAATATCGAACTGATGGCTCCATTAAGAGACACAAGGCTCGTCTAGTTGGCGGAGGTTTTACTCAGGAGTATGACATTGATTCTGATGAGACTTTTGCTCAATGTAGCACCCCGAATTTCAAATAGGTCTGTATTCGAAGTTCCACAGGATCTTTACACTTCACTTCGTACAAATTTTACAAGGAATTTAAAACTTTTTATACAATAATATTTACATTAACACAGCGATAGAAAATTACAAGCATATACATGAAATCAATAATAGTCTGAACATTTCTTTAAGCAGCATTCCTTCTTTAGTCTTTTTTTTCAATTTGTCCTGCATGGAAACTGTGAGCACGTCAGTTGCATACAACTGACGCTAGGATATTGTAACGCTCCTGTCCCTAGCTCAGACAATTTATACAATTTAGAATACAAATTAGATACTATGTAGTACAACTGCCCACCACAGGCTGCCTCTCAAAAGGTGGTTAACCGGATTGGTAACTCTTGATCATAGGCTTAGTTATTTATATATTATTTTATTATGTCATATTACTGATATGGGATAATCTTCAATCACATACCTTTTTCCCATGTGAGCATGCAAATGCACAACAGCACCTAGGGTCTTCAACCGAAGGTGGGCCCCATGGAAATGGCCACGTCACCAAGCTTTGACGAAGTCAAAGCCTCTTTGCAAACACTATGGTTGTTTCTCCCACGTGCCCCCCCCCCCCATTTTTTTTTCATCCAATGCATTATATTACCACCAACAGCCACTATATATTCAATATATATACTGAAAACTACGGGGTGTTTTAGATATAATATATCAATTTCTCTTACTTGGAAAGCACACACTTGTTCACAAACAAAACTAAGGGGGACTATCTTATTGATATCGTGTATGAATGTGCACTTAGTCCTTAATACAGTTACTTATATTTAATGACACTAATGCGCACTTATTCGGATTCTATGCATCCCATACTACATAAGTCCGAGGGCAAGCCCATAATCGTTCTTCATCTTGTAGGGTTGATTCCCTCGCTATGAGTTTAACTACTACGGTAACTATGGTAATATCCTAGATGTTCTATGAGTTATGAGCCCATGTCCAGACATTGTGGAGAGAATCTCACGTCATGACATGACGCATCATGCAGACATCCTATAGACAATTCACCTCCGCCATGGACGATGGCACTACGTAGTCACCAAGCACCCCACAAGCATCACCACGGTCCCGATATTTTGGAGATATATTCACGTCCTGACATGATGCATCATGTAGATATCATGTGAACACTCTCACACCATAGATCTGAGCCCTCATACTTGTATTTTTCTCTTAGTTTATCACATTTCCACTATGTATCTAATCCTTAGATAATTGAATCATGAGTAAAAATTTACACTCTAGAATTAGCGTTACCTCTACATCGGTCTTAAACATCAATTGTTAACCACGACCTAATCTTGGTCTTTTAATATCACATTTCTCTTTCAAACTTTTATTTATGCCGATGTAAGGACTTAGCTAAAACTCTAGTTTCAATCTCTTTTCATGTTCATCAAATGAGTGTTCATACTCACAAATTTTCACATTTCATTATGATCTTTGTATTTCATTTTTCATGCACATTTGCATAATTTAAACAACAATTTCATCTTTAGCTACTCAAATTTTCCATGTCAAAAATCTCATTTTTTAATCTCTTACACAAAATTCTTTATATTCAAAGAATTCCCTTTCTTTAATAAATCAAGATCATATTCTAAGAATAATTTATCAAGTTCTTCTTCCCAAAATTACTTGTAATTCTCATTGTGATAAGTCAAATATTATAGAAATAATTTTCATGAAGTCTAGGTAATTTTAGAAGAATTCTAGTATTTTTTCCCAATTTTTATACACTTAAAAATACTTCAAAAAAATCAAAATAGGAAAAAAAATCAAAATTACAAACAAAAGGCCAAAGGCCGGATTCGAACCCAGACCAAACGCCCCCGCCTATGAACAGTAACCGACCCAAAGCGCACCCAATGACCAGAAAGGCCAGAGTGACTAACCGTTATAAAGGAAACTTAGATTATACAGTCTGGTTTCAGAATTTGATTAAAACTCGAATTTTCAATAAAACAGAGCCTCTTGCCAGACTCGAACCCAAGACCAGTACCCCCGCCTAGCTACAGTAACATACCCAAAACACACTCGAAGACCAGTAGGTCTTGAGTAACTAACCGATATAAGCTCAGGTTAAATATTTTTTGTATACACTGCACTGTATCTAGTTCTTTCTTTAATAAACTCGATTTTCCAATCACCTTGTACATTATAAAAATCTAAATCTTTTTCCATAAAGTATTACTTTGAAAAAGCAGTAAATTATATTTTCTTAGATTTCCAAAATTCTCATATTTAATCACATAGTAGACTATTTCTCTTATTTCTCTTGAAAAAGTGGAACATTAATACATTTTCGACATTGAAAAATTCATTTTCTAGATGAATCTTTTTATCTACTTATTTCTCATTTATTCACATTATACTTGCACAATTTTTCTTCATTCTTTAACATAGGTAAAGTCTCAAATTAAAATTTATCTTTTATAAACTCACTCATTTCTTATGATTCAAGAGATAATATATTTGACAATCAAGTGAATGTAAACTTACTCATACAATACAATTAAAATTCAACAGTTATTGTAACTTTTCCATGCTAATCAATTTATTTCACAAATCGTACGTGTTAATTTGCATTCTACAATCCATTCACAAGCACAATTTCATATAAGCATGATTTATCAAATTTATATGTACTATAGCATGAAAATATAGTAATCAAGCATCGTGACAACTCTTTAATTAACACATTCCAATTCATTTTACTAAATTTTTTTCATGTAGATAAACTAGAGTTTTCTCTCTTTCTTACTAGTCTCTTCAAGCAAGTATATGGCAATTTTTCTATTTGTTTCTAACATATTCACAAATTAAATTCCTAGCATGGTATCTAAACTAGAAGTAGAGAAATCACCCACCTTTCGAAAAAAACAAATAAGAAACTCCTAGAGAACTCCTTGAAAGCACGATCGTCTTCCTTCTCCTCCTAGTTTGGTGCAAATTTCGAGCTCCTCCTCCTTACTAGTGTGAACCCGAGACTCCCCTTGATGTGCTAGTCGGCCACCCAAGTACAAGAGCACACAAACACACAACTCTCAATCTTTTCCCACACAACTCTATCTTTTCTCACTCAATCTTTTCATCACACTTGCTTCTTTTTCTTTTCTATTCTCTTTGAAAATTTCTAATGCAAGTAATGAAGAAGACAAGGGAGGGGTATTTATATACATTTCAAAAGTGAATGAAGGGTTGAGATGAGTTTAGATGAAGGACTAGGATACATTTGGGAGTTAGAAGAACTACCCATCATCTTGTAACCACCTCACCACTCTCTCCATCTCTCCCACCATTCCAAATGTGGCCGACCAAGTCTTGTCCTCATTGCACGTGCATGTGCAATGCACGTGCCATCACATGCACACTAGTTTAAGTTGTACAATTATTAATTGTTCATTTATTTATTACATGATCAAGTCTACACTACAAGTTGCGTTAACTATTAATAAAATTAACTAGTGGACTAATTAGGTGGGCTAAAAACCATGGGCTCTTTAATTAATTAATTAATTAATTTAAGTGGGCTAGAATTAGACTATTAGGCCTAAAGATTAATAATAGGCTTTAATTTTAAAAGAGAAGAAAATATTTATTCATGATATTAAAATAATTTTTAAAAACATACATCAATTTTGCACGTGCGAAACACGTGAAAACAAATAAAAATTTTATATTTAATTATTTGAAAATTTCAAAATGTTACACTCAAGTTGCACAGATGACTACAGTTCACACTCTTCTTATTGTTGCTGCTATCCGTCAGTGGTCGTTATATCAGATGGACGTGAAAAATGTTTTTTTGTGGTACATTATCTGAGGTTGTTTACATGCAGCATCCTCCTGGCCTCACCACACCTCGTCATGTTTGCCATCTCCGCCAAGCTATATATGGTTTAAAACAGGTTTCTCGAACCTGGTTTGAGTGCTTTCATCGTGTCATCACACAGGCAAGTTTCCATTAGAGCTCACAGATCACTCTATGTTTATGTGGTCATCACCGCAGGGGCGGGTACTTCTACTGCTATATGTTGATATGATTATTACTAGGGATGACTCCGCATGCATTGAATCCACTCAGAGATATTTTCACTAGCAGTTGCATGTGAAGGATCATGTCAAACTACATTATTTTCTGGGTTTAGAGATTGCTCAGAGCTCTCAAGGAATATTCATTTCTCAGCATAAATTCACATCTGACATTATTTTCGCTGTAGCTCTCTCATACAGTCGATCAACCGATATTCCCGTAGAGCTTCACATGAAGCTTCGTTCCATAGATGGTGTGCTCCTTCCCGATCCCATTAATACAGGCAAAATGTTGGACAGTTTGTCTATTTATGCATCGCCAGACTCGATATTGCTCATACAGTCAGTATTGTCAGCCAGTTTGTTTCAATTCCTCGATCAGTTCACTACAGTGCTCTTCTTCGGATTCTCCGATATCTTCGGGGTACTACCACTCGCTCATTATTTATGTTTTCTACATTTAGACTGGAACTTAATATATTTTCTGATTCAGATTGGGCAGGGGATCCTACTACTAGACGCACTACCACAGGTTTTTGTTTCTTTCTTGGTGATTCACTGATCTCATGGCAAATTAAGAAATAGGCAGTTGTTGCATGTTCTTCCACAGAAGCTGAGTACAGAGCAATAACAGTTACCGCTAGAGATATTGTTCATATTCGGTGGCTATTATCAGATATGTGTCACTCTTACATGAGCTATACTCTTCACTGTGACAACCGGAGTGCCTTGCATATTGCAAGCAACCTGATCATTCATGAGCGGACGAAGCACATAGAGATTGATTGCCACTACGTCTGTAAGCGTTTTGAGGTATGGATCATTTCACTTCATTTTGTGAGATCTTCACAGTAGGCAGTAGACTTATTCACCAAATCTCACACTGTCCAGAGATTTTGATAATTGGTGGGCAAACTCGCACTTGTAGATCCACCGTGAGTTTGAGAGTGGGTGTTAAATATTATATTATATTAGATATTATATTACTCAGTTTAGTCCCATATCGGAATATGCATTAGTTTAAGTTTTGCATCTTTCCTATGTATAGAAAATATTGTACTAAGATATAATGAATCCAATAATATCAATTCATATTTTCCTACAATCTCTCTGTTATCTTAACAACCACATCAACCCAATTGAAAGGTCTAACCTCACAACCTTTTCCTTTTCCAGGTATCATCTTTGTATTTCAAAAGTTTCAATTGGAGCATGCTTTGTTGGTCCTCTACGGTAAACCATGGTGCAGTGTCAACTGTGTTTGCAAGAAGATGTCTCAAAGTAGAAGAGATTTCCACTGAATTTATTTTATGTTATTGTTATTATCCCATTATTATTGAGAGAGAAGTTAACACAATATCAAAATATCGCTATTCCTGTCCTTTCTTGAGCACCTTATAGGTTCCTTAGAGAGGTCGACTAACTAGTATAGCAATTTCATATAGAGGGTTAATTTATAGTAATAGATTGTAGCATTCCCATATAATAGTCATGTGTACATTCGCCTTCCACCCGATCCCGCTTCCCTCTGGCAGTTGTAGTAGACCGCTGCCACTGGAGACCCGAGATTGTAAAGCTCAGCAAAGTCTCTTGTTTTAAAGTTCTGGCGCCAGTCTGGAGCATACACGGTGTGCTTTCCGAGCTGCTGAAAGAGTACAAAGACAAAGCGGTGGATCCCAGCTGTTGGCCTCGGGCTTTCGTAACACATTAGCTCTTGTCCTGATACCAAATATATATGTGGGGTTGTATTTACATGCTAATAAAAAGTTAATTAATTGAGCTGTATATGTTTTTTTACTCACCAGAGTCAACTCCTGTGCCTCCTGGAATGTCTGTGACAATCCTGAAACACAAGAAAAAGATCAGTACTAGCTAGCGGAAGATAGTGTTAAAATACGAGCTGAAGTGAATAATTTCATGTGTGGTTAGAACAATTTATTGAATGCTTTCTGAAAGAATTGTTTTAACTTTAGAATGGGGGCATCCTTTTACCATTCCATGTTGATGGCCCTACAGAAAGAATATGCATGTGCTGATACATGTGCATCATTCTGGATCCTGTACTAGGGTTTTTTGGAGGATCAAAACTCAAATAAAGTGTTAAGGTACTCCGGCCGTATTAGTGGGAATTAATTAAGGAGAGAGTGTTTTGAGTATCTAGTTAGAACAATAGATCCTTTGTCTGTATATATCTATGCTGCTTCTTTTTCATTTTCTGTTGTATGCAGATGTTTGTGTGTGTGTTTTTTTTTTTTTTTTTTTTTTTTTTTTTTTTTGTTGCATTTCTTTTTCTTTTCACTGCTTATTTTTTTATTGTTTTTAAGTTAGTTGTCGCTATTAATGTTAGTCCATGTTAGCCACATCATTCTGAAGTGATCATCTATTTCTGCCTAGAGTGGTTATAGTAGTTATGTAGTTGATGAGTTTGGTTGATTTATGCGTTATTGATCAGCAATTCTGATCACTAGATCCAAATATTTTAGTTTTTAGTGAGATATTATAATGCTTTGATATATTATTGTGCTTTATTGTGAGAAATTATTATGCTTTGATATATCTCTAATCTCTAATCTCTAATATTATAATGGGAGAGAGTTGAAGTTGTATCATTTGTAGACAAATTATAATTTGTAAACAATCAATCATCTAATCTTAACCACACAATTTAAAGTGGAAGTTATATTAATCATTCATTTAGTCAACTCTTGCTATCTGTTACCATAAAATTATCAAAGTTCAAATTTATTTACGACATAATTATTTACAAAAAGTCACTCATAAAATAAAAGTTGGTGCCATTGGGAATAATTGTAAAGAGTATTGTAAGAATTTGAGATGAGTAAAAGAAGTTCTCACCATGTAGTAGTTTTTACTTTAAAATAATAAATTCTTGAAACGTGCATTCGCATGTGCAGATTGCTAATTATGTATACTACGCAAGAAGTAAGTAATGTTATACTAGCTTATGTTCATAGTATCTTTAGCTTTCTGCCACCCTCTTGTATAGGTTGATACAGTTGCTATTGAAGGTGCTGGTGAGAAATGAAAGAGAATGGATGCAACATTGAAAGGGAATAAAAATATGGAAAGAGCAGGGAGGAGAGAGAGAGAGAGAGAGAGACCAGGGTTGAAGACCAAAAAAAAAAACAAAAAACAAAAACAAAAGTAGACCCCTTTTCTCCTCTTTAGCTAGCACTTTTTTGAGTTCAAGGTTCTTTGTATCTTTTCATGGAGCTTCACGGAAGAACCGAACACGATGAAGTAGACTGAAAGTTATAGGAATATGAAATAAGAGATAACTAACAATCACCATTGCACATATCTTACCAGTGCACATATTCCCTTAGATGTGGGTTGCTTGGGCTCGGAGCATCAGGGTCCACCATCACCTGAACCATGCACAACGTTTAAAACTTTTAGTGACTTCTATATATACCTTCTATTCTGTGCAAAATACTAAAATCGGCCAACATACATTTTCATCGTAAACATAGGATTCAACCATCCAACATAAATAACATTCTAAAAGATATATGTATATATATATAGTAATTCTAAATGTTGAATTTATGTAAATAGTGCAGAGGGTGGTGATGATTCATATGAATGACATTAGTGACAGTAGTTAAAATCATACAGGGATGAAATAATTATTTCAGTTCTTACAAGTGTGTAGAAGGTCATATGGTCATTGCCTCCAATCTCAACCCTAGGTTGGTGAACCACCTGAGACGGTTTGAATTCACGCCCATTAGTGACTTCCCTAGACGAGTAGAATATCCTGAAGGTATTGCTTTTAGTGAATGGGTCCAACACATCTCCAACAACCCTACCAATAATCAAAGGGTCGGTTCTGGCCATGAGGAATTAGTGACCCCCTTTTTTTTTCTTTTTTCCCTTCAATATATATATACTAGCTAGGTATCTAGGACATAGGAATATTGAAGCTCAAATGGGCTTAGTTTGAACTGCTCCAAGTTGTGTCGAATGATGTCTCTATATATAGTGGTGAGTTGCTAAGCAAAATTCTGAACTCGAATCCACTTTTTCTTTACCCTATCATGTACTTTCTCTGTTACTCGTTATCTGTCACTACTTTTTGCCAAGTGGGGGTCGCTTTTTTCTTGCCTTTGTTATTGGCCGGTTAAATGATTCATGAGTGATGAGTAGATGGTGCCAGTTATTTATAGAATAGTCGGACCAGTACCTGAAGTGAGGAAGCGGTGTCTAGTAAGTATATATATATATATATATTTATGGTCGATTAGACTGTGTAGAATAATCGGCACAAAAAAAAAGACGCATGTCCTTGGTGGTCCGAAGATGGAAGGAGGGTATCTTATGGAAGCTTAAGGCTCACGCACTCACCATAATTGGAAATAAAACCTCTTCCCGTCACTAAAGAATCATTTTGCTCTATTTTCAGCCTCTCTTTCTTTGTGGAGATGATGATAAGGCCATCCTTTGATGCTACCCGTGCAGTGGCGATCGATTCCTTTTTCATGCGGAGACTGGACGAGAAGACTCCGATTTTCTTCTTTTCCCTTCTGTTTTCTCTTCTTTTGTTTTAACCAACCGGCCTGGTGGATGGATTATGTTGGTGCTGTGGAAATTTCAGATAAATAGAGCTTAGGGAGTAGTCACGAGGATGTGAAATGCATGACAGGCAGCACCAAGTTGCAAAAAACACAAAAAACAAAAAACCAAAAACCAAAAACCAAAAACCAAAATATCCGATTTAGCTCAAGGAGGGTGATGGCAACTCCTCATTTGTCCATAATTTTGCATCGCACCGTCAACGATGCAATCGTATCTCTACCATTCTAGACAATGGCATTGATCTTAGCTCCGATTCAGATTTTTGACACCACTTTTCTACAATTATACAAAAACCTTTTGGGGTCATCCAAATCCCGCTCCATCCACCTCGACTGGGCTTGGGCAATTTTAGTTGGAGTTGAGTAGGAAAATTTTATTCCATGTTGGGAAGGCAAAGACTGCAAATGAGGCAATCGAGACTCTCACTGATATATATGAGAAACCACCCGCATCGAATCAGTTTCTTCACTTGAATAAGTTAGTTAACATGTGGCTGTCGGAGAGGGGTTTTGTGGTAGAGAATGTGAATAATTTCTACATGGTATAGAATCAATTAGAATCGCCAGGCTTGAAGTTTGTGGAGAGAATACATTGTTACTACTATCTAGTCTCCCCGAAAGTTACGGTTCGGTAGAACAAACTATCACAAGCACTATGATTGATTCGACTAGTCTGAAGGGTGTTGTTAGTAGCTGTTACGAAAATTCTTTATGAAGTTTTTTTTACAATAAACTCAAGTGATTGAGAGGCACAGAAAACAGAGAAGAAAATAGGAGAGGAAGAAAAACCGAAAGGAAAATAAAATAAATAAATAACAACTTACAAAAACGAATTTCAGATTACAAGTTTGACTAGTCGAGGCCTGTGTATCACACAGTGTCCTTAAAACAGATTTCGCCTCTTCCAGCTGCTGGATTGTACGAAGGCGTTTGTCTCCCAGGATGCAACGACCAGAGTGTTCATGTAGGCACCACATAGCACTCTCGAACCGAGCAGCAGCATCAGAATCCTATCACCGACCTACCAAACAGCAGGAGTGAAGAACAGAATAGAACTTAAGGGAAGAAGAAAGAAGATTACTGGTGCATGGAAGAAATGAGAGGGGTGGTCTCTATTTATAGAGCCAGGGTTAAAACTATAACGGTAGACAAGCCTATGAATGCCTTCAGTGTAACGGCAGACAATCAATTGAATGCCGGCACTATAACGGTAGACATCAATCATTGCCTTTGAATGCCTTCAGTGTAATGACAGACAAAACATTCAACACAATACTGAAATGGCAAACAAAACCATTTCTGCATTTATTTCAGCCATTACAAAAGAAAAAATCAAAACTGTAGCAAAAAGTGGCTCTGCACGGGGTGGGGTCATGTCGGTCCAGCATTCGTGTCCGCAGGTCGTGCGGGTGCACACAAGTAGCATGTAATCCGGTTCGAGATTTGCAACTCCCCTCCCCTCCCCCCTGCGCGCGCGAGAGATAGCCTCTCTTCTAGCTATCTTACAATGCTTAGAAGCGGTTACTATATATCCACTTCTATTTAATTTGATTTTTCCGATGTGGGACTATGTTCTCTTAACCCATTTTCAAGAATGAAAATGTCTCACTTTGAGAGACAATTTCTCATTCACCCCTTAACCGTTTTTAGCAAATTAATATATAATTTTGATCTACTCATGAAGGAGAACACAAATCAATCAAGATCTCTCAATAATTCATTGAGGATCTTACTCAAAAAATTGCTCAAAAACCGGTTCGTAAATGGTGTATAAAACACTCATTTTCTAACATTTTCCACATGAATGAAAATTGGCGACCACAGACACGACAGACTGACACGACAAGCTTGGTGATAGAATTCAACGGTTGATTTCTGCATAGGATAGGTAGGTGTTACCCTTTGAACCTTCCCTTATGAAAATATGTTTACTTTACTAACTAAACAGTAGACACGATGTCCTTAAACTGTTCTGTCATTTGTGTAAATGATGACATATCGCACACAGAAATCTTCCTAACGCATTTTCAGTTTTCACTGTTATGTTCGTTTTGGCCATGAACATACGTCTGGTTCTGCAAGAGTTTAACATGAATATTGCCCTATATTATTCCCTTAGAAGCGGCCCTTCTTCTCTCTTACATAGGTGATTTCTTACTTAAGAGTAACCCGCATTACTCTGCTTGGATATCCGACGCATAAGAATCATTAAAAGCCTAGCTTAACCTGTTACTTTACGGGCATCACTGTTTCATCATGAGAATGGATATGGGAAAATCCCCACAGTGATCCAACTTGGTCTTTACAATTTAGTTGTCCCTTTGAACCTAGATCTTGGGATCTCCAGTCAGCTAGGTTGGGTGTCCATTGTATCGACTTATTCTTTCATGGGCTTTAGTCTCATTCCCCTCGATGATTTATCAACTAACTCTCCGGTTAACCCTTTGGTTAGCGGATCCGCAATATTACCCTTTGACTTTACATAGTCTATAGAGATAACCCCAGTAGAGAGTAGTTGTCTAATGGTATTATGTCTTCGACGAATATGTTTAGATTTACCATTATACATATTGCTCTGTGCTCTACAAATTGCAGATTGACTAACTGAATGTATGCAGATTGGAGGCATAGGCTTCGTCCACCTTGGAATATCCTCAAGGAAGTGGCGTAACTATTCAGCCTCTTCTCCACATTTGTCTAGTGCGATAAATTCAGATTCCATCGTGGATTTAGCGATCACTGTTTGTTTCGAGGATTTTCAAGAAACTACTGCACCACCTAGTGTAAACACATAACTACTAGTGGATTTTGAATTATCACTAGATATCCAGTTCGCATCACTGTATCCGTCAAGTACAGCCGGGTATCTCGCATAGTGCAGCTCATATTTACGAGTAAAATGCAAGTACTTCAGTACTCTTGTAATTGCTTGCCAATGCTCACTTCCAGGATTACTCGTGTATCTACTTAGTTTACTCACTGCATAGGCTATGTCTGGTCTTGTACAACTCATTAAGTACATTAGACTGCCTATGATTCTAGAGTATTCTACTTAAGAAATACTCTCACCTTTATTCTTGGATAAATGTAAAGTTAGATCTATTGGAGTTTTGGCAATTCCAGAATTATCTTTATCAAACTTTCCAAGAATATTGTCAACACACTGTAACTGGCTTAAAATAAGCTCTTCTGATGTTCTTGTGATTTTAATTCCCAATATAACATCAGCTAGTCCCATGTCTTTCATGTCAAACCTCGAGTTCAACATGTTTTAACATATTTAATTATCTGATTATTGCTTCCAATAATAAGCATGTTATCTATATACAAACATATAATGACATATCCATCTTCTGTGTCTTTGACATATACACATTTGTCACATTCATTGATCTTGAAACCATTTGTCATCATGACATTGTCAAATTTTTCATGCCACTGCTTTGGAGCTTGTTTCAAGCCATATAATGACTTCACCAGTTTACACACTTTCTTTTCATTTCTTGGAGCTGAAAAGCCCTCAGGTTGTTCCATGTAGATTTCTTCATCTAAATCTCCATTAAGAAAAGCTGTTTTTACATCCATTTGATGTACTTCAAGATTGCGCAGAGCTGCTACTGCAAGTACCATTCTAATGGAATTTATTCTCGTCACAGGAGAATATGTAACAAAATAATCAAGACCTTTCTTTTGTTTATAGCCTTTAATTACAAGTCTTGCCATGTATTTTTCAATTGATCCATCAGGTTTCATTTTTCTCTTGAAGATCCACTTGGAACCTAAAGGTTTACTGTAATGCCCCGTAGTTTTCAAGAGAGTATATATATATACATATATATACATATATATACACATATATATATATATGGGAAATGCTCCATTGAAAACGGGTCTAGTTTTCACGGGTTGGAAAACACCAATCTGAGCTGTTGGATCGCTCATGATCGTGATCAGCGACTCAGATCGAGCTCCCCATAACCCGTTTCAATTGATCAGCTCCCCATAGCATTTTCTTTGCATTAAAATGCTATTTTACATTAAAACAGCCAAAAAAAATTGTTTTGAAGCTCACAGGTTTTGAACCAAGCTCCCACGCCAGCACAGTAAACGCCCAAGGCCCATCCCGTTAGCCAAAAAGTCCATATGGACTTGGTGTCAACTTTCTATGCTAAAGTCTTCGTATGTCGACTTTTCAGTTTCGGGATTTATTTAAGGGAATTAAAAATAAAAGTGACTATCAAGTTTCGAACCCAAGATCTCTTATAACCAGTACACTGTATGACAATAGCTAACCAGTAAGTCCAAGTGTATTTTCTGTTTAGGAATTGTACTAATGTACTTTTGTTTAACTATTCTAAAAGTGATTTTTTTTCATGCAACTTGTTTATCCCCAAGGTCAAATCTTTCTAAGAAGTTGAAATAAAATTTTCTTGACTGAGATTGAAATTAAAAACAGTAAAACAACAAATTTTAAATTCATTAAAACTCTATTTCTACTTCTTTAAACAATTTTTCTCATTTTTCACATAAACTTGCGTAAGACTTGAGTAGTGTTCATTAGACTAGTTTATGTTCCTACTTTTACAAATTTCAATTTATAACAAAACTAGCATGTCACGTATTCATGAGGATTTCACAAAAAAGACTCTTTCATGCAATAGTTTATATTTTCAATTATAGCATGAAAAAATACACATATGTCAACACATCCAATGATACTAAATAAATTCATTTTGTTTTCTTTCTTCTTTCTTAATCATCATAAATCTAAGTCATGATTTGCATAAGATATTCTTCAACAATTTTCCATATACTCAACATGTAGAAATTTTGCAAACATACTAACATGATTTATAGCATAAAGAATTCTTCTTTTTAATTAGCATGATATCTACTATTTACTTAGTAACAACAAGACTATTCTCATTCATGGCTCCAACGGCTACAACTCTGGCACCCCCTACTTTGATCTCACACCCCAATGAGGGAGGGAGTCGAGAGCTCAGACGAGTTCGCTCCCCGACGCGTGCACACCAGCGTGCGCATCAGCATCGCGAGGGGAGGAACTTCGATCATCATCGCATCGTCGAGGATGCAATCAGGGGCCATGGGCCTCATCGATGACAGGAGGAGTATTACGAGGGGAGGGCCCAACGATGGAGTCCTCCTACAGGCCAGTATAGGCGTAAGAAAACCCCACCCTCTGAGCCCAGCTACAACCATACTAGAGGTCACACTCGGAGAGTGTACGAAGATGTTGCACACAAGCAACACATTCCTCCCAACACAAGCGCCAAACCAAACAACACCACCATCCTCCCAACACACAAGCAACACCAACATCCATCTAGCACCATTTCCAAGTCAAGCTATCAACACCAACTTCCTCCCAACACCAGCGCCAAACCAAACAACACCAACATCATCCCAAAACACAAGCAACACCAACATCCATGTTGCACCAATTCCAAACCAAGCTATCAACACAATAGTGTTGCTCACAGAAAAAAACACCCCTCTTCTTACTCCAACTCCAAATCGAGCTCCCAACCAACTCATCATCCTCATCACAACACCCACCCCAACCACACCACCTATCATCTCGCAACTCCAACACCACCGGGGCACCTTTCACCCAAATCTCAAGCCGAACGAGCCACCAAAGGGACCACGCTAGAGGGATTATAGGGGTAGAGAATGCCGGCAATGAGGAAGTGGAGGGGCAGTGGGTCCAGGTGGGGCGAAAACAAAACAAGAGATAGGGGAGTCACACTAACCTTCATTCCGACCAATCCCCTCACAAAAAGAAGCAGAGGAAGGGCAAGCGTAAGCTGGCGCCGTGCTTCAATTGCGGGGATCTAGGCCACTACAAAATCTAATGCACCAAAGAAGCTCGCTGCCTCAAGTGCATGAAGTGGGGACATCTCTCCTATGTATGCACCAATGTAGTGGAAACTCACAGCGATGAGGAGCACTCAGTGAGTCGGGGGAGATCCCCAGACAACCCATCAGTGATCCAATTGGCTAGGAGCCTGGACATCATCAAAAGTGAAGAACGGTGGCTGCGGCAATGGTGCGCCATTGCCAAAGTCAGAAAAGGGAGGCCGTCGGAGGTTCATGTGATGCAAGCGCTCACTGAGAAATGGCCTATGAGTGTTCACGGTGATTGGGTCGCCAAGAAACTTTGCCATTTGCAATTCCTTATCTCATTCCCCTCGCCGGAGAAAGTCGCAAAAGTGGTCAGGTTGGGAAATGTCGATTTTGGACATTTTCAACTTGAATTCACCGCGTGGACGCCGACGTTTGGAGCTGAGCTCCCACAAGGAGAGAAATTTTGGATTTGGATCCATAACATCCCCTTACATTTCTTGAATAAAGAAGCTCTCTAAGAGATTGTAGCAGATTTCGGGATGGTGGTGGAGATTGACGAGAAGACGATGCGACGGTCAGAGATTTGTATCGGCGAGATTGCTTATCAGAAGCACTGATATCGCTTTCATGTCGCTCTTCGCCAAGGTGTTCTCCTTCGATGAATCTTATCTCATCAGATTCGTTCTAGACAAGAGAGATGAAGCAACAAAGGAGCTGGTGGCCACCACCACCCTCCCCTTCTGCAGCCCTAAAAGACAACAGGTCCTACCGACAGGTGGTTTCGCCAACAAAAGAGCTGACTATCGATGGTTCCCACGAAGTGGAAAGGGCTCACAGGGAGATCATCAAGGCGGCAATGGGGCAGGAGCAGCGCCAAGGTACTCCGGCGGAAGGATCTTTTGTATCTCCGAACAAGCCTGGTCGAGGTAAGGATCGTCCCGTTGGATCCAACGGTCAGAAGCTAGCAAGAGCCCCCAACTCATCAGATCCAATGGTGAACCAGCTCAACCATCCTGATTTGGAAAGAACATAGATCAACCACACAAGAGGAGTCAAAAGAGTTGCCCAAAAAGATGGTCAAGCCCTGCACGAGTTAGAGGTGGAGTGCGCTGTGGCTTAGAGGGGAGGGACAGGGCTGGCACCCCCAAAAAATGGCAAAGCCTCACTCTGCCACAACATGCAGGCTTCGAGACTGGGGTTGGTGAAGGAAATTGCCACTTTGGGGAAGAAGACAAGCGAGAGAACCCTCTCGACCAAAGAGTGGGTAACCCAGAGATGGTTCCCGTCAGAAAAGGAAAAAGGCGCTTCTGAGTAGCAGGGGGGACAAGAGGCAATAGCTATTCTGGGGTTTGAGGCAGAGGCCATTTTGGAGAAAGCGACGAGAGAGGATCTGTTCACCCAAAGCAAAAAGCGCGCTGAGGAAAACAAATTCGTCGCTGAAGGAGTTGGTAGAAAAGCTATGCTTTTGAGGAAAGACGAAAGGAGTAAAGAAGACAACGAAGAAGATGAAGGGGGTGCCAACTTTGGAAAGGAAGAAGAGAGGAATAGCATCGCTGTGTTTTTAGCGCCAACAGATACGAACCCCAAGTCTTCCGAACCCACAAAAATACCCTCCAATCCCATGTTGCCAGCTGGCGAGAGCTGCCGCTCGGTTTTAATGCCAACTGACTTGGACCCATCGACTTCTGCACCCACCGATAGCCTCCCCAACCCAATCTTGCCAGCTGGCTTGGGCGGTAAGCGTACCGCCCCTTTATTTCGAATGGGGGGCGAGCATTTCGATGACTGCGGTATGTTATACCGCTGTGGAGGGGAAATTAACCCCTCAGTTGAGCGTATTAGTAGTGGGCCGGGTTGTGGACTATTTATAGGCGATAATGGGCCCAATAAGGGGTCCAAAATGCCTTTTATTATCTCTGGGACTAGTAGCATCGGAGTCTCGAACATTCAGACACAATGTAAGACTGGTAGCGGGCCCACCGAGGGGACCGCAACGGAGAACACCACTATTATTATTGATTCACCAATCTGTGGGCTCAATGAGGAGTCCGCAGTGAGAGTGCCTACTCTACTATGGGAAACTCTACATACAAATAGTGAGGAGGACCTAGAAGGGCGGCTAAATCTGGATGAAGAATTCTCATTCACAGATGAGGAGTCAGAGGATCTAGAGTTCATCGCTAACACCCAGAGGGGGATCTCCCCTGAGATGGTACTATCCACACTCCCAGAGTCAGCACCCGGAGATAGCTCTGGAACGTCTTATAGGACAGTTGGGTTCAGAGTTCACCAATCACCCAAGAGGGCTCATGTGGAGTTCTTGGATGACTATCTCGAGGTCACAGCGGCAGCCAAAGCTGCTAAATTCGACAACGGAGGTACGACTAGTTTTTTAGCTACTATATTAAATAGCATGTCAGACTTCGAAGTTTATTTCCTAGCTAAAACATGTGGGTTAGAGGTATGTGACACAGAGTGCAATGCTTTACTACTCAATAAAATCAGGGGTTGGGAAACAGAAAGGGTTAAGACTAGTTTTGAGAACGCCCTAGAAAATTGCGCTGGGCCGACAGACATCCCCAAGGATGTAACCGGCCCCACACCCACACTAACGATCATCGTTGACACTGTCCCCCAATGAATACACTATTCTGGAATGTTAGGGGGCTGGGGGATAGGGGGAAGAGAGATATGGTAAGGGACGTCATTAGCAATTTCAAGGCGGAAGTGGTAGGGTTACAGGAGACCAAACTCCAGTACAGGCTCAAACTCAAAAGTATTGGGGGTAACAGAATCAAGGAGTGGGTGTTACGTCCGTCAGCAGGAGCCTCAGGAGGGATTGCTATAGGGTTCAATTCGGATATCCTCTCTTGCATAAAGGAGTACAGTGGAACGTTCTCCCTGACTATCCGACTTAAGAGACGGTCCGATGATTGGGTGCAGACGGTGATTGTTGTCTACGGGCCGAATGTGGCTACAGACCAAGATGCCTTTTGGCAAGAACTTGTCGACATTTGACAGCGTTGGTCGGGAGCTTGGATTGTTGGGGGGGACTTCAACATCACTAGATTTGCCTTTGAGCACAAGGGAAGAGGCTTTAGCGACAGACACAGAGATGAGTTCGATAGAGTGATCACAGAACTAGAGCTGATCGATATCTCAATCAATGACAGACTATTCACTTGGTCTAATATGCAAGCGGCTCCGGTTATGGCCAAGTTGGACAGAATTTTAGTCTCGATGGAATGGGAAGCTAAATTTCCACTAGCGTCAACTAGATCGATCCCTAGACCAACATCAGATCATACACCGATCCTTCTCGATGTGGGGATATGCGGAGCCCACAGGCCTTGGAAATTCAGATTTGAGAAGGCTTGGCTGGAAATTCAGGGATTTCACCACATGGTTGTGGAGAATTGGGCGCTCCCAACTGCTGGCAAGGATGTAGCATCCCGATGGTGTGAAAAAATCTGCAGACTGAGAAAGAGGCTACGTAGATGGAATCGGTCTAGATTCTCGACCATCTGGCGTGCCAAAGATTCCTTCCTGGAAGGAATTGATGAACTTGAAAGGGTGGAAGAGACGAGAGTCCTGTCACAGGAAGAAAGAAGCAAGCTGCTAAAGCTTCAGGATAATGTGGCCAACCTGTACAAGTTGGAAGGGATCAAGTGGCAACAAAGATCAAGGATTTCATGGCTCAAAGAGGAGACGTGAATACGGCCTACTTCCACCGAGTGGCAAGCGCAAGACGTAGATCCAATACTGTACTATCACTTCAGACAGATACAGGAACACTGCAAGATGAAAACGCGATATCTGCAACCTTTCAAAATTACTACAAGGGCCTCTTTGACAGAAAGAATGATTTCAGGATCCCATTGAGGGAGGATTATTGGCAGGAATACCAGAATGGGGCATCGCAAACTTTCTCCTCTCTGGAGGCACCTTTTTCAGAAATGGAAGTGAAAAAGGCCATCAACCAAATGGGAGTAGACAAGTTCCCTGGGCCAGACGGCTTCCCAATGATGTTCTTCCAAGTATTCTGGGAAGAAATTAAAGAAGACATTATAGCACTGATGGAGGAATTTTTTCATAACAAGCTTAGATTGGGCATGTTCAATTTTGCGGAAGTGATCCTCATTCCCAAAAAGGAGGAGTCTAAGTGCGTGGGGGATTTTAGACCAATTAGCCTTATCAACTGCTCGGTGAAGATCATCACAATTATCCTGGCCATCCACCTGGGGAATATAATGGATAGTATAATCAGCAAAACTCAGACAGGCTTCATCAAGGGCAGATGTATCCTAGACTGTGTGGTCACTGCTGAATAAGTTATCCACCACTGCCATAAGAACAACTCTAAGAACTTCCTCCTAAAACTGGATTTTGAGAAGGCATACGACTCTGTCGATTGGGAGTGTTTACTGGAAGCTCTCAAAGGGAGAGGATTCGGGGATAAATGGGTCAGATGGATCAAAGAGTGTTTACTTACGAGTAAAACGGTAATATCAGTAAATGGGAGGCCAGGGCTGCCATTTCCTTGCAAGAAAGGACTCCGGCAAGGAGATCCTTTATCCCCGCTTCTATTCACGATCATAGCAGATGTGCTAAAAGGAATGTTAGAATATTTCGGAAAAAGGGTTAGATTACGCCTGTGGCCAGCAACACTTCCAACCAAGGGTGCACGATTCTCCAGTACGCTGATGACACCCTACTCTTTGGAAATGGGACCAGATCAGAAACAGTCTGCTTTAAAGGAACCCTCTACTGTTTTGAAGCCTGGTCAGGTCTCAGGATAAATTTCCACAAGAGTGCACTGATTCCCATTTCGCTCTCCGATTAAGAAGCGCGAGAACATGCCACCATTTTAAACTGTGTGAGGAATGAATTTCCAATCAAATACTTTGGGCTTCCACTCAGGCCAGGGAAACTTACTAAGTCGGATTGGCTACCTATAATTGACAGGATGGAGGACAGACTAGCCGGCTGGAAAGGAAAATCGCTTTCGCTAGGAGGAAGAGTTGTACTCATCAATTCAGTACTATCCAATCTGCCCATCTACTACATGTCTTTTTTTGAGCTCCCTAAGTGGGTTATCCAAAGGATTGACCGAATCTGAAAACGATTCCTTTGGAAAGGGGCAGATTCGAATAGGGGAGGCTACCACCTGATCAAATGTAATATCACTTGCATGAAGAAGAAGCATGGAGGGCTCGGCATCATCGACCTTAGAGGTATGAATCTTGCCCTTTTGGGAAAATGGTGGTAGAAGGTTTTTCACCACAGCGGGGAAGGATGGCAGAATTTCATTCAGCCATACCTGCGAGGAAAAGACACGAGAAACCTGGGCTTCCGATTAGGGTCTAGAGTTTTGCGACTCTGGAAAGGAATTACCAAAGCTAGCGGGACTTTCAACTCAGCAGTTATGTCAACTATCAGTAATGGGCGGTCCACCAGGTTTTGGTGAGACAAATGGTGTAGTGCACATACCTTGAAGGAAACTTTTCCTGAGCTGTATGACAGAACGAATTGGCCCAATATCTCTGTAGCCGAGACTTGGGGGAGGGGAAGTTGGAAGCCTTCGTTCCGAGGAGTTCTTACCCCAAGATTACATCAGCAACTACTCGAACTACAAGCACACATCATACGGACCGGGACGAGATGCGTCCAAGGCCCAGATCAGATGCGATGGGGACTCGAGCCCAAGGGAGCGTTCTCGGTCAGCTCTCTGTACCATCGGATTCTTTATCGGGGATGCAGACCCAGTTGGGCACAAGTATTATGGAGGGCGAAAACACCACTTAAAGTCAGGGTCTTCCTTTAGCTAGTGCTCAATATCGCAATTCTAACCAGAGAGAACCTGGCCAAAAGACAACCCCAGATTGCGACCGACCGTGGGTTCTGCCACATGCACACGGAGAATCTGAACCACCTTTTTATCCACTGCCCAAGGAGTAAGGCGACTATGGTAGAGGTTTTACGAGCCCTAGGAACAAGTGACTACCCCTGCGAATATGAGGATTTGTGGGTTGGTCCCAAATTCGCAAAGGTTCGCCATGAAATGAAGGATGCATGGTATATTGCCATTGCAGCAACTACATGGGTGTTATGGCTAGACAGAAACAACTTTTATTTTCGTGCTTCATGTAGTAGTATTTCTGGTAATCTTACTCATATTGTGCATCTTATTTCTTTTTGGGCTACAGCTGCCGCCACAGGAGCGAGAGGGAGGATTGCCAGTCTTCCAGGTTGAGGATTTTGATGATGAGGAGGTAGAGTTTGGGCCGACCCTGGACTGAGGGGCGGAGCAATCTCAGTAGCTGCACTCTGCTAGTTTGGTCTTGACCTACTGTACTTTTGGTTTTTGTTTGGAGGATTCGACCCACCCCCCAGGGTTTTGTTAGGGGTTTATGTTTTATTTCCTGCACTATTTTGTCTTTCCTGTTTTGTACTTTTGTATCCTTCCCGGTACACCGGGGTTGTTTTATTAACGACTCATTAATGAAACAGGGTGGCTTTATTCCACCTTTTACCTCAAAAAAAAAAATTACACTAGCATGAATTTCATTTACATATTTTCACATCAATAATAACTTATACTACGCATTTATAGTTTTAACATGCATATCCTACAACTAGAAAGTAAAGAAACTACCCACCTTAATTGAAGATTGGGAAATGAGAAATATGGAACCAACACCTAGATCCTAGCAAGAACTTCTTCTCCTAGCAAGAGCATCTTCTCCTAGCAAGAATTTCTCCAAGCACAAGAACTCTCTTACTCTCTTTCTTTTTCTTTCACTTAATTTGATTTTGTTTTGGTGCAAAAGAGAAGGAGAAATGAGGTTCTATTTATAGGGTAAAGTTAATTAGGATCTAATATGCATAAATCTCCACCTAATAACTCTCTCTTTTAATTCTTCCAACCCTTCATTTTCTTAACTCCTAAACTCCTAACTCTTCATGCTCCCAACCTTTCAAGATCTCAACTCCCATAACCCCAACCTTTCCTCTCCCCCACTAGCTCAAAACCGGCCTACACCATGTGTACAACCAGGTGAATCATTCCAAGTGTGCATATGCACACATGCACACACCAATTAAGTACATTTTTATAGTTCTCAATGTGTACCAAAAGTTGTAACTTGTCATGTATTAGTCCAAACTCAACTCGAAATTAGGATTTTATTAATGGGCTTGTCCCATGGGCTCTCTTTTAATTAACTAATTTAATTATCCTAATGGGCTCTCCTTCTAATGGGCTAGAATTTAATCTTATAGGTCCATGGATCAAAAGGAGGCTAATTAAAAACTTATGCATGCTAAAAATTAGTAAATGAGAGTAAGGAAAAAGATGGATAAATTTGCACGTGCATCATACGTGCAAAAATCGGAAATGAATTTTTCGTTTAAAATAAAATGTGGGGTGTTACACTTGATAACAGCAAAATTGGCTATGTGTGCGCCTATTGACTTTGGTCAAAGGCTAGGTGACGTGGCAATTTTCCAAGGGGGCCCACTTGCTGTATATTTCATCCAGAGAAGAAAAAGGTAGGTATGTGATTGAAGATTGTCCCACGTCGTAAATTACTAGAAATAAATAATATATAAATAATATAGCCTACGATCAAGAGTCACCAATTCGGTTAACCAACTTTTGAGAGGCAGCCTGTGGTGAGCAGTTGTACTACATAATATCTAATTTTTCTTATAAATTGTATAAATTGTCTAAGCTGGGGGCAGGGGCGTTACAAATGGTATCAGTGCCGACTTTCGACACCGAGCTAGCTCCATCTTAGGCATACATTTCGACACCGAGCTAGCTCCACTCTTACCCACACTCGGTGTCGAAAGTCGGCTCTGATACCATTTTGTAACGCCCATGCCCCTAGCTCAGACAATTTATACAATTTATAAGACAAATTAGATACTATGTAGTACAACTGCCCACCATAGGCTGCCTCTCAAAAGGTGGTTAACCGAATTGGTGACTCTTGATCATAGGCTATATTATTTATATATTATTTATTTCTATTAATTTACGATGTGGGACAATCTTCAATCACATACCTGCCTTTTTTTTCTCTGGATGATGCAGGTGGGCCCCCTTGGAAAATGGCCAAGTCACCCAGCCTTTGACCAAAGTCAACAGGCACACACAAAGCCAATTTTGTTGTTATCAAGCACGTGGGGCCCCCCACCTTCCAATACTATTCCATTTCCTTTTATTAATTCTTATGCATACAGCTACTTATATATATATATATATATATATATATATATATATATATATATATATATATATATATATATATATATATATATATACTCTTTTGAAAACTATGGGGTGTCACATTATTTACTAGCTGATGGAACATCCACTAGTTCCCAAGTATGATTTTGCAAGATAGAATCAATTTCACTTTTGATGGCTTCTTTCCATAGAGGACCATCACTAGAGTTCACCGCTTCCTTGAAGGTTTGAGATTCACCTTCAAGCATAAAAAGTCAAGAAATCCGGACTAAAAAATTTTTCCATTCTTGTTCTTTTACTTCGTCGAGGTTCCTCCTCAACTTCTTCATCTTGGTCTTCACTATCTTCACTAATAGTCTCATGTGTTCATTTGGAGGAACTTGGTTCCTCCTTTAACTTACATGGAAATACATCTTTAAAGAACGATGCATTTCTGGACTCTATTATCGTGTTCTTTGATATATTAGTGATATTGGATTTGTGCACCAAGAATCGATAGGCACTACTGTTAAGTGCATAGCCAATGAAAATGCAATCAACTGTTTTTGGTCTTACTTTCACTTTCTTAGGTGGAGGTACTGGCACCTTGGCAAGACATTCCCTCATTCACAAGTAATTATAGGATGGCTTTCTTCCTTTCCATAATTCATATGGAGTTTTCTCTTCTTTCTTTTCGGGCACCTTATTCAAAAGGTAGTTAGCTGAAAGAATAGCATCTCCCCATAAGTTTGGTGGCAAACCAGAACTTACTAACATTGCATTCATCATTTCTTTCAATATACGATTTTTTCTCTCAGCAACACTATTGGACTGGGGAGAATAGGAAGCTGTCGTTCAATGTATAATCCCATGCTTAGCACACGTGTCAACAAATGGTGATTCATACTCTCCACCTCGGTCGCTTCTTAGCGCCTTAATTTTGTTATTGAGTTGGTTCTCAACTTCATTCTTATAGAGAACAAATTTCTCTATAGCTTCATCCTTGCTTTTAAGCAAATATATATAGCAGTATTTTGTGCTATCATCAATGAAGGTAATAAAATTTTTATTACCACCTCGTGTTTGTATCATTTTCAAATCACAAATATCAGTGTGAATTAGATCAAGAGGTTCAGTGTTTCTTTCAACACTTTTAAATGATGATCTTGTTAGTTTTGCCTCAACACAAGTTTCACACTTGTGTTTGGAATCAATTTGGAATATTGGTATGTGATTCAAGTTAATTAGTCTTCGCAAAGTATCATAATTAACATGTCCTAGTCTACCATGCCATAAATTGGAAGACTCAAACATATAAGTAGAAGAGCTAGCTTTATTGATATTCTTGACCATAGTCATTACATTGAGTTTAAACATTCCACCACTCATGTATTCTCTACCAACATACATTCCACTCTTTGACGAAACAAATTTGTTCGACTCGAACACTAAACGAAAACCGTGGTTATTAAGCAACGAACCAGATACCAGGTTCTTACGGATTTCAGGAATATATGTAACATTGTTCAGAGTCAGTTCCTTTTCAGAAGTCATTTTCAATATCACCTTGCCTTGGCCCTTGATTTCTGAAGTAGCCGAGTTCCCCCAAAAAAATTTTCTCCCCATTCTCTAATGGTTCAAAAGTGGAGAACATATTTCTGTTGGAGCACACATGTCGAGTAGCTCCAGTGTCAATCCACCATTCCTTCGGGTTTGAACCTATCATATTCACCTTTGAGATCATAGCTGAGGGGTTGATATCGGAAACATCTTGAGCAATGCCTTGAATCAAGTTTGCTTCTCTGTTCCTGTTCTTCTTGGGAAGTATGCATTCTGTAGATTTGTGACCCATTTTATCACAATTGAAGCACTTGCCTTGAAACTTCGGCTTCTTGAATATTTCTCCCTTAGGCCCCAACTTGGGGCCATTGTTATTGTGCTTGTTGGAACGTTATTTATGTTCCATTACATTTGCCTTGGCTGCATGACTGATGAATCCAACCTTTTCAGATCCTCTATTGTCTTCTTCAATACAAAGCCTGACAATGAGATCTTCAATGCCCATTTCTTTTCGCTTATGCATTAGGTAATTCTTAAAGTCTTTCCAACCTGGTGGTAATTTTTCAATTATACATGCTACTTGGAAACTTTCACTTAAGTTCATACCTTCAGCATGAATCTCATGCAAGATCAGTTGTAGTTCTTGAACTTGACTGATCACCATTTTAGAATCTACCATTTTATAGTCTACGAAGTGGCCCATAATAAATTTCTTGGCGCCGGCATCCTCAATTTTATACTTATAGTCTAGTGATTCCCAAAGTTCTTTAGCAGTTCTTTTGTCAATATATACATTATACAAAGAATCGGCTAATCCGTTCATTATATAATTCCTACATAAGTAATCAGCATTTTTCCAAGCATCCACAGCGGCAATGACTTGGTTATCTTGCTCATCTTTCTTAAGATTTGGAGCTTCTTCATTCAAGAATCTTGAAAGATTCAGTGTGGCCAGATAGAACATCATCTTCTGTTGCCACCTTTTGAAATTCTGCCTGTTGAACTTCTTAGGTTTCTCCCCATGGGAGACTGAGACAAGTACAATGGTTGGCATTGGCACTCATGCGGCAGCAGCAGTCGGGACTTGCGTCATATCAGCAACCGGCACGTGGACCGTTTCAAACACAGCAATATTGTCCGATGCAGTAGTGATTCTGAAAAGTACACAACACGAGTGTAAGTTTTCCTGATTAAAGAAAAAGAAAAGAAGTGCCTCAAAATCGGAAACCAAGAAAATCAAATCTGTTTTAAGTTTGTTACGAAAATTCTTTATGAAGTTTCTTTTACAATAAACTCAAGTGATTGAGAGGCATAGAAAACAGAGAAGAAAATAGGAGAGGAAGAAAAACCTAAAGGAAAATAAAATAAATAAATAACAACTTACAAAAACAAATTTCAAATTACAAGTTTTAGTAGTCGAGGCCTGTGTATCACACAATATCCTTAAAATAGATTTCGCCTCTTTCGGTTGCTGGATTGTACGAAGGCATCTATCTCCCAGGATACAACGACTAGAGTGTTCACGTAGGCACCACGTAGCACTCTCGAACCAAGCAGCAGCGTCAGAATCCTATCACCGACTTACCAAACAGCAGGAGTGAAGAACAGAATAGAACTTAAGGGAGGAAGAAAGAAGATTACTGGTGCAGGAAAGAAATGAGAGGGGAATCCTCTATTTATAGAGCCAGAGTTAAAACTGTAATGGTAGACAAGTCTATGAATGCCTTCACTGTAACGGCAGACAATCAATTGAATGTCGGCACTATAACGACAGACATCAATCATTGCCTTTGAATGCCTTCAGTGTAACGGCAGACAAAACACTCAACACAGCACTGAAACGGCAGACAGAACCATTTCAGCATTTATTTCAGCCGTTACAAAAGGAAAAAATCAAAACTGTAGCTAAAAGTGGCTCTGTATGGAGTGGGGTCATGTCGGTCCGGCATTCGTGTCTGCAGGTCGTGCGGGCGCACACATGTCGCATGTAATCCAGTCCGAGATTTGCACCCCCCCTGCGCGTGCGACAGAGAGCCTCTCTTCTAGCTATCTTACAATACTTAGAAGGAGGTTACTATATATCCTCTTCTATGTCCTTTGATTTTTCTGATGTGGGGCTATGTTTCCTTAACCCATTTTCAAGAATGAAAACGTCTCACTTTGAGATACAATTTCTCATTCACCCCTTAACCGTTTTTAGCAAATCAATATATGATTTTTATCTACTCACGAAGGAGAACAAAAATGAATCAAGATCTCTTGATAATCCATTGAGGATCTTACTCAAAAAATTGCTCAAAAACCGGTTCGTAAATGGTGTATAAAACACTCATTTTCTAACAGTAGCATCATGCATAAGGAGGTGAGAAGGAAGAGAAATTAAGAGTCTTTGACATGTTCTAGCTACTCCACGTTGTTAGTTGAGAACAGTGGGAGAAGTAATTACAAAGGAAGGTCACAAAACAAATATCACATGTCAAAGTCTAGAGTAGGAGGTCGCAAAGGCGAGTGTCGGCACTGCCATAAGTCGGAACACTGGAGTGACCAATGCGAATAGTATGAGAAAAGCAAGGCGAGACACAAGGAGCAAATGTGGTAAGTAGTGAAATTCTCTTAGATATTCATGTTTATTTGTTAGAGTGGATACTATGCAGGTGATTGATTTACAGATTCAGAGCTTCTTTTTATTTTACACTCGTGAGGGGTGCTTTTGAGAATCGTGTGACATGTGATTTTTGTTCGGTCACAATTGGGAATGGGCAATGATTCCCAGTTGTTTACAGTGAAAGCTTACAATGAGGGAAACTCGTCTTGCATTAAGCAAGACACATTCCAAATTTGAGGAAAAATTAACCTCGACTTGCAAATTGGACACAGAGGGGCTTACAACAACATTTGGACATGGAGAGTGAAAGATTACTACAGGTGTTAGGTTAGCAGAAAAATAAAAACGTGTTAGGATGTTGTACTTGCTCAGAGGTGGTGATTCAGGTGATATCATTGTTATAGCATCAACAGGTGATTCTCTTTCAGTCTTATGGCATGTTAGATTGGGGCATTTTAGTGAAAAATGTGTCAAGCAGCTTTGTTCCAGAGTTCTTTTGACAGGGCTAAAGAAGGTTGAGTTGGATTTTAGTGAGAATTGTGTAATGGGTAAACAAAAGGTAGTTAGTTTTCAGATGAGTGAGCGTGAGAAAAAGCTTGAAAAGCTAGAGTTTGTACATAGATGTATGAGATCCTGTTAAGGAATTCTTTTATGGTGGTAAGAGATATTTCGTCACATTTATCCATGATGCTATTAGAAAAGTTTGGGTTATTACAATTCAAGAGAAATCTAAGGTGTTCGAGATATTCTAAGCTTGTAGGCTGGAATTGAGAATGAGACGGGTTGCAAAGTGAAAGATATAAAATCATGCAATGGTGGTGAGTGCACAAGTAAAGAGTTTAGTAATTCTCTGGCACATGCAAGTATCCAAGGAATCAAGATAGATTCAGAATTTCTACAGAAAAATGGTGTAGCATAAAGAATGAATCACACAATACTTGAGATAGCAAGATGCTTGAGGCTTCATGCGGGTTTTCATGTCCATCTTTGGGCAGCTAAAATAAATACAACAGTGTACTTGATCAACTGTTATCCGTCTAGTGCCCTTGATGGGGGGCATATTGTAAGAACAATGGTCATGTAAACTTGTCAATTATTCACATTTAAAATTTTATGATTGTATAGCATATTAACTAATTGACAGAGAAGAAAGATAGAAACTGGTTTCACAATCCAGAAATTGTGTTTTTTATTGGCTACGTCGATAATCAGTTTGGTTACAGATTTTGGGACTTTATTGACAACAAGGCCATTTGCAGTAGGAATGTGACTTTCAATAAAGAGTTCCTGTATAAAGACATGCGAACAGATCAAATAGTTTCAGATTCAGACTTAGGTTCAGAATCTGAAGATGGTCCCAGTGATGGGGCCCTTACAGTGCAGCAACAGGCATATACCATTGGCAGCACGGGAGGCCTATTGGGATTGAACATGATATTCAATACAAACATGTAGAGCCATAGAGCCATTCGAGGAACCTGAACTGGTCGGTGAACCGATACATGCTTTGAGAAGGCCGATACGGGAGAGAAGGATGACAAAGATATTTGATCTATTAGCCATCAAAGTTCACGAGTATGTTCTGTACACATATTCAGGTGAGGTTGAGATTCATAATGAGGTTTTGATAGATAGGGCTCGAATTCAGTGGGAGTCTGCCATGAATGACGAGATGAACTCCTTAACACAGAACCAAAATTGGGAATTGACTAAGTTACCTGTAGGAAAGTGTGCTCTTATAAACAAGTGATTTTTCGAATCAAGGATGAGACAGATGGCAGACAAAAGATACAATGTGAAACTTGTTGTCAAAGGGTTTTCTCAGAAAGAATGTGTTGATTATACTGAGATCTTCGCTCCAGTTTTGAAGATGGCTTCGATTAGGGTTTTGCTAAGTACAGAGGCAGTAGAAAATTTGCATTTAAGCAGTTGAATGTCAAAATAGTTTTTCTCAGGTGATGTAAAAGGATTGTACATGAAGCAATCCACAGGTTTTGAAGTCAAAGGAAATGAATACACGGTTTGTTGATTGAAGAAGAGTCTGGGCTCAAATAAGTACCATGACAATAGTACTTGAAGTTTGATTGTTTCATGCAAGGAAAGAAATTTGAAAGATGTGAATCAGATCATTCTGTCTATTTGCGCAGGTATGACGACAATGATACAGTAATTTTAGCTTTGTATGTTGATGATATGGTATTGACAACTTCATGCAAGAAGAAAATTAATGATGTGAAAAAGATGCGAGCTTCTTAGTTTTCTCTGAATGATTTGGGGGAGGCAAAGCAAATTCTTGGTATGAAAATCAATAGAGACGTGCAGAGTAATAAGTTTTGGTTGTCACAAGCGTTCTAAGAGATTCAATATGGATGGTGTGAGGACAGCTACTTGTCCCTTGGGTGTACACTTCAAGTTATCTATGGACATGTGTCCTACATCGAAGGTAGAAAATGGAGAAAATGACTGCAGTTCCTTATGCCTCAGCCTTTGGTCGTCTTATGTAAAGCCATATATCACACATTCAGTGAGAGTTGTTAACCAACATACGAAGAATCCAAGTAATAAGCATTGGAATGCAGTGAAGTAGATCTTTAGATATCTTGCATGTACTTCAAATCATTCTCTATGTTTTGTAGGTGATTCATTGCAGATACATGGTTATGTCAATGCAGACTATTGTGATGGTTGTTGGAGTACCAAGGTTATGTGTCACAGTTGGTGGAACAACTGTAAATTGAGCTTCTCAGTTACAGAAGGTTGTAGCACAATCAAGGACGGAGTCATAAAATATGGCATTTACAGAGTCTTCAAATGACATGTTATGAATTTTGGAACTCATGAGTCAGTTGTGTAGAAAGCAAGCCATAGGATCTATAATGTGACAGTCAAAGTGCAATATTCCATACTAGAACTCGACACATAAAGGTGAGGTATCACTTTATCAGGTTGGCGGTTGAAAAGATGTAGTTGAAGCTAAAGATTCGTGGCACAAAGAATCTGGCTGACATGCTCACAAAAGTAGTGGATATCAAAACATATGGGTTTGTTGTACCTCTATCGGATTGTCTCCAAGTTGATTGATGGGAGACTTGCAGAAGCACATGTCTTGAGTAGGCAAGGAGAGAAATGAATAACAGGTTAGAGACTTCGTGTATATGTCTCTAAGTGGGAGATTGTTGGGATTTGATGGACCCAATACACAAGCACAAGGGTTTGAAGAAGGAGAAGAAGTGAGGTAGGAAGCAGCAATAGTGAGACAACAAGCAACAACAACTAGCAAGTAGCTGCAACATCTACAATATGTCAGTCGACTGCAGTAAATTGCAGTCGACTGCAATTGTTGGACTGCTCTCGACCTAGAGAGTAGTCGACTGCATAGGAAGGCAGTCGACCGCAATTATTAGTGGAGCACTCTGACTTCTCGACTCTCAGAGCAATCAACTGCAATTTGGTGAAGTCGAATGCAACGGCCCTAGATCGGGAAATTGGTCTACGACTGAGATTTAATTCATTGTAATTCTATATATATGTATGGTGTACGAATATTATGGTTGTTCTACCAACAAGAGAGTCTTGGGCTGCCGTTCTTGAGAGAATAGAAAGGAGATAAACCCTATACCTTGAGGATGAGACCTTGAGTGATTGTAAACCTGCTTTTCCTGATATTCTCTAGTGAAAATCGCAGGAGTGTTTCTGCGCAGAAAAGTACCTATTGCACTGGGTGAACCTGGATAAAAATCTCGTGTGTTTGCGTGTTGTTGGCTGAATTTGTTTCTGTTTCTTTGAATTCGATTACTTGTTGCATCTCGGTTTTGATTATTTGACCCAACATTGTGAATATCTTATTTGGAATTTAAAAAATTGTAAGTGCTCTTTATGGAAAAAGCCCATCTTTTTTGGGGGGGAAATTGCGGGATTTAAATGGAGTAAAGAACATGTGATAAGCATAGAGCTGCTATCAGTGATTGAGAACTTGTCAGTACTAGTGAAGATGTCCTGATTATTGTCGAACCTGATTTCCGAATTAACGATATCTTTATAAGCACATTTGTGAGCACCAGTTTTTATTGCACTTTGTAGTGAACTATAGACAGGCAACTCTTTCGGCTAATTTTTCTGTAAAATTTTAATCTGTTGTTATACCAGCTGTGCTTCATTATTCAGCTCTAGTTAATGGAAGGCTTTGACACTAATCCTCAACTTTGCTTCTTTTTTTTTTAATATTTATTTATTTATTTATTATTTAAGTTGAAGGCAGCATCATTCAGTCCTTTAATCCAGCTAGTGAGAAACAATCTATATAAAGAAAAGGAAAAGTTTAGGGATGGGTAGAGAGACTGGCGATTTCAGGTTTCAGAACAGGCTCTCTGACGTGTACTTTTTATTTACTTTTTCATAAAAAGAGTAGTACTCGGATTTTTTTTTTTGTATGGACGATTGTCATGTTGAAAAGCCTGTTAACAACAATTCTTGGGAAATTGGTAGAACATTATTATTTTTTGCTACATGATCCTATACAAACCTATTGTTTTCGATCGTGTAGGGGAGGTGCTTAGGGATCTACATTTCGTTCCATAAAAATTTGAATTGCAGAGAGAGGTGGATTTATGTAAACTCAGGCTGAGAATATTTTTATTTTCTATTTAAAAGTTTTCCTTGTTTTGCACTGTGTTCACTGGAGGGGAAAATTAAAAAAAATCTTATGAATCTCTTTGTTTATCTTTAAAGAATCCTCAAATAACATTACTAGTATTTGTCATATTGGACGGAAGCAGAGGTTGCTTTGCCTCTCTTCTTATGTAGAGGACTCTTGATTTCTCAAATCCTTATCATAGTCTATAAACTACTAGAGAGAGTGTTGGTGGATGGTGAAAATTACGTTTAACTTGCATCCATCTCCCATCCGCCGTTTTACTTCCCGCCTCTTCATTGATGTGGTTGTGGTTAAGGATAAGGAGGTTGCAGTCTAGCAAGAAAGATGATGATTTTGGGATTCTAAGATTTGATTAAATACAAGTCTGTCTGTCTGTAAGCCATTTAATTAGATGGACGGATGTTCCCGGAACTGGATTCTCAACAATTTAGACAACCGAAGCAGAATTAAAATCCACCAGCCACAGAAGACATTACAAGCGTGTGCGTGCGTGTTTTTCCTCTTCTTTTATTTTATTTTTTCAAGTTCTCCCTCATCTTTACAACAAAATGTGAGTTATCATCAACATTATAAACTTGTTTGATTGATGTTTTTTCCAAGTTTTTTATTTAATAAAAAAAGGATAAAGACAGTAAGGCTTCAACCAAGGAAGAAACAAGATCTCCAGTCAAAGAATTAGAAAATAAACTGTACCCAATGCCAACACCAAGATCAGAAAAGGAAAGAAGATCCCTGTTAAGATAAATCAGAGAGATGAAAACAATACTGAATATTGAATTGAGTTCAACCAAGTACAATACCACCTATATATAGGAGGGGAACAAATATCAAAATAACTCTACAACCAATATGGGACTATAATAATATCTAACACCCCCACTCAAACTCACGATGGGTCAAACAGTGTGAGTTTGCCTACTAAGTATCAAAATCTCTGAACAGTATGAGATTTGGTGAAGAATTCTACAGTCTACTGGGAAGATGTAACAGGATGGAGAGAAATGGTCCCTGCCTCAAAGCGCTCACGAACATAATGGCAATCAATCTCTATATGCTTCATTTGCTCATGAAAGACCAGGTTGCTTGCATTGTGCAATGCACTCCGGTTATCATAATGAAGAGGAGTAGCTCCTGTAAGAGTGACACCCATATCTGATAACAGCCAACGAACATGAACAATCTCTCTAGTAGTAGCTATCATTGCTCTGTACTCAGCTTCAGTCGAAGAACATGCAACAACTGTCTGTTTCTTACTTCGCCATGAGATCAACGAATTACCAAGAAATAGACAGAAACCAGTGGTAGACCGTCTAATAGTAGGATCACTTGCCCAATCTAAATCAGAATATGCATTCAGCTCTAATTTGGATGTAGCAGGCAAAAATAATGAGTGAGTAATAGTGCCCCAAAGATATCTGAGAATCCGAAGAAGAGCACTGTAGTGAACTGATGTAGGAGTAGAAACAAACTGACTAACAACACTGACTGCGTGAGCAATATCGGGTCTGGTCATGCATAAGTAGACAAGTTGTCCAACAATATGTCTGTATCTAGTGGGATCAGGAAGGAGCTCACCATCAATGGGACAAAGCTTCACATGAAGCTCTAAGGGTGTATCGGCTGATCTACTGTCAGAAAGGCATGCAGCGAAGATAATATCTGATGTGTATTTCTTTTGAGAAATGAGTATCCCCGAGATCCATGAGTAATCTCTAGGCCCAGAAAATAACGTAGTCTGCCAAGGTCTTTCATATGAAACTGCTGATGAAGGTATTTCTGGGTGGATATAATGCCTGCAGAGTCATCCCCAGTAATGATCATATCGTCAACATAAAGTAGTAGAATTACCCTCTCCTGCAGTGATGACCGCATAAACATAGAATGGTCCTGAGAACTCTGACTAAAACCAGCCTTGGTGATGACAAAGAGAAAACACTCAAACCAGGCTCGAGGAGCCTGCTTCAAACCATATATAGCTCGACGCAACCAGCAAACATGGCGACGAGGAGTAGGGAGGCCAGGAGGGGGATCCATATAAACAACCTCAGATAAGGTACCATGAAGAAAAGAATTCTTCACGTCCATCTGGTATAACGGCCATTGGTGGATGGCTGCAACAGCAAGAAAAGTGCGAATAGTAGTCATCTTTCCAACGGGAGCAAAGGTCTCATCATAATCAATGTCATGCTCCTGAGTAAATCCTCAGGCTACTAGACGAGCTTTGTACCGCTCAATAGATCCATCAGGTTGATATTTGACCTTGAAGATCCACTTGCAGCTAATAGGCTGAACGCCCTCTGACAGAGGAACAACATCCCAAGTGCCAGTCTGATCAAATGCACTGAATTCCTCTGTAATAGCTTTCCTCCATTCAGGATATTGAATTGCGTCTTGATAGGTTCTAGGCTCACATGTAGAGTGTATAGTAGTGAGATATGCATGAAACTATGGTGAGTAGGAAGTTAGGGTGGCAAAACCAAACTGGTCAGAAGGACCAGTGGCATCAGGTGTATAACGTGCCGGAGGAATACTAGAAGTGGAACGGATAGACTGATGAAGAGGTGGTGATCTGACAGGGTGTGGAGGTGAGGACAGTGGAGTAGGTGCATGTGTTGGTGGGGAAGTAGGTGGGATGGGTGTTGGCTGCTGTGGGGATGCAGGTGGTGTTTCGGTAGGGGGAACAACAGGTGTAAGGACTGTAGGGGATGTGAATGGAGCCAGAGGAGTGGGATCAAAAAGAATGTGGGAAGATAAAGTCGGGGAGCTAGCAACAACTGGGAAATCGAGAAATTTAGTATCCTCGGGGGGAGTCAGGTAGTAAGGAGATTCTTCCACAAAGGATACATGTCGAGAAATGCGGACACGACCCGCTGATAGATCAAAATAATGATAACCTTTGTGTTCAGGACTGAGACCTAGGTGAACGCACTTAGCAGCACGAGCGGAGATCTTCGTACGCTCAGTAGGAGGGAGAAGGACGTAACAGGTGCACCCAAAAGTACAGAGCATACTGTAGTCGAGAAGTGAATGATAAAGAGCTTCATAAGGCATCGTACCAGCTAGGACAGATGAGGGAGTAATGTTGATGAGACTAACAGAGATCATGATAGCTTCAGCCGAGAAAGAACGAGGAGCGGAAGAGGAGAGTAAAAGAGCGCGAGCCGTCTCAAGGATGTGACGATGCTTGCGTTCAGCTACACCATTCTGCTCATTTGTGTGAGGGCATGATTGCTAAAAAAGGGTGCCGTGAGACTGAAGGATAGATCTCATAGTGGTGGAAGTGTACTCACATGCACCGTCCGATCAAAAATTCTTAATGCGCACACCGAACTGAGTGTGAATCATAGTTGTAAAAAACCGGTAAATATCAGGTATCTCAGATCGCTGACGCATAAGAAAAACTCATGTTTGTCTAGTGAGGTCATCGATGAAGGGAACATAATAAAGATAGCCTTTTCCCGAAGGTACGGAAGAGGGTCCCCATATGTCAGAATGAACAAGTTGAAAAGGATGAGTGGTTTCAGAAGTTCTTTTGTGACTAAAGGGTAAGGAAATGTGTTTTGCCAAATGACAACCCTGACAATCAGATAAATATTTAAAAGTGAGAGAACCAAGGGCACCACTGCGAGCTATAGTCTGGAGTCGTGATGCGCTAATATGACCTAAACGTCTGTGCCACAGATCAGCATCAGAGGAAACAATACCGGCAAAACTAGGAGAGTGATGTGCACAAAGAAAATCTAGATAATATAGACGACCCTGACGACTAGCATGTCCAAACTCCTCACTGGTGGAGAAATCAGTAATAAGAAGTGGTGAGCCATCAGCTGTGTGTAGAGATGGAGAGTGAGAGGAAAGTGCTGTGCAGGTGGTGAATAGTATCTGATTACTAGTGAGATGATGTGATGCACCTGAATCTAAAATTCAGAATGAATTCATACCGGGAGTGGCAGAAAGTGTAGGAGTAGAGGAGCCAGCATTGATAGACTGACCCATGAACTGTAGTTCCAGCTGAGTGAGGCGTTGCTGAAGATTAGCCCAATCAGCAGGAAACGGTAAGACTGGAGTGACGGGCATGGCCGAGGATGTGAGGGACGACGCACTGCGAGGGCTACTGTGACTGAGAGCATAATGTGGAGGGAGATGCTGCTGGTGTCTGGATCGGGGTAGGGAGCAGGATGGTGCTACCGGTGTCGAAAGTAGAGGTGAGGTAGGGTGAGCAATGATGTTAGGAGAAGGTAGGAGGCCGGAGACAGACTGAAAGTGGCGCTGCAGCTATTTGAATTTGGAGGAGGAACGAGAGGCGGTTGCATCGGGGAAGTCAGTGGAAGCGAAAATATGTAAGAGAGACTGAGATTTCATCAAGTAGTTTTACCTATATATATATATATAGAGAGAGAGAGAGAGAGAGCGTTCTTCGGTTGCAAACGGGCCGGAACGGGTCGGTTCGCACGGACCCGTGCGAACTTCGATCTGGACCGTTGGATCAAAGATCCAACGGTCCAGATTTTTTTTTATCAGATCTTGCCTTAACCCGTCGTTGGAAAGAACGGGTTAAGGCAAAATTTGATAAAAAATAATAGCCTTAACCCGTTCTTGGGAATAACGGGTTAAGGCTATATTTTTTCATTTTCGTCGACATACAGTTCGTCTTCTTTCTTCCGCTCTCTTCTTGTTTCTTCGATGAACCCAAACCCAAAACGACGAAAAAAACCCTAAAAACCCTAGCTCCGACGCTCGAACTCCCTCGAACTCCCTCGAACTCCCAACACCGAAGATCGTAACCCTCGAACCCCGACGATCGAAACCCTAGCTTCTCTTCCCCAATTCATTACGAAATTGGAGCTCTACATTTCCCTTCCAAACCGATCGCTTGCTTGATTTGGACCTATCCCGTAAGGTATACACTATTTCTTTACCCCAATAATCTATATTTGTAATTTTTTTTTGAATTTGTGTGTAGTAATTTATTTAGAAATTGGGAAAAAATTTAAATGCGTTAGTAGATTTTAGATGTAGAATCGGGTTGACCTCAAGTATATTCAATTGCCGAATTACGTTGCTTGCATTAGTATCTTGTAGAATTAGAATTGTATATACGAAATTAGTTAGAATTTTCAGTGCGGTTATGGTTGAAAACCCTGCGAACGACCGTAAAAAAAATACGAAACTTTCCGAGTAGGTTCGTCTCACGTAGTACAAGCCACACCAACTTGTAGAAGCGAGTTTCGACTCACGGTTCGAGAGATACGGCCGCGTATCGCTTTCGGTTGGAAAAAACCAAGTATAGCGGTGCACGGCCGTATATCGCAAACCGTGACACGAAACTCGCTTCTACAAGTTCGGGTGGCTTGCCCAACGTGAATCCGACCAAGTCGTTAAGTTTTATAATTTTCGGATGCCGTTTGCGCGGTTTTTTCAACTTCCTCGCATTACAAGTTTTAGACCTAGAATTTTGTAAGTGCGGTTAGATTAGATTAGAAAACCCTTCAAACAACCTCCAAAAAATACGAAACCGTGCGAGTTGGTTGGTGTCACCTACGAGAAGCCAAACCAACTTGTATAAGTGAGTTTCGACTCACGGTTCGAGAGATACGGCCGCGTACCGCTTACGGTTGGGAAAAACCGAGTAAAGCGGTAGACGGCCGTATCTCGCGAACCGTGACTCGAAACTCGCCACTACAAGTTCGGGTGGCTTGCCCTACGTGAATCCGACCAAGTCGAAAAGTTTTATAATTTTCGGATGCCGTTTGCGTGGTTTTCTCAACTTCCTCGCACTACAAGTTTTAAACTTAGAATTTTCTAAGTGCGGGTAGATTAGAAAACCCTTCAAACGGCCTCCAAAAAATACGAAACTTTGCGATCAAAGTCGGTGTCACCTACGAGAAGCCAAACGAACTTGTAGAAGTGAGTTTCGACTCACGGTTCGAGAGATACGGTCGCGTATCGCTTTCGGTTGAAAAAAACTATTATAAAGCGGTATACGGTCGTATCTCGCAAACCGTGAGTCGAAACTCGCTTCTACAAGTTCGGGTGGCTTGCCCTACGTGAATCCAACCAATTGGGAACGTTTTAAAATTTTCGGGTACCATTTGTGCAGTTTTCTCAACTTCCTCGCAGTACAAGTTTTAGACTTAGAATTTTCTAAGTGCGAGTAGGTTAGAAAACCCTTCAAACGGCCTCCAA